>JAHLJT010009419.1:74813998-75317570 GCA_031308135.1 Acheta domesticus | reverse complement strand
TTCCCATTGTGTGCCGCCGCTGGGTCGGTTAGGTACGTCTGAGCGTCTTTAAGTGTTTGTTTTTTTAAATTTTGTTTGTTTGTTCACACACTTCTGTCTAGCAGGTCTGTGTGGGCACCGCCACCCGTCACCGCGTCCGCCCATCGTCCTGCACCACAACACTTGAACAAACAGGTGACCGGTCGCCCGATATTGTTGTCCTCAGCAGTCATCCACCTTCTCCTCCACCGGCAGAGGAAATTCTGTCGCTGCCGTGGCGTGTTCCAACACAGTCCACAAACACCGCCGAGCCGGGCAGCCTGCTTAATCAGCTGCTAAGTCGGCCACCGCGGCACCCTGTGTGTGAGTATTATTTTCCACCCTCTGCCCCCAGCCCCCCCCAAAAAAAACACAGAAAAGTCGGGGATACCATAAGCTTTTTTCAAGTTACAACATATATACAATGACACACTTTATACAGGCACCCTGCGTACCGTTCCAGTTACCGGATGTACTCATACGTTCGTTTGGACAGGATAAGCGCGTAGGCGGTGGTGTTGCCGGGATGTTCGCCTTTGTAGTGATGTGAAAGCGCGTGTCCACAGCCTTTCCCAGGTGGGGTGCTTCGCGCTTTGTACAGTCAAAAATGTATATGGGATACTTTGATTGGTATTCGCTTCGACCCACTGCCGATGCTGACGCGGTTGCCTTGTAGTACTGAGAGTGGAAGGCGCGGAACATCTCGTACGCTTCCGCGATTTGGCCGGTGGCCGCATCGATTGTTAGATCGTGATACGGGTACTCTGTTTCGTTGATTACCACCTTGGCGCTTGTCACACTTATGTGATCGAATTCGCTCGCGTTTTTCTGCAGATTATTGTTGCGACTTGTTTGGAAGGCAAGCATCGCAAATTGCGGGCTCTCTACGTATGATGATTCTTGGCCGCCCATGTCCAATTTTGTGTGGCCGGTACATTGGAAACGTGAGCAGTTCCCACGCCATATGCTCTACTGGTAGCGGCACTTGTTTCAAAATCAGGTTCTGGATTCGAAGGTGGCTTTGGGCGTTCACGCGAATGCGCGGCATGTGCCATTCGATTTTGTGATGATAATCTGGAAGGGGTTACGGCGTCGGCCGCTTCGCTGCTGCGCAACGCGTCGTTATCGTGACTGGCACGGGTTAACACCAGATCCTGTTTGACACCCGTCACGAGATCACGGTGATCTTCCGCCACGCCGAGGAGGGTTTTAGCGGGATGCGAGCAGAGAAAACTCCGGTTGTCGTATTGATGAGATGTCCGAGGGTCGTCTCGTCAGACGTGCGCGGCCAGGCGGCATATCCCATTGTTTCGCGTTCCTCCATCGTGTATGATGCCAGTCCTTTCAGTGTAGTAGATATGCCTGGTTGACGCACTCTGTCCACTTCAATGTTCTCCATTTCGTACCGTACATCCGCGAACAGGTGTGCAAACGCGTTGGTTACAAACTTACTGGGCGTCGCTGCTGCGGGGGCTGCGGTTTTCACAGCTTTCCTTCGATCACGAGGACACTATCACCGGGCACCGTATAGCCGTCATTGTTTTGGATAGAAATGCGGACAGTATCGTTGTAATTGTAGGCGTCGGTAAATGGACGATACACGTGTATTTCATGGTTTATGATGGCGCCTGCTTGCTCGAGCAAGTCGACGTTTAACACGCTTGTTTGTTGTTTGGTGTTTGCTTGCACCATGATGCCTCTTCTTTGTTCAGTAGTACGTAGCCGAGCTCTCGCAAGACGTGACGACTCGCTGGTGAGCGCAATCGCGGGGCACGGCACTCTGTGAGGTGAGTTCGCGCGAACCCGCATTCTTATACCCGACGCACAAGCAATGTACAGCGAAGCGGGCTGGTCGGCCGGCAAAGTGATGAGTTTCACCGTGCACTGTTCACTATTCACCGTAATTTCGTCGATACTGGCGCGAGGTCACACGATGAAACACTGGATGGGCTGGCGTTTCCGTGACCACGTGACCGGGTGGGTCCAGAACATGGAAGTGATGAGGACGTGCGAAGTTCTGTCATTTATATACCCACTCTCTACTACATTGCACGTCACATACCACTCGAAATTATCGATCACGAGGCGCGCGCTGGAGCTGTTCCGTCCGTCTCCACTGTTACTGCCTTGCTTTCTTTGCTGCTGCTGCATCGCGTGCCTTGGCGTCGTCGGTCTTGCTGCTGGTTGGTAGCCTTTGCGACGGGTCGGCGGTTTGATAATGGCTTTCGGATAGCCGAGCATGGGACCGATTGAATTGGGTTCGTTAAATGTAATAGAATGTAGTCTCTACCTTGCATCGTTGCGTATTGATGTTACCGTGTAGACGAAAATAATGGCGGTTTGTTTCCATTGCCTCTTTGTACTTTTCCCGCATACCTGCCAATACAAACGCTCTTCGATGTCATCGAGGGTGTAGGTACCGTTGGGGAGGGTGAGTTTCGTTTTTTGTGTGTTGCCCCCGTCGACCGAGAATGTAAAGTCGTTACAGCCGTTTCGCACATTCCGCACATTATTGATGGTTCGCAATGCCGTGAGGGCAATTTCCTGCGGACCGACACCCAGGGCGATGGGTGGGCGAGTAGCGCACCGTCACTTCGGACCCCTGTCCAACCAGTGTCAATGTTACCGTAGACATCCTACGTCTGTGTCTTGTTACACTGTTGCGCCGACTCATATATAAATTGCAAGCACAGTCTTCCGCAATTATCGCTGTTGTAGGCCTGTACACCGACTCATGTTATAGCGAACCTTTGATCGGGGTCCCATGTACTGCGTAAACGTCGAAGGCGGAGCGAGCCCAAATGAATCAAAGTAGCTCACCTCGTTCCCGCGCTTTACATACGCTACGTAATGAGTCCCTTCGCCTTGTGCGTCGTCCAAGTTAATGACACCGGCTTCGCACTCACGCGGCTTCCGAGGCAACTCGTCGCGCATAAACACACCGCGAAAATGCGGTAGGCGTAGGGCTTTCGCGTATTGCGCAACTTTCCCGATGTGTGAGCACACGATTCGGAATACGTGACACATTTAGAAATGCAAGTTTTTTTTTTTCGATGGTCCACGCGGACGCCTCCGCCGCCGACGTAGTAGTCCTTTTCCCTCCATCGCCTTGTTGTGGCGTATCGCTTCTTCGAGTACCTTCTTTGCGTGTTTTGCGTTGTTGACGGCATTGGCAATGGCGGAGGCACCACCTGCGAGCGATCCGAGCGCTCCCAGCGCAGCCACAGCGGCAGAAAACCGGCTCGTTTGGCGAGCGGTAGAACACGCTTGGGTTTTTTACGGGGCGTGCCGTCGCCGGCGAGCTCCACCACCTGTGTTTGCGGTCGATGCACTGGACATGGCGCGATTGTCTGTGTGCGCACGTGCGTGCTGTCACGTCTCAAACTGTACTCCTCTCGACTGGATGGGTGCACTTTATACGAAGGGTCGCGACGCTGCCGACTCCATCATGGGGAGCTCCATGCGATACTCGAAGAGCAAGTATAGATGAAAGTCGTCCATATGTGCCGATGGTGACTCTTCGGTTAATCGAAAAGCGAATGTCTGCCCTTTCCTCACTTGAAAGGGTGTGTCCATCGTGAGCTTCAATTGCGGTGGTAATTTGCTGTAATCCACCACGTCTACATATACTGCCAAGTGAATGAGTAGCGGTTGAAGCACTGCGCAAAACAAGTGTGCCATCACACGGTATTTCAAATTTGTTTCGTCCTGTAGGTAGCATATACCATTTCCCCGGCAATTTCTTGTTTAGCGGTGGGTGCGGGTAGAGGCTTTCGATTGTGAGTAGGGTCACGGGCTTCATAGCTCGCAAGGCGGGTGGTAAGGGTTGATTGCATATACGACAGGGTCAACGGCATCTTGCGCGTCTGTCGGTTGCGCTAGGTTTATGAGGCGACGGTTGTGCACTTGAATAGTCGGTGGATGCCGGCTCTCGTCTACACTCAAAAGATTTTTTGGGAGAAAATTCTCCTCCGCGTACTTCTTTGTACACACATCGTCGTCCTCCGTGGGCGGCAACCACTTGCGAGATGCGCCGTTTCCCCACCTTCATGACATTCGTTTGCGACACATCGATTGTGTCGTGTTTCGCTATGGAGCTGTCAACGTACGTTTTTGTGCAAGCGTCTTGCGGCTGGACCGGATTGGCCACGTCGCTGATGCGCCGTTTACGCGCCCCCTAATACGCCGGATGTTTTGTAATCAAAGGGAATCGTGACGTCAAGGTACGCTTTATTTACTGCATCTTGCGGACCCTGCGGTAAAGCGACTGCGTGCAACCGCGCTCCTTTCATGTCTACAACGAGAATTTTGTTCTCTCGTTTAAACATGGGTACACGGGTCTGTAGAGAATACAGTTGACGGCGTCTGTCGTGTTGGTCCACTGCGCCGACATTTACAATGCGTCGTTTCTTCGCGTCGTAGACACCACCGTTGAGAGTGAGGGCAGTATTTGCGGTATAGGCTTTGCACTCTTGCAGGACCGTCGTGCCAAGCCACGTGACCTCCTCCTCCGCCACTTCCTCCTCCTCCTACTTCTGCCGCTCCCCCTCTCCCACCTATTCGTCTTCCGCGTAGCGCACGTCCGAACGTATCCATAGCAGGTGGGTCTGACGCCACACCGTGTGCCTTATATATAGCCGCGTGCCGGTCCCTTTCTCTGTTTTGACTCCGCGATGGTCTTTCTGATTCAATCGGACACCTTGCCGGTGCGCAACGTTATGCCTGTGCTGGGCGAAAAACCGCCGGACGCGGAGGGACGTCACGGTCCGCTCCTTCCAGACAGTGTGCGCGCTCTCATTATAGGCCCTTCCGGGTGCGGTAAAACATTAACGACCTTCACACTCCTCACCACGCCCAATGGTCTCAAATTTGAACACATCTACCTGTACGCGAAGACCGCCGATCAACCGATCTACAAATTTCTACATACCGTGTGCGAAGGAGGGGACGCCCGGCGCCAAGCTACACGTCTACACCGATCACGACAGTGTAGTCTCGCCGGACGACGCAAAACCCAACAGTGTCTTCGTCTTCGATGACGTCGCCACTGAGCGCCAGGATTGCATTCGAGCCTACTTTGCTGCGGGGCGTCACAAACATCACGATGTACTCTATCTGTGTCAAACGTACACTAAGGTCCCGAAACAACTGGTCCGCGACAACGCAAATTTTATAATTGCCTTCCGTCAGGACGATACTAATTGGAGCATATTTACAAAGAACATGTTGGTACGGATTTTCCATCCTTTGGTGCCTTTAAGACTATGTGCGAAGAAGTGTGGCGCGAGCCCTTTTCCTTTCTCGTCATTGACAAGACACGTGGCTTCGACAAGGGTCGCTACCGTTCCGGTTTCGATCGCTTTTTCGCCCCTTAAATATTACGAGCAACCTGTCTTTTACTCCAGTCGGCACGCGCAATGGCACCGCGTCGGAAACGCCTACTACCACCACGTGGTCGCGGAGTCTTTGGCAATTTAGTGAACCGCGCCATTGACGCGCTTCCTTTCGAACTTCATATACCCGGCTATCAGTTTTGTGGACCGGGCACACGGCTGCAGTCTCGTTTGGCGCGCGGTGACCAGGGCATTAACGCATTGGACGCAGCGTGTCGTGAGCACGATATTGCCTATCATGACCATAAGGGCATGGCAGAACGACAACAGGCCGATCGCCAGCTCGCCGATCGCGCGTTTTCCCGACTTCGTTCCCGGGATGCCTCCTTAGGGGAAAGGGCCGCAGCCCTGGGTGTGGGTACTGTGATGTCTCTAAAGAGCAAGATTGGCGGAGAACTCGTCTCTCCAAAACTGTTGCGAGACACCATCCATACACAGGAAGGAATTCGCAAGAAGGTGCGCAATGCCTACCGCTCTCGTCGACGACGCCGTGTGACCACCACTCCGACAACCCTTCCCCCCGTCTCGCGTCTCGCCCTTGAAATCGACACTGCGCGTCGTGCCATACGCCAGAAAGTAAATGCCTTGCGTCGCGGTGAGGCGGAACGCGAACGCCTTCTCGAAATCTACGTGAAGGAGCCTTTGAAGCACGCCTTGTCCAAGACGCCAATCTCGTCGGTTCCGCTACAGGAGAATGCTGCAGCAGCCGCCACTTTGCGTGACGACACGGACGACGACAATCTTGTCGACACCTTCCTCGCTGGCGAAGACCTCGTATTCGCTCGTTCACTACCTCGCGCCACCACTTCCACGCCACAACGGAATATTCCCCCCTCCCCCTCGTCGCAACAGCAATTGTCACCACCATCCCTGTCAGCAGGACCGGAAGAGGTCTACGGTGACGACGACAATACCGCCGGCGACACTACACGCTACTTGCAGCACCGCCCTATTCTTGGTGATGATGCTCTCTATCGCCACTATTTGAGTCGTATGGTGGCCCAGCAAACAGACCCTTGGTTCGGACCACGGTTTGAATATCGTCACGGCGAGTCGCATCCGAGACTTTACATCGGCAACGCCCCCCTACACCTCGATCGTGGTACACTGACGGTGGCGAACCGCGTGTACCCCGCTTCGGAAGGTCTGCTCGAATTACTCTTCGAAAAGCGTCCTCGACGAACAGCAATTAGTACCGAGGACTCACGGGCGTACAAAGCAATTTTGGATTCCAGTAACGTCCTTCGTGTTCAGTATCAGGGCGGTGAGGCTTTGCGAGGGCGCAACACTGTCAAATACCGTGATTACATTCGCCCTTTGCTCCTTCCTCGCGCGCGCAGCGGGCGGGGCTTGCGTTTCGGCACACATCCCACCTACGCCTACTGGCGTGACCCTAACGCGCTCGTTCGACGCTTACGCGTACTCCACGCTTCCCGTGCCGCCGGCAATGACGCTCACGATGGTGAAATCCTCCAAATAGAGCAAGAATTACGCGGCGCGCGCATTCTCCGCTAAGCATGGTACGAGACATACGTGCCGGTATCGCGCAGGAACTTCACGCACCCGCCCGGAGACGCTTCCGCCGTCGTCGCGTTCTCACCCGCGGTCTCGATGATCTCTGGCAGGCGGATCTGGTGGACATGATCGCATACGCAAGACTCAACCGTAACAAACGGTACATTCTCACCGTCATTGACGTCTACTCTAAGTTTGCTTGGGCCGAACCTGTCGAACGTAAAACAGGGGAGAATGTGGCAGCGGCATTCTCACGCATCCTTAGGCGCTCCGGAGGGCGACGGCCGAATCTCCTACAAACGGATGACGGCAAAGAATTTTTCAACACGCATTTCTCTCATCTGCTGAAACGTTACGGCATTCACCACTATTCCACCTACTCTGTGATGAAGGCAGCGGTGGTAGAACGCTTCAATCGCACACTCAAGGCGCACATGTGGCGACGCTTTTCCGAACGCGGAACTTACAAATGGCTCGACATGCTGCCCGAACTCCTCGTGACCTACAACAATCGTGTGCACAGCACCATCGGGGTGGCGCCATCTTCGGTCAAAAACGATGATCTCATGCACACAGTCTACGCTGTCGTCAAGCGTAGCGATCCGCGCTGGCCACGTCTGCGCGTTGGCGATCACGTGCGCGTGAGTAAACACAAGACGATCTTCGAGAAAGGCTACACGCCGTCTTGGAGCACCGAAATCTTCACTGTCGATCGCGTGCACCTCTCCAATCCGGTTACCTACTCTCTCGTGGACGGCACGGGCGCTGCGGTTACTGGGCGCTTCTACCTCGAAGAGTTGCAACGCACTCGTTTCCCCAAAGACTTTCTGGTGGAGCGTGTGCTACGTAAAAAGGGTCCTTTGCGCTTCGTCAAATGGTTGGGTTTCCCCAGTCGCCATAACTCGTGGATTCCTGTCAAAGACTTACACACTTTGTAGCATTGCCCTCGCGTTTTCTGTTCCCCCCCCACCACCACCACTGTCTCTGGTATAAGTGGCAGACCGGATCCCACACAACCACACTACGCCACCACCGTCTGCACCGCTCACAAGGCGTCGCTGCTCGCTCTTCGCTATGTCCACCTCCATGACTGCGAAACGTGACCGTTGCGTTTTGCATGGTTGTCTACTCGTGGACGTGCAAGGTGTGATGGAGGGGTCAACGTTTACCTTTCAAGAAGTGGGCGTAATGACACTGTCTTCCAACCCTTCGCACACCCCTCCGATCAGTACTTTCGTCTTCCAGTCCCCGCATTCCTCTTGGGATGCATTGAGCGTGCCATTTCGATGTTGTAGGACTGCAGACGGCAACACCATCCCCTACTTGGAACTCCAAGCCACGCTCACTCATGCCCTGCGTGACGCCTACGTCATCTTTGTGAAAGGGCTGCAGAAGGTGGGCTGGTTACGACCGTTTGCACCGCCGTCTTGCCAGTTCGTCGACCTGGAGACGTGGGGCTGCCCACGGCTCGAGACCTGTGTACGACGCGCATTCACCCCGCAACAGTTGGTGAACAGGCGTGTCACTACACGTCATCTCCTCGCTGTCTTTCACTGGCTTCAACACACGTTATTGTGGGATAGGATCACTCCATTGCAACGCATCCTACTCCGTGTGCACTGTGTCGACCTAGCGCCTAGCGCGCTCACGTGGTCGCCGCCAGGAGTGGAGAACAACGACAACTTTTAAACTGCAGTGCCCACCACTCTCACATCGCAGTCTGCGCGAGGTCTTCGTACACGTCGCAACATGACGCAGGAAAGTCTGCATTATATGCGGGGCCGTCAGGAAGCTATGGCCGATGTCAACCGTGGGCTCACAACCTTCCTTGCTGAGGGTAATGGACTCCAGAGCCTAAACTACGTGCACGGGCGCCAAGAAGCCGTGGCGGATGTCGAACGTGCACTCACTGCTTTCATTGACTACGATCAAAACAGTTTACGACTTTGTGACATGCCTGCGAGTGTCCTGGAACATTTACCGGCTTGTGTGTTCCTGCTCCTACGTCCGAACGAGGTTGCTGCAGCCTGGAGGCGAATACCCGCTCACCTACGGCGTGAACCCTGCTTCCGTGAGTGTCGCCCGTGTGTCCGTCACCACTCGCACCTGGCGGGCGGTGAGACGGGTGAATTCCTAAGGCCACCTCTCATACGTGATTGCCTACGGTGTCAAGCACTTAAAGACCATAAGAAAAAAAGAAAAAATGTACCCAAAAAACAAAATAACTTGTAAAAACAAAAATAATAATAATAAACGCGCATGTTCATATTTTAATGTGTTTAATTATTTCTTCACCTCCACTTCCTCAGAGTTCCCTTCCCGACCGCTAGAGTACGCTGTAATGTCTCTGCAGACTGCACCTAGAGCGCGCCAGGGTGGGCGGGAAGCCGGTTGAAAGACACCGAGCTGTTGGGTGAGTCTCTCATTGCTGCATTCGTGGCGCAACGGTCTAGGTGTTCGCCTCGTAAACCAAAGATCCACCAGGATCGAATCCCGCCAAGCCGGCATTTTTGAAGCGCCGGCAGCGTAGCCCGGCTGTTCAGGAGCGGGGTGAGGGGGTGGTGGGTGGTTGGGTGAGGAGAGGGGTGGTGGGGTGAGGGGTGGTTGGGTGGTGGGGGTGAGGAGATGTGGAGTGGGGAGATGTGGGGTGAGGAGATGTGGGGTGAGGGGGGGTTGGGTGGTGGACAGACGGGGCGAGGGTGGTGGGTGAGTTGGGGGTGGTGGGTTAAGGGGAATGACCCCTAACGGGTTGTGCGGAGGACAGCTGTTCTGATGACGTCATCCTGTGATACAGTTCTGGTTACGTCTCGGGGTGGCCTTGAAAACGTACACGTATCCTCATACTACCCCTACTAATATCAAGTGGTGTCAGTTGAGAACGTGCCAGCACATACCTTATCAAGACGATCCCCCAACAACCAACACTGTTACCCTTATCATTGTTAAAGATTTATATGTGTGTAGCTATCCATACCTGGCCGATCACGGAAGCAGGTACAGTTATATATATATATATATATATATATATATATATATATATATATATATATATTGAAATGTACCAACAATGTCTCGTCAAAAACTATTACGAGATCGTTGACATCATTCACCTTAGGACGGTTATAATCGTGACCCGTTCCGAATTTATAGTAAAATTTTGGGCGCCAGGAACAGGTTACGTTAATTAAAACCAATGCTTCCACAGCTAATTTTAACAAATTGATAAATGTCCGGCTAGCTGGGTCAATGGGTCCCGTTATAGATAATCGCTATCGTCTAGATAGCCGATTACTTGATCTGCCAACAGTACAGTATGGCGAGGAATCTGAAAGTAAATAATTATATATCTCTAACTACTTAACAATTGTGATTGACCAAATGAAAATCTTTTCATTTCCAAAAGAAAAATTCAACAATTTATTTAACAATTTTGACAATTGTTCTAGGTCATGACCTTTTTAAATAAAACTTTTGTACTGCAGTACTTATCTAACGTCTTGATCGACGACGGTCCGCAGTATCTTCTCACTTGAATGCAGATGATCCCAAGTCCTGCTTCTTTCTTCTGATCTCGCGAATCTCGACGAATCCAGTCCTCACTGCGTAGAATATCTATTGGTTCTTACGTGATATTTAGTGTTCCTAGTCCTCCCCAACTGGTGGTAAAACATTAAAGTCCAACACCGCAATAAAAATGAAACTTTCAAAGTCCTACGCGAATTCACTTCTGCACACTAACTTTCAGAGTCCGAAAAACTATTGTCTCACTCAAAACTTACAAGTCCTACTCCCCTTATGTTAATCTCCTGAGCGATCTGTACTACTCGACGACCTCTATCAGAATGTCCTGTTCTCCACCGTTTTTCCGGCCTCAACGCTTCGGTATCCGTCCTTCGTTCCTCTTTTTTAAAACAAAACGACAAAATTCGACTGTCTATACTCCCTTAGCCAATCCATTCATCTCTTATCAAACCAAGTAGCCACGCCTTCGACAGTCATTTCTTTTCAGACCAATCCCACGTTATTTTACCTATCTAGCTAGCACCCCCACCTATTCAACGCCTGAATGCAGTTTATTGACCTTGCCAACCACTACGCCGGCGTTGCTAAGGCTGTATATCGCCATTTGCAGACCATTTTATCCAACCCATTTACAGTCAATGTTATTGACAAAATATTATAAATTGTGGTATATCACAATATATATATGCACTAAACTCCGAACCCGTGAGACCAACCTCCATGAAAGTTGGCACTTCTACATGTTTTTTCACCGAGAAGTTTTATGTGCTGTTAAATCTGTTTTAACACCACTACATGGCGCTGTAGAACAAAACTGAATATTTACGTCAAATGCAACCCCCAACACATTCGGTGGGGTTTTGAATCTACATAAACGATGCTAGGTTCTATGGCCTTAAACACTAAACTTTTAAGACCAAAGGCCTCAACGAAACGTTTCTCATAACGTAATCTACAGGATGAAACCTTCCTGAACATTCTATTACATTTTTCCTGATCCGGCGCTTTCCGATATTACCTCACCTCCTCCGAGATGTGTAGAATCTGCAATCGTGTCTTGCCTAGTTTTCTTCGCAATGCTTTTGGCTACACTAACAATGCCTCTGTTTCCCATTCTTCGGTCAGATTTCACGACCTGCCTCATTTGAGGTTCATCTTGATGGCTGACTACGTACTTCCCCAACCCGACTATTGCGTTGTGCAAGAACGCCTCAATTTATCTGAGGCCTCTTCTTCCTTCCTTACGTGAAACATTAAGGCTATGTAGATCAGCTCGAGGGTGGGAAACATCATGCATTGTTAGCAGTTTTCTGCTTTTTCGATCCATGGTGCGAATTTATTGCTCAGTCCTGTCCACTACTCCAAAACTGTATTTGGCTACAGCCACCGCTACGGCTACCGCCAAACTACCTGTTGCAGATATTTTATTCCTAGAATTCAGAGGGGACTGCAGGACCAGTCTCACTCTCCTATAATACTCCCTACGAATTCTCTCTTTCATTGTGTCGTTCGAGATGGTCTCCCATTCTTCAATGCCAAGATATTTGTAAGTTTTACCTGGCTCAAGATCTTGAATCATAGTGTGCGTATCAATTTCAATATTCTCAGACGTTGTCAGTTTCCCTCTTTTTACATTGATTTCTGCTCACTTGTCAAGACCAAACTTCATGCAGATGTCATTGCTAAACTCATTCACGACAGACAGCATTTGGGAGAGAATCGCTTCATTCTTAGCAAACACTTTCAGATCATCCATGTAAAACAAATGTGATACTGGCTTTCATCACCATGGAGCTTGTAACCAAAGTCAGCTAGCGACAGCTGTCTAGATAGTGGGATCAAACTAATGGAAAACAGCAGAGGGGATAGTGAATCTCCTTAAAAAATACCCCTGTTAATCTGAATACTTCTGGTTTCTCCTGCTTCCTTTCCGCTGTGTATTAGTAACCTGGTACTCCACGACTTCATACTAGCCTTCCAAAATTCAATAAGTCTAGGATGAAATCGATAGATCTCCAGGGTCTTCAAAATCCAGTCGTGTGGTACAGTATCAAAGGCCTTTTGGTAGTCAATCCAAGCCATGCCCAAATTTATTTTGCGTTTCTTTACATCATTCCAAATGTCTTTCTTCAGTAGCAAGATTTCCTTACAGCCATAAGAACCTTTACGACATCCTTTTTGTTCAGCTGGCATCAGATGATTCTTATCAAAAATGTCTGTACATTTTGTCAGCTATGGCTGCAGTTATAACTTTGTACAGTACTGCCAGACAAGTAATTGGCGTGTAGTTCGTCGCCAAAAAGCTGTCTCCCGCTTTGGGTAGCAAATATGTGATGCCGCGTGTGAGCCATTCCGGGAGTTCCTTTGGGTTTTCTAAAATTTTATTAACAGCCTTCGCTAGATGAGAAGGTATTGCTGTTAATTTCTTATTCCAATAAATCTGGATGTTATCAATCCCGGGGGACTTCCAGTTTCCCATGTTCTTAATTGTTTGGAATAGGTCCTCTTCCGAGAATTCGTGAATATCTTCCACTGTTTCCACAAGTTCATCGGCAGCATCTACTTCAGATTGAAGCCAAGATGCGTCTTTGTTGTAGGATCTTCTCTCCTCCCAATTTCCTGCCCAAAATGCTTCGGCGTCATCTTTGGAAGGAGTGACAGCACTGCCATTCGGTTTTTGAGTCAGACTGCGAAAGAATCTCTTCGCGTCTGTTTCATACAACCGGTTCTGTACACGGAAATCTATTCTACGTTTGTAACGTCTAATTCTTTGAGCCCATACTTGAATTTTCTCTTTTAGCTTCTCAACTACGATTAGCCTTGTTGTGTCATTTTCAATTCGGTATTTTTGTTCAACATTGAATATCTCTCGTTGAAGTTTAGTGGTGTGCGTTGATTTAGAAGATGCCTCGGCTAAGAGTGATATTTCACGCCGAGTATCGGCTATCCGTTTCATAATTCTCTTAGTCCACGGGCGCACTGGGCTGTTTACTCTGATTTGCTGTCGGCCGTCGGTGTTCTTGGCTGGCCCCAGAATTATCTGAGATACCAGATATCCAGTTGCATACACGATGTGATTGATATCAGTGATATCTAGATCTCTACCAGGGGTCTGTACCACTTCATTTAAGATAGAATTTGCTGTCTCTATCACTCTCTTAGCTTTGGCAGTTTCGTATATTCTCCTCAACGGTGCACGAGATTCAACAGGAAGTTGACGAACTCTATCTCGCGTCGGAGGGGATTGCGCATCATGTCGTTCTCGTAATTCATTGCCAGATGAATTTTCCCCACTGACGTGTGTTTCATTGGAAAGAGATGAACCTTCAACAGGACCACCGCTTTCAAGATCTACATTTTCATCATGTGGGTTGTTAGATCGAAGAACATACTCCGCATATCTCTGAATGTCAGCAAGTTGTTCTGCTGTAAATTTTCCACTGTTGAGTAAGGGTCATTCCATATTAAATCAACACAGTCATTTTACATCACCACCTCAGATTCAAATGAAAATTGACACATAGGTAGTATGAATGGAGAATAAGAAAACTACAAATTTTCAGTAAAATATTTCCACCCGTTTCTGAAATACAGCCATGTAAAATTTTGCAAAATTGGCTTCCCGAAAATTTGAAATTGATGTAGAACCTCACTAAATTAAGATAGAGAGCTGAAACATGTGTCAATTTGCAGCTTTCTTTATGGCCTTTATATGATATACAACTTAATAGGAGTTGCATTCAAAAAGGTTTTCAAATTTGAATTTAAAATTTTGATTTTGAGTTTTTTCAAAATGCTCATCTTCAAAAAAATTGAAAAAATTCTATAATAATCCTTGTATATATCCAAACAGATGGTGCAAGTTTAAAAATGGGACTGCAATGGGTTCATATGGTTATCTTTATTTAAAATGCACAATATTTACTTACTCTAGATTTTACTGATTTAAAATGCATTTTATTTCAAATTATAAGACCTAATATATATAAATTATTATTTAGTGTTTTTGTTGGTGAGTGTGTTGTGTTTTATTGTTATTATTATTATTATTATTATTATTGTTAGACCGCGGAACTTCATGCAATTGCAAATGTGTTGACTGTGCATATCGAAAGGAAATGTATATAATTTTATCTGTCACCAAAAATAAAACAAAATCTACCCTATTTTTATTTTGCATGTGTGCAATTTTTTAGTTTAAATGCGTATTTTAATGTATGCGGTATATTTTAGTGCATGTATTCTAGGTTTTTGTGGAGAAGAGGATGGAGGTCAGATCTTTTCGGGTATTTCTCTTTCAACTTAGAAGTGGCTTTCTTCTGACAACGCGGCTAGGGAAATTGAACTTCCTTAGTACCCTTCCCACGGTTTCGGGATTTAGTTTCTTGCCAATTCCAATTTATAACTGTGGAGTAACTCTTGGTGCATTAATACGAGGGTCCCTCTTTATTATTTTCACAACAAGTTGGATCAGAAAGTCTTCGGACGTTCTCCTCCGGGTTGCAGTTCAATCGCCTATTCATTGATGGACCATGAGATTGTCACTCACTGTGCTTTTTTCATTAATGGCATTTTGCAAAATTTTGGGCATCATTAACCCTTTGCATGATGGTAAATAACCAGCTGACGCTGCTCAAAGTTGGTGTTCATTTCTCAACGATTCATTTCGCTTAAATGTTTAGGTTCCCACGTATCTGGTTCATCAACTAAAAGGTGATCATGGTTTGCTTCATTTTTGGTGACAGGTAAAGTCATATACATTTCCTTTCGATATGCACAGTCAGTAAAAATATGCAATTGCATGACATTCCGCGGTATAATAACAATAACACGCACTCGAGGTAAAAATGGAGTAAATATATAGCAACTACAGTCAGATGCAGCAGAAAAAACATTCGTGTAGGTACTTGCAAAAAATAAAGATATTCCACCATAATATTCAATCCCTTTCAAATAAAACTGAGTTTATCGAGGCAGCCCTACAGAGCAATTTAAATCAAATGGATGTTCTTTGCTTTACAGAACATTGGTTATCTCCTAATGAACTTAGCATTTTCCAAATTCCAAACTTTTACCTCGCAGGCTATTATTGTAGAAAAAGAGAATCTCATAAAAGTCCGGCATATGGAGGTTCTTGTATTTACGTTAAAAATAATATTGATTCTATCTCCTTGACGGAATTCAATGAGTATGCCGTTGAAAATACTTTTGAAATTTCTGTTGTACATCTTCCTGTGCTAAAAATGATATTGCTTTGCATCTACAGGCCTCCAACAAAGAGAGCTGCAGATTACATTTTGTTCTTAGAAAAACTAGAGATAACACTTATCAAAGTCATCAATCGCTCTTTTGAATCCATTGTTGTATGTGGAGATTTTAACATTGATTTTCTGGTCGAATCTTGCGAGAAAGAGCAGTTTCTTAACTTAATTAATTCCTTCAATTTAGATATTACAATAAAAGTACCTACACGGATCACAGTAAATTCAAAGAAGGCAATCGATCAAATTATAATTAACAAAACCACTACTCGACATGAAATTGAAACAAAAGATTTAGGATACAGTGACCACGATGCACAAATTCTTACCATTGTACGAAATGCGAACAATGACACAATAAATAATACACGTATGAGTAGAGTGTTTTCTAAAAGTAAAATAAAATTATTCATTGATTACTTGCTGCAGGAGTCATGGGACGCAGTTTATAATACTGTTGATACAAACGATAAATATTATTCTTTTTTTTCAACGCTTTCATTTCATTTTAACACTTGCTTTCCTCTTCAGAAAAGAAAATTAAATATTTCACGCAAAAACAATTCTTGGATAACACAAGGGATTAGAACATCATGTAAAAACAAACGAGTTCTTTCTTTCATTTCTAAGCATCATAACGTATCTCAAGATTTCCTCCTGTACTTTAAAAAATACAAATCATTGTTAAGAAAAGTCATAAGGCAGGCTAAAATCATGAAACACGATCAGGATATTTTAAACTCAAATAACAAAACAAAATCAATGTGGGATATAGTAAAAAATGCGACCAAACCAAATAGAAACCTTGTAGAGAATGTTGTTTTAAAAGATAACGATAGAGATGTGAACGATCCGGCAACAGTGGCTAGTCCCTTTAACCAATACTTTTCGAGAATTACTGTCGATCTCACTAAGGGTTTTCAGCCACAAAATTCAACATCTGACGTTTCCCTAAAAGTCTTAGACACTATGTTCGTTTCCGAAACCTCTTCCTATGAAATTCTCAAAATAATCGGTAAATTAAAAAATAAATATTCGGCCGGTTTAGATGAATTTCCGGATTGTTTGTTAAAGACGTGCGCGCCAGCCATTATACACCCGTTAACTCACATATTTAATGCATCCTGATGCACCGGAATTTTTCCGGATATTTTTAAAACAGCTAAGATTAAGCCGCTCTTCAAAAAAGGCAACAAAAATGAAGTTCAAAATTATCGGCCAATTTCTCTTTTGTCAGTTTTTTCAAAAATATTAGAGAGACTTTTTTATGTGCGAATGGAAACCTTTCTCAATAAACACGACGCGTTTTCAAATTGCCAACATGGATTCCGGAAATCAAAATCTACGGAAACAGTCATTTTTTTCTTTTCTTAAGGATGTTGCCTCATCATTGGATCAAAACGAAGCAACTATTGGAATATTTTTAGATCTTTCAAAAGCTTTTGACGTCATTGATCATAACATTTTACTTTCAAAATTACCTTCGTATGGAATCCGTGGTATTGCTCTAGATTGGCTATGTTCGTACCTTAAACAACGATCTCAGAGAGTAGAAATACCTTACTGGAATGATGGAACCTTATGTACACACCTTTCCGGTTCTTTGCCAATTGTACGTGGAGTCCCGCAAGGATCGATTTTAGCCCCTATTCTCTTCCTATTATACGTAAATGACATGCCCTTAGCGATTCGAAACGGAAGAACAGTTCTCTTTGCGGATGATACAAATATTCTTTGCAACAAAGAAACCGTAAATAGTACAATATCAGACGTTTCAAATTGGTTCCGTAATAACAAATTAAAAGTAAATGAAAATAAAACAGTTTCAATGCAGTTTTCCATATCAAATAAAAAATTCTGTACTCCATTGAAAATGAACGGTGTGCCATTGACTGATGCTAATGTAACAAAATTTTTAGGTCTATCAATTCAGTCAAACCTCAAATGGAATGCCCACTTAAATGAATTGAACACAAAATTAAGCTCATTATGCTACGCGTTCAGAATTCTTTCAAATTCCGTCAGCCTTCATACAGCTCGTTGTGTATATTTAGCCAATGTTCACTCCCGCCTGAGATATGGCATAATATTTTGGGGAAACACATCTTATAGCTCCCAGACTTTCAGATTACAAAAAAGAATTGTACGAATAATAAGCAAATCCAACCCACGTGATTCTTGTAAGTCACTCTTTATTAATCTAGGAATTTTACCATTACCTTGTCTCCTGATTTACGAATCAGTAGTTTTTGTCAAAAATGACTTACTTAAGGACGGGAATATATTTTCAGCAAACGCCGATGTCTATAAGTATAACACACGACGTAGTATTCATTTTAACCAGGTGGCAGTATCAACAGCTCACTACAAAAAATTCACATACAATTCATGTACATTACTCTACAACACTTTGCCAGAGGACATTAAACGATTAAATTCAATAGAAAAGTTTAAGTCCCAAGTAAAATCTTTTCTGCTGCATAACTGTTTCTATACAATTCGAGACTATACCGAGCATCAAAAAGGAAAGTAGAATTAATTTTAACAATGATAGTTAATGTAATTATTTATCATTTGGACTGTATAATTCTAAAGAACCTGTAACAAGTATTGTACCACAGTTTCTGGGTTGATGGCCCCCATCTCGATCAGGTTTTTCGTCCAGTTTCCCTGATCCTTGAGCAAATGCTGAGATGGTCCCTTGTTTTGCTTCTGGACATAAATGTAACTTTATTATTTGTGCACGTCTTCTGAATTTCAGTGGGAAATATAGTTACTCAAATTATCGTTTTTCATATTATCGCGGCAAAAAGTATTATTCTTTCATGAAGAACATGAGGGTTCAGGGCAGGAATTTATAGCTAATTTACCTTTGAAAATAAATTTTATTATATAGGAGCGAATATTTTGTCAACAAAACTCGAAAAAAACCCTCTCTTTTCTGTATTCAAAATTCGACTAGAATATGGTTTAAGATAGAGACCACAGAATTATGAAAACGTGCACAAAATTCACTTCTCCCCATAGCTCGTCATACGCAGTTTTTAACTGTTTTTGACGTAAATAAATAAATAAATAAATAAGAAGAAGAAGAAGAAAAAGAAGAAGAAAATTTATAACAATAAAACACAACACACTCGCCAAAAAAACACTAAATTAATTATTTGTATATATTAGGTCTTATAATTTGAAATAAAATGCATTTTAAATCAGTAAAATCTAGAGTAAGTAAATATTGTAATATTTAAATAAAGATAACCATATGAACCCATTGCAGTCCCATTTTTAAACTTGCACCATCTGTTTGGATATATACAAGGATTATTATAGAATTTTTTCAATTTTTTTGAAGATGAGCATTTTGAAAAAACTCAAAATCAAAATTTTAAATTCAAATTTGGAAACCTTTTTGAATGCAACTCCTATTAAGTTGTATATCATGTAAAAGGCCATAAAGAAAGCTGCAAAATGACACCTGTTCCAGCTCTCTATCTTAATTTGGTGAGGTTCTACATCAATTTAAATATTTTCGGGAACCCACTTTTGCAAAATTTTACATGGCTGTATTTCAGAAACGGGTGGAAATATTTTACTGAAGATTTGTAGTTTTCTTATTCTCCATGAACACTACCTATGTGTCAAATTTCATGTGAATCCAAAATGGTGAGGTAAAATTTTAATTAAAACTGTGTTGATTTAATATGGAATGACCCGTAAGTATCGACTTTGACTGGCAAGCTTCTTTGTGTCCAGGGTGTGTCTCATATCTGGGTTCCGCTCTCTCCATACCTTGAAAACTTCTATTTCTGAGCCCCCATTATTTGCTTTTGCATAGTAAAAGCACCACATCACCTCCTTCAATTGATCCCGTGTCCATCTCTGACGATGGCTTCGAGCTACTGCCGGCTCTGGGTCCCTGGGACTAACATCCGTGGGATGGCCAAGTCGACAAGGTGACATTAGCTCGGTTTCTGAGCAGGTATGGGACATTGGTTGAACAAGGCACGATAAGATTCATTGCATTTCTCGTTCGATCCATTTTGCTCATTGGTTTTAAGTGAAGATTCGCAGGACGCAAGTTCATGCTCACAGATCACACTTAACCCTTGGGTTGTTTCCTGCCATCCGTTACTGCGACCCACAGTGGTCTCGGGGCATCCCACAGCAGGGCCCAGCAAGGGGTCCCTCCGATTGCCAGTCGGTATTACTAAACCCTACGGGATTTTCACTGACTGCTGAAGTCAGCCTCCTTCGCTGGCTAATGCAAGATTCGGGCGTTCTAATCAGTGGCCTGGTGAGCCAACCCAGTTTCTCTTCTGTACCCTCCATGGGCCGACAGCAGGAAGTCCAAATGTTCCTGACCCTTCCCTCTCTACTTATTTCCCACTCTCCTCAAAATGGAGTACTTTTTCGTTTGACCCCTCACCTTCAACCTATTCAGCAAGGGAGGCCCTACCGGTAGCTAGGCTACCACGGACATAGCTCTCAGGCTCATGGGGGTAATCAAGCTCCACCACCAACTGCAAGGTCGTGTACTCCCTAGGTGGAGTTATTATTATTATTATTATTATTATTATTATTATTATGCATTAATAAGATTTTTTCATAAATAAATTAGACTATCTGGATTGTTGTTCACAATTTCCATAGGGTTTTAATTAACCTTAACCTCCAATACACCACTTATTATTAATTTACCACTTATTACTAACTTAATGAAACAACTTACTTATCCGTCTTAATTCACTAACATTTGACATTGTATTGTGCTTCTGAATAGTCTTGCACCATTTCCCTGTCCATTACACCCATTACAATTGATCACTCAATTCATCATTACCATAAATTTCCGTGCATGGTTTGCAAATGAAATTTTTTTGAATGACTAATACTTCTATGTACAAGATGATATCTTAAGCAATATAAAAATTCTGTTGAAATTTAGCAATAAATTAACAGCATGTTAACAATTTATACAGCATGTTATGCAATTAACAACAAAAATCGAGAAAATCAAAGAACATTTGCATTTATCACAACCAAGAATAATATCCAATTCTAAAGTCTATCGTTACTCTGGGCAATAAAATTACTTGTTTCTGCTTTGAACAAGTCTATTTCCTGTACTCTACCAGTCTCTGCTTTCTGAATTTTCACTATGGTTCGTCACGGTACCACTTTGGCCCGCGGCTTGTGCGAACGGCGACCTCGGCGTCAAAATGCCCCCACCCCTCCGACGTCCCGTTACCTTACCGCAACCCTTTGCGCTCGCGCTCCGGACGACCTTGCGGACTTCGGTGCAGCGACCTCTCGGAGCTCGCCGGTCTGATGTGCGGCCTCGCGTTTCTCGCGATCGCCAGCCTCTGGCGTTCGCGACGGCGTGTACTCAGCGCTCTGGATGCACCTCTGGGTACTCGTCTTCTTCGGTTTTGCCTCACGTTCGACCCTCTTCTTCTTCCCGTTCCGGTTTCCTCTTCTTCTCGTTCCGGGCTTCTTCTCGTACAGGTCTCTTCTTCTTCCCGTTCCGGTTGTTTCCGCGCCATTAATTTGCCGTACGCCCGCGTGTGAAAAGTTCTCTGCACCATAGCAGTCTTGCGACCGCAACAATGTCCATGCCGCCAGTTCATGGGCGTCGCGCACTTGACTCAGTTAACAATTGTTCTGCTTCTTGCTTCACCAGATTGTTCCAAGTATCAACACGTTCTTGCGAACCGCCTATTTAACAACACATTCTTCTCCTGAATAAATGCCTACTCTTTTCAACTTTCCTATTGTTAACCACAAAATCAACTGAATAATTAACGCCACTAGTTCGGCCTCTCACAACTCGCACTAATTCTTTCTATTACACTAATGTCGTTACTTCGACCAACATAATAACTCTCTGTTACTCGACGGCTATTCTAATTAACTGCGATCTGTACTATAGCCCAGGCAAGTAGCGTTCTCTACAAGAATAGAACATATGTAAGAAGCGTACTCCAGAAAATTTCGAGCAAGAAGAACGAGTGGTCAGCGGACCGACGTATTTATTTCGCCGCTCTCCCCTCTTCGGGAGTTAGGGATGGGACGGACCTCGCCTCCCCTCTCCGGCTGACCGCGCAATACGTCATTGCTATGGACTTCGCACCGAGCGCAGCGCAATCTTGCCGCATTCCTCCGCCGCAAGCATTTCGCGCGTCATTCAAACTGTTCTGATCTTCAACAATGCTTTAGCGTTAATAACGGACGGGAAAACTCGCGTTCGTGTATATATATATATATATATATATATATATATATATATATACGAACACACTCATCGTTATAAAAAAATCTGCACCCAGAGGAACGAAGCGGATTGCGATCATTGTCCGCAGGCAGGTAGAAAGTACCACGCACACGAAATGATTACATTTTCACTTTGTAGGAACAATAATTACTGCGCTACACAGACTGTACATTTAGTTTGGCATGAGGTCGCAATATTGGCAAACCACACTACCAGACGTCGTTGCATGGAGTTGTACAGGTCTTTAATGGAGTCCTGTGCGGCTGTCACGGTGCTCCTGAGGAACACTAACGGTGAACGGGCACCATAGGATCACCCCACAGCATCACACCAGGCTGGCGGGAGGTGATGGAATACCACAAACCGCTCGTCGTGGCACTGCCCACTCCGCCTTCAGACACGGGCCCAATGGTCGACGTCATTAAGACAGAAGCGGGACTCGTCGCTGATGATGACCCACTACAAGTCTGCATGACCCCAAGTCCGTCGTTCCCTACACCAGGCGAATGGGGTATGAGGGCATGATGGGGTATGAGGGGCAGGCGTCGTAACGTTCAGCGAACTACGAACCCTGCGTTGTGCAACCGCCTTCCAGTGAGACTGGCAAATACAGTATGTGACAGTGCAGGCTGCACAGCCCGTTGAATCACCGCCGAAGCACCTATCGTTGCCGTTGGATCTGGTCGTCCGTAGCGGTCCATCCGTCAGGCCTCCCTCCTCGTGGTGCGTAGTAGACGTCCAGATCCTGCATTTCGTGTGTGCGTGCCTTCCTCAATCCATTGCCGACAACAGCGGGCGATGGTGGTGTCCGAACGACCGGTGTGGCACCAAATACGGCGACAGGACCAACCAGCCTCACGCAGACCCACGGCCCCTCTCGAAAGCTTCTATCTGGACAACCGGCTGTCGAACACGTCGCCTAGGCATGGTGTACGTAGGGGTGACGCTCTGACGACGCTATGGACGTCGCGGCCGTTTGAGGCCCTCTTTTCTCGGCCGGTGGGCGTGACGTTATTGGCGGATTGCGATCATTATAGGCAGGCAGGTAGAGGGTACCACGTATACACAATGATTACACTTTCACATTTATAGGACCAACACGTATTGCGCTACACGGCCATAGACGGTACATGTTAGTATGGCGTGGGGCCGCCATTGTAACGAACACACGCGTTCAGACATTGCGGTATGGAGTTGTACAGGTCTCAAATGATGTACTGTGCCAGTCTATCCCATGCAGCTTGTATCTGATCGCGCAGTTTTTGCAGATTGGTGGCTAGAGGTTAGATCCTGATCGCACGCACCACAGTGTCTCAAACATTCTCGATGGGACGAGTCTTGCAATGCTGCTGGCCTTGGCAGAGTATCCAAGTCCACAAGGCACGATCGAAAGATGGCTGTGGCATGCGGATGCGTGTTATCTTGTCGAAATAGGGCATGGGCGAGGGCGTTCATCAGCAGCAGAGCCACCGGTTGCAGAATCTCCTGAATGTACCGCGTGTCGTCAGCTCTCGGCTTCGGTCGGGTTCCACTCGGCTCTGCCGGCGAGCGGCGTGCCCTCGTGTCGCGCCGCCGACGTCGCCACCTGCCTCGAGCCACGCCGCCACCGAAAAACTCCAAATTGCCCAACGCTGCTGTAATGTCCCTCGCCGAACTTATCCACCGTATCTCTTCCGCGAGGGTACAAGTTCATTCCTCACGGCGCCCCATCACATGCGCCACGGAATGGAATGGAACGGTGGAATTCGGAATACCGGGCTCTCACATGCACCCCCGCGAGATGATGGACACTCTCTCTCCTGATCATCCATGTTCTCGCCGAATATGTTGACACTGTTAGTTACTGTAACAGTCTGTTTCTGCACTCGCATTCGTGTGTCTCAGCCACCACACCATCCATCACTCGCGTTCATGTTATCACCTCGTCTATCACACGTGTCCTCTTCTTGTCAAAGCAGTATCCGTTTCCATCACAGTATCTTCCGTACCAACAACCCATTATCAAACATTGATCACTTTCCCGAAACACATTCTCTGTTTCTACACTTCCACTAGTCATTTCGCGCCTTCTTACCGACTTTCCACTTAACAAAAACTTCAGCGTTCGCGCATACATCCAATCGCCGCCATTTCCAAGCTCTCAATGCCGCCGGGTTCCCTCACTCTCGTTCACCCCTCGGGAACGGGTCGCGTCGCGCTCTGAGAGACTATCCGCTTATTGCGCGGCCTTTTTGAATGTAACATCCTTCCTCTGTTTATTTTTTAGCATTTGAAGGTCTGATAACCATTAAGTTATATATGTATATATATTGAAACGAATTATTATCATTACAACAATGATAATAATCCGCTTCTAAGAACGCAAACATTTGAATTGGGTGGTAGCGGCGGGCGCGCCGACTGAGTCGGGCGCCAGAATCGAGTCAGAGAGGAGAACCGAAGCGAGACAGGTCGGCAGTGAAGCTATGGCTGGGTAATGGAAAGGACGGTTATGAGAGGTGTGGAAGAAAAAGGACGAATAGTGGTGAAATCCGGGATCATCGGGAATGGAAGGCATCGGGAAGGGCAATGTTGTGAAAAACGGTATGCAGTGAGCTAAAACGGTTGTATTGGTGAAGTAAAAAAGACAATATCGGTGAATGAAGACAGTCACGTGGGCGAATGCGGAGCAGCGGAGGCACGTGGATTTCCGCAGTTGACTGTTAATGTTCGGTGAATGTGTCTTAGTGATCAGGTGGGAACAAAGAACTAATCGCAGTGAGGGAAAATTCATCATTGAACTGTGCTAGAAGTGGTAAAATCTGCGTTGCCATGGCAATGCATGTGGGCGGACGCAAGGAGAACATAGAGTGAACCTAACTGGGCAGCATTAAACATCCAACTGTGAGGCGTAGACGAAAAGGTTTATTACGGACAGTGAATTGAGAAACGTTGGCGGGCGACGCATGGCGAGTCCGTTATAACGGCGGTGTATGGCGAGATCGCGACAGCAAGTGTCGTGCTGGGAACGGCCGTGAGTGGCGAAGGCGAGCAGTGGCACATGGAAGCACCCCAGCACATGGAAGCGAGCGGTCCCTCCCCCCACTTCGACGTCCAGCAACCCGACGAGTCCCGAGCACCGCCGGCGCTGCGCGAGGCATCGCCTCATCGGCTGATTGCGGCCGCAGAGCGGCGTGGCCCTGGTCCGGACGTGCGGTGTGGATAAGAACAGACGTGAGAACATTGGGAAGGGGGGTGAATAGGTAACAGGACGCAGTGATCTGTAGTAGAGGCCCCACAGTTGTTAAAATTATAAGAAATGAATGGAATTCTAGGACAATAAAGAGTCAACAAATAAGAGGATGTTTAGAATAGGAAAATGATAGAGCAGATGTTTTGTGAGGAATAAAAACCACCAATTTTTGTAATTAATCGATCAATAAAAAATTCATGTTTAGGTCCGATTACCCTCATGTTTCCATTGATGAGAATAATGGAATCCAGAGCCCATTCCCGGGAAAGAATCCCTGTCCCCTTTAACAAATCATTATTGTGATGAGTCAAATTTACGACTCGCGTCGCTGAAGATGACCCGCTGGCAGTCAGCATGGCCTCAGGTCCATCATTCCCAGCACCAGGCAAATCTGTAGTGACGATGCTGGGGTGTGAGTGACAGACGTCGTAAAGGTCATCGTGCGTCGAGCCCTGCGTTGTGCAACCGCCTGCCAATGGTACTGACAAAGGATGTGACAGTGCAGGCTGCGCAGCCCGCTGAATAGCACCAATCGTTGCCGTTGGATTTTAAATCCATAGTGCCTATCAGATACCTAGGTATTCTCTTTAGCGCCTACTAATGGAGATTTTTTGGATTTTGTGAATATTGAGACAAAAATCTATAGGAATACGCCAAGTCCGGACGCGTGGCAGTCACCAGATAATTCAAACAACCCTACAATTCTTGATACATCTTCTGGTCTACGTTATCGGAATCATCACTAATTTGCCCAACCACACCTGGAGTACGCACAGGATGACAGGATTCCATATTATTTTTCCAGAATTTCTTTAACATACGCAGTTTGGTCCAACGTATATCCGTCCGAACTCTTTCTTATCCTGATTCCCAAGAAATTTTCGCCCTTAATTCCATCTAACTCTTTGATCGTAAGTTTTGTTTTAAGTTTACAAACCAGATCGTTAATCAATTTATGATTCTGACCAACAATTAAACAATCCTCGACATAAAAACAAATCGCGATGAACTCTTTGAAATTTTGGTTTGTAAAAATGCGGATCACTCTCGCACGGTTTAAGTCCCTATTCTTTCAAAATATTACAATCTTCTATACCAACACCTGCCAGCTGCGGGGAAACCATACAAACTCTTACGGAATTTTACCTTATGGAACATCAATACCGTCTGGTATTCGCATGAACGTCTCGTTAAACCTCTCCGTTCAGATATGCAGTCTCTACGTCGACGTAACGTACGACATATTTTTCATTGCAACCACACACAACAATGTCCTCAATGTGTCCATCCGTACAACCGGACTGCAAGCTGAGTTGTAATCCAAACCGGAAGATTGTTCACGAACACTCTACCCCCAATCGTGCTTTATATTTAAATTCATCCTTTACAAGTTTTTTTCTTTAACACTCATTTATTATTTAGTACTTTATGATCTCCCTTCAGAAAAGCGTTCCATTATTTCATACGTATCATATATCCTTAAACAACACAATTCGTTGAAAAGGCACTTTTCCATTTATCACTTTCATCTGAGGTAACAGCTTCCTTATAGTTTCGTTGTAAATTTTCTGTGCAAATATCCATTTCACAAGCATAAGTTACTCGATACGTTTTTGTACACTTTTTTTTCTTGGCAATTTTCGAACGTGATTCGATTTCTCATCTGAGGATAATTCCCCAGCCGCTTTTGAAAAAGACTTCTCCCATCGTCTTTCCACTCCTTCCATTCCTAGGCGTTTTATTTTCGCATTCTTCGACAACAGATTCAATTTCCGTTTCATTTTCTCGTATCATGTCCGCATCATTTACGTTAACAACGTCTTCGATATCTTTGCCTAAACCATCTTCGTCGTTTCGTACCCATCTACTTCCATAAACAAAATCACCAGACCCAAGATCATCACACTCTTCATTCTTTAAGACTTCGAAGCCATATTCTTCTTCAAGAAATATCACGTCCCTAGATTCGTGTATCGTTTTTTTAATCCAATCAAAAACTCTGTAGACTCTTTTGTTCCTGGAATATCCGATGAATATTCCCAATTTTGCACGATTTATTTATCCAATTTATTTATTTTTTATTTATTTATTAATTAATGGTGGCAGCAGCAAGCGGTTGTACACATCATTACATCGGTGTAATAAAGTTATAATTAAATCACAATTATAAATCATAGTAAATATAGAGATATATATGTATGAAGGCGCTCAGTTTCCTTTTGTATACAGAGCGCAGGAAGTGTATTCCATGTGTTACTACTCGGTTTACAATAAAATGAGAGCGTAGTCTTGTCCTTTCTTTCACCAGTTTCATCGTGCGTCCTCTAAGCCTAGATTCCGTGGCTTTAGTGAAGAAGTTGTTAAATTCAGAAATGTTATAATATCCATTCAAGATTTTATACGTTTCTATAATATCACTCCTATTTCTTCTCTGTTCTAATGTTAGAAGTGATATTTCTCTACACCTTCTTTCGTAATCGAATTGACGTATTTCTCTAGGGATCTTCGTAATCTGTCTTTGTACTTTTTCATATTTTTTTATCTTTCTGATAATGGGGGAACCAAACCACATTAGCATACTCTAGTCTGATGTACGTCGTATAGATAAGTTTTATCATAGACGGAGGCAATGTGGAGAATGTCTTTCAAATCAGGAATAGTAGCTTATTGACTTTTTTGGTAACGGTAGACACTTGGTTATCCCATTTCAAATTTCGAGTGATAAGAACACCGAGATCATTTTGTTCTGACGTAGAATTGAGGATGCAATTTTAAATGGTATAATTAAAATTTGCGTCATTTCTTCCTGGATGGAGGACTGTACATTTATCGGAATTTAAAGGCAACAACCAGGATTCCGACCATCTCACCACTTTGTTGAGGTCATTTTGTAACGTCTGATGGTCTTAGTAGATTTGAGAAAAGTTTGGTGTCGTCCGCATAACAGTTCCAGCTTGAGGACAGTTCGTTACCTAGGTCGCAAGTATACAGGATGAATAATGTCGGGCCTAGAATTGAACCTTGGGGTACACCACTTGTAACGGCACGGGGTCTCGACAGTGTGTTTCCAATCGTTACCTGGAATGTCCTGTCTGAGAAATATTCCTGAATCCACTTCAGTAGTTTGTCTCGTATACCCAAAGATGAGAGTTTGTGAATGAGACATTTATGTGGTACTTTATCGAAAGCCTTAGCATAATCCAGATAAATGACGTCGACTGGTTGTTTCTGATACAATTCTTTGGTCCATATATCTAGCGACTGGAGTGAATTTGTGGATGTGAATCTTCCTGGGATGAAACCGTGTTGTTGTTTAGGGAAAATATAATTTCCAAATGCATGATCAATAAGCCGTCACCCTTTCCATTACTTTGCTCACTGTGCTTGTCAGACTTATCGGTCTGTAGTTTTTTGGTAACTTTTTGTCTCCTTTCTTGAAAACTGGTGTGATGACAGCTTTTTTCCATGCAGAGGGCATACTAGAACTGAGCTACATTTACTTATCGTGTTATTAACTGTAGCGTAGTAAACCTTACATCCGAATATACGGAAATGCCTAGGCTGAGATTGAAACGTTAGGCTTGATACCTGTCCATACCTCAAGAGGTGCTTTATTTCTCTTTCTACTTGGTGTGACGTTGTAAACGTAGGTCGCAGTTGATGCTGCTTCCGCCCAAAAACTTTTCGGTAAACCCGAATCAATCAGTAATGTTCTCCCAGTTTCAATGATTGACCTATTCGCCCTTTCGGCAGTGCTGTTGCTTTGGGGAGAATACGCAACCGTTGTTTCGTACTTTATCCCTTTCATTTTGTAAAAATTTAATATTCGAGCATTTATAAATTCTCCGCCATTATCAGTTCTAATCTATTTCATATATTTGCTGATTTCATTTTCTCGGCGTTTTATAAAATCTATTATCTTATCAGCACATTCATGTTTATTTCTGATGAACTCGGTAAAATGTCTTCGGCTATACTCATCGACGATAGTCACCAAGTATTTATTTCCTCCAATAGACAAAACGGATATTGGAACACAAATGTATGTGTAAATGTTCTAAAATTCTAGAGGATCGTTCAATATTCCCTTCTTTAACCGGAAATCACGTTAACTTCCCACAAATATATGCTTCACAGTTTTCTTTTGTATTCTGGAACTCCTTTAAACCCCTAACCATTTCTTGTTTCCGCATTTTATTGACGTAATTCAGATGAACGTGACCTAATCTTCTATGCCACAATCTTGGAACATTTTCATTGCATTTAAAGCACATTTCATCACAATCATTTACTTTGAGTTTCGAATCACTTAACCCTTAACTTACACTATTTTTTATAACGCCGTTTCCATTGATTCCCACTTTAAGAACAAAGACGTTCTCGAATAATCCTTTTCCGATTAGATCTCTTGTATTCATGTTATAAATCCTTGCGCCTTTGTCATCAAAGACGATTTTTTTATTTTTCTTCATTAATCTAGGTACAGATAAATGATTCGAAGTTAAGTTTGGCACAAATATAACATGTTCTATTCTTAATTTTGTGACTTCTTGATTATTCGTTAAGCAAAATCCTCTTATGTTCCCGATACTCTGCGATCGCAGTTTTTGCCCTGATTCCGCTGTCTTTATTTCTACATCGATGATCTTCTCATTTTGTATAAGATCACGTTCAGGAATCATGTGCGAAGTACATGCCGAATCCAACAACCAACGACTGCATTCCTCGTGAAAATTTTCGTTTTTACTTTGCCGTATACATACGTATATATAGAATAATATACATAGTATAGGGAAACTTATGAAATGCTGCGCGAAAAAAACGGCCAAATTTCGGCAGAAAAAATTCATTGCCAGGCCCTGATAACGAAAAAAAAATCAGTTGCTAAATTAAAAACAATTCTGTAACACGTGGTGCAACCAGAATCCTCATCTGTCCGCCTTTCATATCGCAAAACCAATTGAAAGCAAAACCGTCCGGTGTCTGTGAACAACACTAGCGACTAAACCCCATACTTCGGATTTTCGTTCTTGGCGCACGGGGGGGGGAGTAAAATGAAATATCTCACGGTATTTCACGTCGTTCTCCGTTGTGCCGCCAGGAGTCGCAAGGTCATCAGCACTGCTCGATAGTCGCCATCATGCGACTCCTACCGGCGCAACCGAAACTCGAAATACCGTGAGATTTTATTGACACCCCCCCGTGCGCCAAGAAAGAAAAACCGAAGTATAAGTACGATTTCTTCCAAAATGGATATTTCCGGTCGATCTGGTTCCACTCGATTTTGAAAATCATTCTTTAACTTTACATGAACTTACATAACTTTATCATTCTTTACTTACATGAAGCTTTCCGGACATTTTCGAAATTTTCTCAAAAATGGCTCCAACTTTTTTCTTTAAATTTCTTGTAAAAATAAAGTAAAATACATTTATTAACGTGACAGGTCCGACTTTCACGGTTAACTCTGAATTTTTGAAAATTGCAAAATTTCAGAATTTTGTTTGGCGTCTTGCTACAACTACAAGATTGAAGACCGAGATTTTTTCTTCCAAAAAAAATTGTTCTCCATTGTGAGTTCTTTCATTAAGGTCATGAACATTTGTTTGAAAAGTTTAGTAGTTTTCTGGCAATATTGCGCGAAATACTTGCAATTTAAAAAAAATTCACAAACAAGATTTTCTCGAAAACGGCATACGTTGAATTTTTTTACAGGGCGCCAAGCGCACGCCTTTCCTGCCATTCGGACACTGGCAATGAGCATCTCAGGGGTGAGCGTTCTGAGTCGAAGAAATACATTCTATTTACCAACTAATAATAATACACAGTGTTGGCACATGGGTGGCAAAAATGATTCAAGTTTGGCGCCTTTCGTGTAATTCAATTGTTCGTAACAATCTTTGGCACTAATGAACATCGCAGAACATATATTTCAAACGTGGCGCCTTCGACATTGAATTTGGATTCTTAATTTTGGAGGAAAAAATACAGAGCCATTTCTTTCAACGATGTGCTTTGGGAGAGAAGTTCTTTGGAACTAGCTTTCAACTGTCAAATGCTTTCAAACATGACCGCAATATGCAGCAGTTCCTCAACACTAGGCAACGGTAGCAATGGTTTCTTAGAAAGACGCTGAGTTCCGTTTAGACGCGACCGAATCATTGTCACAAAAATTCAAAACTTCACAACAGTGATTTCTAAGCCGTCGTCTTGTCAGTATATGGAAGCAAGCATAAGTGCGTGTGTATTTCAGTGCCGTGAAAATTGGATTTAATCTCGAGTCCAAAGTTGGTACCATTTCAAGGCCTAGTTGGAAATTGTATTCGACGTGAATTGCAGGTTACAAAAGCGCAGTAATCACCTAAGTATGTAAAGACTATATTTTAACAAAAGCTGCCCAAACACAGGTAAAATCTGACATTCTATTCAATAATCAATTAGTCTTTCGTAGAAGTATACTGACAGTCGTAAATATTGTCATTTTCAGGATGAATTCAAAGCACGCAGTTCTTACGCTGCGACCACGTCAAGCAGCACACTCTCAATAAAAATGAGCAGAGCTAGTTCGCCGCCTTATCATACAAAAACGAATTTTTTTAAAGTGCAACCCGTCGAAATGGCGGGAACACGTTTATTGTAAAAAAAATTATATTCATACAATTTATCTTCTCATTACTGCTGTTTAACTGTCTTTAATCCGACTGATAACTTATTAAGATGGAAATGAACACACAGAATGGATACGTGTCGCTACCTCACTTCGAATGGATTATACGTCCGTTACCGGTCGGTCCCGGCAGGAAAAGGACTGTCAAGGCACCGTTGAAGAGGCCCCGTAGACGGCAGGAAAAGCTTGTCCTATGTCCCTACCAGAGGGACAGCCATCCGCGAAGAGACGAGTCGTAGTTTCGTTGCGCGAATCACAGGTCGTCAAACGTCGCCTTGACCGGTTTATGCAGCGGTCGGACTGCACACTCACAAATATGTGTCGATCCAGTTAGCCCATCATCCGGAATTAATTCCGATGGCTGGTCGGATCATTTAGGCAGGCAGGTGTGGCCAGTCGCACGCTGGTGAATGACAAGTATTCGTTTCAGGATATTTCCCAATTGTTCGTCTCCGAAAATCTTTTTCATGTCTCCTTTTCTTTCACCCCGCCGTGGCTCGCTTTCACACCACCCCTTTCACAAAATAAATCAGCTGTCACGTGCATAACGCGGTATCTCTAGTTGGTTCGTTCGACTCGTTTCTCGAAATTTCTATCACCTTCTCTCTTTGTTTGGGTCGAGGCGAACCCACTCCTTAGCACCCACATTTCCCCATCTCTAATTGGTCGTTCTTTGTATTTCCTAGGAGACGTGGTGTCTACATGACCTGGCGTACAGCTGCGCCCTGCCCAACGCCTTTTCTGGTGTGTTTATTAGATATTTTGACAGTATTAATTTTACCTAAATAATTTCAATGAAAAAACTGACTTTTTACTCTTTTTCTCCTAATTTTTCATTAGAAAGTCAGACAATTTTATTGGGGTTTCTCTTCTTTTAGAAGTTACTTCATCAGTCTGGCTTCAATCCTACAAAGTTTGTGACCGAGGGGAAATATTGGTCTTGTACCAGGACTAATGGAAATAATCACAAAATTTCAAAATATGCCATTCCCATTCATCGGTTCGCCAATCGGTGCATTATACGAAGAGTCGTTTTAGCCATTAATTCCAAACTGCACGGAATATGGTGCATCAGGAAAGTCTCTTTGCCAGCTGAGTCAGGGCCTCGTATTAATAATTGCATTTATGCTGGTTGCAACCAGATCTCTGGGAAACAAGTAAAGGGGACAACACTTCCAGCATCTGTTATGATTGGGGAATGCAATTTACTTTTGAAAAGCAGCAGCCAACATAATTTCTGTTGCTAGCACTCTCATCCCCAAGGCGCCACTGCAGAGAGACTTTCCTGGCATGCTACACTTGTACACCAAACTATGTTGGACAAGTGAATCCAAGAATACTAAATTTGGAAAAGTCACAAAATTTCTAGAATCAGTGACTGCATTGGCCAGTCATCACATTGGTACCATCAAATAGATACTACTACAGTGACTTTATAAATAGGTCGCTGGATTTCAAGGATTTTGATAATCACAATAATACTACATCTGGCAACCCATGTGATCTAGAGACTCTTTTTAACATAATTTAGTGATCTATTGTTTATAGTTTTTGTAACTTCAATAATAAAAACAATTCCTCCAAACTAATTCACAGAATTTTCTTTATTTCATATCCAGTACATTACATGTTTCACTTGAGTGAACTAATCTACTCTACAAATAATTTAAAAAAGTGTTCAATACATTAAAAAAGTGTTGTCATAGATTCCATTCATAATGTCATAGATTCCAATCCCTGTAACACTTTTTCACACAACCACCAATTCACAATTAATTTTTTACAATGTTTACAAACAATATTGTTTCAAACAATATATTAAGTTCAAGGAAAAATACTGAGAGTACAGCATTCCAGAAAATTTCAAGACAAAATAATCTAGCTTTCCTAAATCAATGCTGTTTGAAAAATCAATAGTATTTATCTCGTACACATATGCATACTACAAATTTTCAAGTTTAATGTGTCTTACAAAACTACTTAACAACCACCTACTTAATAGGTGTTAACTAAGAAAATCTTCTTGGCAAACTCAAAAATATCACACTGTTTGCTTCCATTAAATTTTATAGTAATTAAATAAGAGAAAATTATTTCAACAAAAACATTGGTACTAAACATTCACAACATAATTCCAACATTCATACTTCGGGTTTTCTTTCTTGACGCACGGAGGTGTGTCAATAAAATGGAATATCTCACGGTATTTCGCGTCGTTCTCGGCTATGTCGCTAGGAGTCGCATGATCGCGACTGTACCGAGCAGTGTTGGCGATCATGCGATTCCTGGCGGCGCAACGGAGAACGACGCGAAATATGTGAGATATTCCATTTTGATGACCCCCTCCCCGTGCGCCAAGAAAGAAAAAACCGAAGTATATAGTCTGATATATAACTCTTTCCAAAGCCACAAACACCCGAACCAAAATGAAGTTGGGCTACACTAATGACAATACCTGCTCAGCAGCAGAGAGATTTTTAATTCTTTTTTTATTTCAAAGAAAATTGTTTTTTTAAGAAATTAAGGATTTGTACAATCTAAATATTTGGTTACGGTTTCAAGTAAAATCATCTTCCACTTTTTATTTCCGAAATTTCTTTGGCCGGGGCCATGGTAACTGGGGCAACAGGTAATGTAGAAGTAGCGATCATTCCTCCTGCAGAACTAGCATGTGGAGTGGAGGGATCCAATGAAGGTTCAATAGTTACAGTAGTCACATTCCCTGTCGCAGATGCAACATCAATTGCTGATCTTGGAGTGGCTGGAGGAGCAGAAGATGCTGCGAGAGCAGCAGAAGATAGCAGCAGGGCCACTTGTTCAGGTGCAGGACATGCAGCCAAAAGTAAGTCTTCAGTACTGTATCCACCAGTTGAAAGCAATTGTTGTAATTGGGCAAAAGCTCCCACTACACTATTCTGTAATCATACATAGCATAGAATAACTCACATTATTTTATATTCTGTGGAATAAAATTGTTATGTATTAGTGTGTAATACTTAATACCATTTAGAATGGGTAATGATGATGATGATGATGATGATGGTATAAATGAGAGTTAAACATCTCTAAGGTGTTTGGTGCCAGTATCAAATTACACACACAGACAGGGACAGACATACACAGACAGAGACAGACACACACAGACACCGTGAAAAATTTTACACCGAAATATCAACCAGCTGGGTGGAAAGCAAAAGCGTTTGACGAAGAAGTTTTCCGACTATGTTTGGAGACGATTATACCAACAGGTACTGCAGATGACAAAGCTGAGCAGGTAATGAAATGGGTAAGCAAAGCCTGTGACGCGGCTATGCCTAGACGGGGCGCAATCATTCGACGCTCACCAGTTTCCTGGTGGAATGAGGAAATCGCCCAATTACGCCAGAAGTGCCTTCGAGACAGAAGACAGTACCAGAGAGCTCGTGGCAGAGACAATTTTCTTCAATTGCAAGAGCAATACAAACTCGCTCGGAGCCAGTTGAAGATAGAAATTCGCAAGAGCAAACGCTTATGCGCCAAAAGCCTGTGGGGTAGGCGGTACAAGACGGCCACGAGTAGGTTAAGACAGTGGCACCTACATTTTCCAACTTGCCCCAATATGTTGCTCAGAATTGTGACAGCCCTATTCCCGAACCATCCCGGTGAACCAGAAACGTTTCTGGCTCAGGCGTTACCTGAGCCAGAAATAATTCCTCCAGTCACGCAAGAAGAAATTCTGCACGCAATTAGCAGAACTGGAAACACAAAGGCTCCCGGACTGGATAACATTTCCAATATTGCCAAGACTGCGATACTCGCCCACACCGACATCTTTGTGGATCTCTATTATTCATGCTTGAGAGAAGGGGTGTATCCAGAAAGATGGAAAAACAGCGTCTGGTGCTCCTCCCTAAGGGGAAGAAACCTCGTGAAGATGTATCATCTTGCCGGCCACTGTGTATGCTTGATACAGCTGGCAACGTACTGGAGAGAATTATTACTACCACACTGGAAAAAGCTGGAGAGGAAGGAGAAGGCCTTTCCGAAAATCAGTATGGTTTCCGCAGAGCCCGCTCGGCAGTTGACGCCGTCCAGCTTGTCATTAACACCACCCGGCAAGCAATTTGAGGAAGTTGATGGAAGGGAGACCCAAACCAGTACTGTGCTGTCGCTATGTTTGACATTAAGAACGCATTCAACTCGGCCAGGTGGAGTAATATTCACCAAGCTCTCCGCCGATTTAAGGTATCAACGTACTTGGGAAGATTGTGGCTGGGTATCTTAGTAACGGAGCCCTGATTTACATTACAGATAATGGGCCGAGGGTACATAATGTCACCACTGGTCTCCTGCAAGGGTCGGTATTGGGCCCACTATTGTGGAATGTGATGTATGACGAGGTCCTTCGGCTTCTTTTTCCAGAAGGAACAAATATCATTGGTTTCGCGGACATTGCTATCATCGCCGTTGCGAAATATACTGAGGAGATTGTGTACATTTGCAACGAAGCGATCGCTGTTAGTCAGTGGTTGAAGTCCTCAGGGCTGCAGCTAAGCACAAGACTGAGGTTATCCTGATCACTAGTAGGAAAAGGAGAAACCACCACTCTCAAAGTAGGAGACCACCGTGTTACATCACAGCCGTCGATCAAATATCTTGACCTCGTGATTGACGCCCATCTGACCCTTGCTGACCACCTGAAGTACGCCAGCAATTAAGCGGCGGTAGTTAATGCGGCACTGTCGAGGCTAATGGCCAACATAGGGCCCTGTCAGGAGAAACGGAAGCTTCTTGCCTTGGTTGTCAGGTCCATTTTGCTCTGCGGAGCCCCAGTATGGGTCAACTCCACGTCAACAAATAGCTACGTCCGAGTAATGCCGTTAGTGTACATGTTATCAGGATTGTGGGTAGCTTGTGCATTCCGCACTGTGTCAAATGATGCAGTGTGCGTCATCGTGGGGATGCCTCCTATCGATATCTTGGCGAAGGAGAGACAGAGGTGATATCACAAAGAAGAGGAGAACCCAGATTGCTCGACAACACTGCTCGAATGGCAGGACCGCTAGGATAATTCCACTAAAGGAAGATGGACATACCGCATCATTTCCTCCATTGCACCGCGGATCAACTGTAAACACAGTGAAATAAATTTCTGCCCGACTCAGCTGGTGTCTGGACATGGATGTTTTCTGGCGTATCTCCACAGGTTCAAGGTGGAGGATACTCCCTTCTGTCCACTATGTGAACCTGCTGTCGAGGACGCTGAGCATGTGTTCTTTCAGTGCCCTTTCAGTGCTGAGCATGTGTTCAGTCAGGCCGCTGCCTTAAGTACGCCCGCGGAGCGAAGTCAATGCCTTGAGGGTGGCCAGGGCGTCTCGCACGGTCTCGTATGACACTGTGTGATAGCCGACATGCCCTATAGACCTCATGCCGCATGAAAGGGCCAGGCTCTACAGACTTAAATATAAGGGAGCTTTAAATAGGAGCGTCATCATGAAGAGAGGGAGGTGCCAATGGCCCGGTGGCAACGGAGATGTGTTCTATCATCTACTGGCAGATGGACATTTCGCCGTATTACTGATGTACCAAAGTGGACCCGAAGGAAATACGGAGGTGAATCATTTTTTGACTCCGTTGTTAACGGGACATGGGTGCCACCGTGCATATTAACTCCGTTTCCAGTTGGACGATGACTCCTCAAGCCCAACCTGTGACCCATTGGTTGAAGGTGCAGAGCACGTGTTCTTTCATTGCCCACTCTTCGGTAGGGAGAGGGAAGAACTCCAACTCTTTCAGGTAGTGACTCCTGATACCATCGTCACTAAGATGCTGGTGCCCGAAGATAATTGGAGTGCGGTAGCCACCTATGCCGCAAAAGTTTCGAAGAAGCTACGATAAAAGGAGCGACTACAGAGTATCCGTGAGCATCCCTCGACATCAGTTGACACAGCGATAAGCCGATCTACCCTTCCCGGGATGCAATGCCTGATGGCGGTTCGGCGGGACGGGAATCGCAGGAATGGGAGGGATTTTTAGTGGGTAGGCCCGGATTAGCTTTGAATCCTACAAGCTGCGGGGTGCGGTCCCCGCAGTGTCTTTGGAAGATTTTCCCCCGCCCTCGTAAAAAACGCACACAGACAGACTCGAACACAAACAGAATTGTCAAACCTAAAGAAGACACACATTTCTCAATGTATGTTGATGCGCTGAATCCTGATCCGAAGCCAGAAATGCGCCACCATCCTCCAGTAGATTTTACTTTCACGCGCTTAAGGAACTTTTTAAAAAGAGACAGTTATTCAAAGCGCGAAAACCGGCGATTTTTTGGCAGAAAACTCTTAATACAATGCCCTGGTAACGAAAGAGTGGATAAATCCAGTTGCTAAACTTGTGGGGGGGGGAATCCGTTTAACACGTACCGCCAGAATCCATGTATTATGGCTCCTTGATACCGAAAAATCGATTCGGCCTGAAACGTCTGTTCGTCCGTCTGAACAACGCTAGCGACTAAACCGGTAAGCCGATTTTCTCCAAAACTGATATTCCCCGATCGACCTGGCTAATGACGTGGCTTCTTGAATTTGATACAGATATTTTAATTTTGGGGAATACCTTACATGAAGCCCCCGAGACATTTTCAAAAAAATGGGGCCAAAAATTTTAATTAAATTTTATTGTTGAATAGCTGAAGGACGTTTAAGAGAATGGCGCAGATCTCATCTTGGCTGAAAACCCTGATTTTTCGAAAATTGAAAAAAATCAAAATTTTTCGGCATCTTCCTTCAACTACAATTGTGAAGACACAATTTAGTTTCTTAGTGAAATGTGTTCATCAAATATTCAAATACGGCCGTGTAAAATTCCACGTCCAAAATAGTCCACCGCTCCCAATTTACTGCGCTTCCTGAACGTAAAATGAATAATGCTGCTAAGCAGTTGGATGAATCGTAAGTTAGAATTTGTATAATCAATATATAGGTTGACCCACCAACTATGGACCACCCCCATAACTTCTAAACGGTTGAAGATATCGAAACGCAGTTTTCCGCTTAACAATGCGGAATCATGAGGCAAGTAACATGCCGTAGAGAAATTGTGTATAATATGTTTAGTTTTCGAGAAATTTAATCATCTTTAATTTTTTAAATGGAACTATATATTTTTTTCGTCAGGAATGGATAGATCATGAAAAAAGGAATAATATTATGTATCATATGTTAGTATTTTGATAGTAATATGAGTATAAAACTAGACTTTCTGAAATGTGATTTTGAATTAAAAGGACAATATTTCGTGTAGCAGCGGTTGCAACTCTCGCCTTTGGGAAAGTGGCCTTCGCTGCGTCGAGACTGTTTCGTGGAGACAGGGAGTGTGAGAGGTGTGGCCGTGAAGGATAGAGGCGTAACTACAGCAATTCAGAGACAGAGACAGACAAGGACAGGGTGAGGGTGAGGGTGAGGGTGAGGGTGAGGGTGAGGGTGAGGGTGAGGGAAGGAGGGAGAGCCAGTGAGAAAGGGAGATGGGAAGGGAAAGAGGGAGATGAAGGGCCATTGTAGATTGGTGACTCGATTCTGCTCAGAATTTCACCCCTCACCGGTTCTGCTATGTAAGCTTCAAATAGAGCACAAAGCCTGGGCACGTTTTCTACACGTCTCTAATGATTCCTAGGTCAAACCTATGAATATGCTTTGACATGGACGAATGAGAATTTTTCTGCCAGCCTTTAAATTTTATCTATACTGTGTCTTTGTCCCGTTCTGTAAGGATCCCGGCAAGCTACTCCGTATTTCAATACAGGACGAATAAGAGATGTGTAAGCTAACGCTTTTGCATTTGGACTGCTTTTTTAGGAATGTGCGGAACAAAGTGTAAATTTCTCCACGCTTTTCCCAGTATGTAATTTACATCCTTATCCCAGCTGATTCTGAATCTAAGACAACCCCCAAATACTTACAGCAAGAGATCTGAGGTATTACGTCAGATCCTAATTGATAAAATAAAACGGGATAACTACGCATTCTACAAAACTTAAAGGCTTGGCTTTTGGAACAATTAATTTTCATTTTATTGGAGATTCCCCAGTATTCTATTTTGTTTAAACCTATTTGTATATGTTCAACATTCCTGTTTGATTTAATGACACGCTCTAGTACACAGTCATCTGCAAATAATCGGACGCGCGATGTAATTATCATCCGACAAGTCATTAAAGAAGGCAAGAAAGAGAAAGGGGCCAAAAACACTTCCCTGAGGTACGCCGGACGCGATATTCATGGATTCAGATAACTGTTCATACATTTTGTTTCCCCTCTTGGATACATTCATTAATCCACGACACGATCCTCATCCCAATGACCGATTTAAAGTTTTTCAATAAATAAATTGTGCGGAACAACATAGAACGCCTTTGCGAAATCTTTTATTAAGGCGTCAACCTCACGGTGAAATATTTCATACATTGTCGCCAAAGCTCCCTCTCGAAACGATTTCTTCGCCAAATCCTGAGAGAGGCAGAGAAAGAAGTTATTTGGCACTCGCACTAGTGCCTCTTTCTAATTTCGGAAGAACCAGCTCTCCTTTTCCCATTTTCACGAATATACCTACCACTAGGTGCTCCATAATTTTGCATACAACGGAATAGGCTAACAGGTTTACAGTTCTCTATTAGAGTTTTTCTTCCTTCAAAAATAGGTACAACGATAGAAGTTTTCCGGACTTCAGGAATGCACGTATTGTTCACGGAAATATTAAATAATGCTTTTATGTACGTACTAAATGTAATGTTAATAATAGTGAATGTAATAATATTATTCAAGAATGTGAAGTTCTTGGGAGTTCTTGTAAGTTACTCGTTGTTGTGCAATTTGTGTGTTATCCCCAAAGTAAAACTAAACGTAAGTGCAGTTTTAATGACTGTTACACAAAAATATGGACTTGTATAAACTAGTGGTGCTACAACAGCACATATTTATCCCAATATTACAATGATATAGTTATGTAATGTTATGTCTCAATTTCTGCCTTTCTTGCCTTCAAATATCAATTTATCTCATAAATAAAGGAAGTTGTGAAAAACAGATATTTTATTAAACATTTAAATGAAAATATATTTCTGGCATTGAATTCGGTATATAAGGTATTCAGTGTATTCACGAACATATCCTTTGTTTTAAATGCTTTTTTATTCACGTTTTATTATCTTACTTTGTCACCTTCAACGAAGAACTCTTCAAATATACATTGTTCCATTGAGTCCCATTGCAGCATATGATGGTAATATAAAATTAAAGTTAAAATATTCGTACACATTTCCAGTACTCATTTTTTTCAATTTTTCTTTCATTAGTATTAGAACGATTTCTTACGTTAAGTTTTAGACATAATAATAATAATACATCCAAATCCGCCCAATGCAAATGACACGCTTGTGTTGGATATTTTTCTTTTGATAGCCAGGAACACCTCCCAAATTACGTTCACAGAGCAGGAATAGAAATTGCAGAATACAGTAAAATCAAGTGAAAATTGGAATTTTCAATAGTAAATTATAATTAAAATAACATTAATTAGTTTGCATATCCTTATCATCTATTACTGATCTCCGAAAAGTTATTTGGACCTTGACTGTAAGTAAAATACTTATTTTCCTTGTGGCCCACAGTTGGCAGGACGCACATATAGGTTCCATTAATTTCAAACAGAAATTACGCGAAAATTACTAACTTGTACAAAAATATGTACATGAACATCTTACTTTCCCTATAGGGAAAATTGTGTAATGCTGAGCGAAATACCGGATATATCCAGCTGCTAAATTTAGACAAATTAATCCTCTAATATGTGGTGCGGGCAGAATCCATGTTTCGTGGCTCCTTGATACTGAAAAATCATCGATTGACAGCAAAACGTCTGTCCATCAACAATACTAGCAACTAAACCGTTCGGCCGATTTTCTCCAAAATTGATATTCCCCCAACGATCTGACTGATCTCGTGTACCCTTGAATTTGAAGCCGATATTTTAATTTTGGGGGGTATTTTACATTAAACCCCCGGGACATTTTCAAAATTTTCAAATAAATGGTGCCAACAATTTTTATTACATTTGTTGTTGGATAGTCAAAGTCACGCAAGAGAATGGCGTAGGTCTCATGTTGGTTGAAAACTAGGATTTTCCAAAAATTGATAAAAATTCATACTTTTTTCGGCGTCTCCCTACAACTATAATTATGAAGATACAATTTTTTTTCTTAATGAAATGTGTTCATAAGAAACGGATCTTCAAATAAGGTCTTGTTCAATTTTTCAAAAACATGAGTATTTTTTGCGAAATTTTGTCTCAAAAATAAGAAATTTTCCGCCCGACGGACGGACGGTTTTGCCGTCAATCGATTTTTCGGTATCAAGAACGTACAAAGTTGGATTCTGACTACACCACGTGTTAAAGAAATTTTTTTCTACATTTAGCAACTGGATTTACACACTTTTTCGTTACCAGTTCCTGGCATTAAGAGTTTTTGTGTCGAAAATTCGCCGCTTTCCGGCGCAGGATTACAGTCCTTCTCTTCTTACGTTAGTAAATACGAGAAAGTAAAATGGGAGAGAGGGATGCTGAAGCATACTGCAAATTTTGTTCCTGATAATTTTCAATTGAGCACGGTGGCAAATATGACATTTCTCATTATATCCAGACCAAGAAAAATACAGCAAGTATTCAACGAGAGGCATGGAGTTCAACACTCACAAGCTATTTGCAAATGCTGAATTGACGACAACAACATATAGAAAAGTAAAGCATCTCCATTCATTTTTAAGTCACTTGATTGCATAATAAAATTATGTTCAGTTATGTATCCCGATTCTGTTATTACCAAGGAAGGACAAATGTACTGCGAGGACAAAAGCCACAGCAACAATAAAACATTCTTGCTTCTCATTCTTTGTATGTTTGCTCTTCAGACTTGAGACAAATTTCTTTTTTACCGACTAGCGACTGATAATCAGAGGCGACTGAAACTGAGGTATTTGTTGTGAAACTTTTTAATTATTTTTCTGTTTTTACAATCAGAACCGCTAAACTTACTGAGTTTTGTGAATTTGTTGACTTTTCGTACAGAGAACTGTCTCACTCTAAGGCTCAATGCCAGTCTTTAATGCCTGCAGTTGAGAGAATCTTATACCTGTATGAAACTCTTAAGTCTTTTTTCTTATCACAAGAAAAAAACAAAAAATTCTAGTAGATTTTTTCTTCAACCTCTATCTGAAGTTTTTCTTGTGGTTTCTCCATCATCAGTTGAGTTTATTTTGCAGACATAAAGAAAATTAAGAACAGTACTATATCTGTGATTGAAGTGTAAGTTCATAATTGAGAATACATTAAGTCTACCACAAGAGAAAGAAACTGTTGCTATTGGGGTATCAAAACTAAAGAAGTTCTACAAAATGCAGTAGATCACTGTTCTCAATTGCATATTGAAAAATTTTGAAGTTAAAGAATTTTATGTAACATATCTTTCAAAATGGTTTCTGCAATTATCAGGTTTTGGCATTTTTGAATGGATGCCTTCAACTAAGACACCAGAGTAGAAACACATAGAAATCATATTGGTGTACTTAAAAGATATCTGTTCAAGATACACGAGTGGATTTTTTTTAGGAATAAGTCCCGGTATATTTTAGTAACACTATGAGCATGTGCTACAGACCCTGCGCTTTCTGAGAAAAAAAGGCTCACTAATGAAAATAAAATGTTTTGCCATTAGGAAATTTGTGAACTTATTGTAAGAGAGACTGACACAAAACTATATATAAATAAATAATGTTAAAGTTACACAATATATCATAGGATATATTGTTTTAGTTTTAAAATGCAACCGTTTAGATTCATTAATTTGTTTGGATAATTTGTTATTGCATAAATTAAAATCAGAAAAGAATCAGCTGATCTTAATTATCGTGGAAATGTTTCTTTGGGTAGTCAAGGTTTATCCCTACAATTTCAATTATGATACAGAATTTATCACTCTTACTCTAAAATGAATCACATACACATTTTAAAATAGTTGAAGCAATTCGAACTTTAAAGTAAGTAACAGTGTTGTAACCTTATTAAATTATTCGTATTTAAAAAAATTAAGATGTTTAATTAATTATTATAATTATGTAATATAATTTATTACATACTTGGCATAATTAATTACAACCATGGCATAAAAAATGAAAAAAAATTAATACCAGGGGCCCCGCATGATAAAAGTGGTACAGGCCTCGTGGGTCGTTAAACCGGCCCTGAGAACATGGAATACACAGTTCAAGACAGAATTACTGTAGGTGTGCCAATATACGTTTTCAATTACATTGCGCAATTCAAATGTTGAGAGGATTTTTTCATTAATGAGATCTCAATGGACAGAAGAAACATCAGTAACATATCCAAAAGCTTGAGTTGTTCATCTGATAGGGTTTTGATCAACATTTTTAATCCTTTTTTTCGCTTTAAGGCCATATTAAAAACACTTCATTGATCATTTTTTATGGTAGTTTAGGTCACCAAAATCTGCCCCCTAATCATCAGTCACAAAAAATATAATGACTTTTTACAAAAATATTACCACTCACTTTAATGGGCCGGAAAAGTACAAACTCTGTTTCCCGATTAGCCAGGTAAAGCTGCATGCTTCTCTGCAGCACTGGGAGTTGCGCCTTGATGAGTCTTTGAGTCTCCTGTACTGTCTGACACACAAGAGACGCACTAGCAAAGGGCTGGTTAGAGAGCAAAGCTGCCCCTTGGACTTCAGCAGCCATTTTTGTGTACACCTGAGCCTGCATATAACAAAAATGTATTATATTTATTTTAGCTATTAATGAAACTACTATATAATAATTAATAATATCTATAGTGATAACAATTACAACAAAACCCGTTTATAAAAGAGACTGAGGACAATCATGAATGTACGTGGGAAAAGGTCCATGTATATTGTCTCATAGAAAAAGGTTTCTTTTATAACAGGGTTTTGCTGTAGAATCAAGGCTAATAATTTAATTAACACAATATAAAAACAATACTAACAATTTTTATAATAAAAGCTACATAAGTTTTGTTATTTTTTACACATTTTAAAACAATGTACCTTATCCAGAAAGGAGAGCAAAGGTTGTGCTAGAATATTCGTTGAATGCTTTATGAAGGTTTCACAAGCTTGCTTCAAAGTTCTATCTACTTCCTTCCGGGAATCAAGTAACTGTTCTCTCACAGCTGGAGTACCAGCCAAGAGAAACTCCAGAAGTGCATTATCAGGTCCCAATGACAAAAGACGGTTGCGACGTTGAAGGAGGCCAAAGGCTATAACATGTAAAGCAAACTTCAGTGGTCTTCTTATATCACAAATCAAAGTAACAACCCTTCCCAAAACAACGGCTCCAAAGCATCACACTTTGCAACTTTAGTACACAATGCATTGCAGGACAACCATTATTTGTTTACATTTTGACATAGCGTCCCCAAAGAGGTCACCTATTTTGTTTGTTTCATGCCTTCGCTGTGCTCAGGTCATGTCGCTCCACCTGACCTCCACTAGATTCCTCACATGCCCTGATATATTCCCCTTGCAAGTCCAACGGATGTTCTCCTCATGATCTCTCGCATGTTCCCCACTCGTTCGCTTGCATGTTTACACATTCCCTCACCTGTTCACCATCTTTTCAGGATGTATCCCCGCAAGTTCACAATTTGATCCCCTTGTCCTAGACTAGCGCTTGCCAAATGGACAAAGAATGACGTCGGAGCTTTCCCCCCCACGAGATAAGGCACTCGGAGAAGCAGTGCGAGCAAATGGGGGAGGGAGAGAAGGGCAGACGGCGATCACCGGTACCGAAACCTTGGCAGTGGGCCTATGACGGTGTTTCAGGCAACATAAGTGGGAAAACATCTACATCCGTTAATTTTCCTTCTGTTAATGAAAAAAGGTTTCCTTTTCAGGGGCGTAGCGTCCATGGATGTGGGTGATGTGTTACATACCCTGACAATATCAGTTATTTTTACTGTAAAATGATTGTAAATTGTCCATTTGTTATTTTCATTTTGTATTACACAATATTTTTTTATATTTCAAACATCGCGCCGTTGAAGATACGATTCTTCACAGGGATGAATGACTCACTCGGAAATGCAGCCTCGCCTGCGCTGTGAATCAGATGCACAGAGAAACATTACATTTCAGCGAACCTATGAAATAAATCTTATGTTACGAAATTTCATGGTTTTCTTGGGTGTTTGTAAGAGAACAAGGTTAATTAATTAGCGTAGTAATTTTATTTAAGTTTTATTATCTTATTTTAATGCATTTAGCAAATACATATTTGTAGCCAATTTATTGATTGATTGATTAATTAAGGTTTAGAGGGCGCTTCAACTGCCAAGGTCATTGGCGCCCATGTCGAAGTATTTTAAAAAAGGGAATAGGTTCAGTATGTGTTACAGATGGAGCCTACCCCCTAATTAAAATCATATTCATAAAGAGAGACTTGAATTCTACATCGAGTATTCAAATAGTAAGACAGAAAGAATATATAACAAACACGTAAAATTCATAGTAGAACTAAAAGTTGGCTGTTAAGGGGCCAAAAATAAAACAACAAAAAAGTAAAACACTATTCTATTCTCTCAAATAAGATTATATATTCCGCTTTCCCTCAAGAAGCAAAAAAGTTTTGAGAGCGCGGAATCGTCATCCCCGAGCACCTCCCTTAGCGAGTTGTCCAGGCCATGTCTTCGTCGGTTGCCTAAATGTTTCCTGCAGTTCAGGAGGACGTGTTCCACAGACAGAACCGTCCCGCATGAGTCACATCCGGGAGGAGTTTCTCCTCGAAGGAGGAAACCGTGGGAAAAATGGCAGTGTCCAATTCGAAGACGAGTTAAAATTACTTCCTCACGCCTAGAGTAGCGAGATGAGGAACGCCAGGGAATTACAGAATTCTTTATCCCACTTAGTTTAAAATTGGTATTGTGCCACTCTGTTTGCCACGCTCTAAACAAAGATCGTTTCAAGTAAGCCTTAACATCGGACAATGGCACAGCAGGAACGTCGATACGAGTATTACGAGTAGCTGATTTTGCCGCCAGGTCGGCCAGCTCATTCCCTGTGATTCCCACATGGCCTGGAACCCAACTAAGAACCAGGTCATAGTTGCGGGACATGAGACTATGAATCAGGTTTTGAACTGATTTTGTCAGGTAGTCTGACGAAGGCCGGGAGACAGCCTGAAGAGAACTGAGAGAATCAGAACAGAGAACTACTCGCTGCAACGTCGTTGACTCGATGTACTTTAGGGCTTTGAGTATTGCGTACATTTCAGCAGTGAATGTACTGCACTGTGAATGAAGACGATATGATTTGGTGGCCCAGATACAATGAAAACTACATGCCACTGCGTCATTGTGCGATGACCCGTCCGTGTACAAGAATAGATGATCCGGATAGGCTTCCCTCATACCCTGAAACTGCTTTTGGTAAACTAGAGGACTAGTATTTTGTTTGGAAAGATTGGAGAGTCTGAGGTCAAAATTGGGGAGAAGGAGTTTCCAAGGGGGAATCAGGTCATTTGGGGGTTTCACAGGAGTGGGAAGATCGACATTAAGTCCCCGCAAAAGATTTCGCAATCGAATGCCTGGGGGCTGGGGTAGCGATGTTCGAAGAATATAAGAAGATTCATATTTTGGGCGAGTGATTATTCGGCGACAAGGATGATTAAAGAGTCCTGACACTTTAGCACCATAAGACGCCAATAGAATATCTCGCCTTATTTTTAAGGATGGCTCCCCAGCGTCAGCTAGAATGCACTCGATTCGGCTGGTGCGATACGCGCCTGTTGAGAGGCGAATACCTGCGTGGTGTATGCTGTTGATAGGTCGAAGGGTGGAAGGAGCTGCAGAACCATACACTTCACTACCGTAATCCAATGCTGAGCGAATGAGTGCTCTGTATAACCGCAGTAGGGTAATGCGGTCGGCTCCCCATGAAGTGCCACTAAGCATTCGAAGAAGATTGAGGGGGGAGACGCATCTGGTTTGCAATGTGCGGATATGAGAGCGCCACGTGAGGGACTTGTCAAAAGTCAGCCCCAGAAACCTGGCAGAGTCAGTGAATGGAAGCTTATTTCCTCCCAAGTACAGGGTTGGGTCGCTATGCAAGTGGTATATTCTGCAGAAGTGCACTCCAGTGCATTTAGTAGGTGAGAACTTGAAACCTGTCGACATGCTCCATTCATGCAGCTTGTTGAGCACCAGTTGGAGTTGCCTCTGGATCACACTTATGCTGCTGGATGAACAAAAAATGGCAAAATCATCTACAAACAGCGATGCCTTCACAGGTTCCCTCACGACCGACGCTATACTATTTATGGCTATGGCAAACAGGGTGACACTTAGCACCGAGCCTTGGGGGATGCCGTTTTCAAGGGGGTGACTGTTAGACAGTTTGTCACCAATGCGAACTCTGAAATATCTGTCCGATAAGAAATTTTGGAGGAATAAGGGGAGCTTCCCCCTGAATCCCCAAGAGTGCAAGGTTCGCAGAATGCCATACCTCCAAGTGGTGTCATACGCCTTTTCTATATCGAATAGTACGGCGACAAGGTGTTGTCTCAGAACGAACGAGGTTGAAATTTCCGTTGCCAAAGCGACGAGATGGTCAAGGGTTGACCGGTGTTTCCTGAAACCGCACTGAATTGGAGCGAGTAGGTTTCTGCACTCCAAGGTCCAGACCAAGCGCTGGTTTACCATCTGTTCCAGCACTTTGCAAACGCAGCCGTGAGAGCTCGATGACAGCGACCGATCCTTTCCTTCCTTCAGAGCTGGGATAACTATGGCTTCTCGCCATACAGCAGGGATGGTGTGCTCTTCCTAGATGCGATTATAAAGGCGGAGGAGAAATTGCATCGCCGCATCAGGAAGATGTTGTAACATTAGGTTGTGTATTTCATCAGGACCTGGGGCAGTTCTTCTGGCCAATGCAAGAGCAGAGCGCAATTCCGATATGGAGAAAGGTGTGTTGTAATCTTCAGACGCTCTGCAGAAGAAATCCAACGGACGGCTCTCCATCCTTTCTTTGATTAAAAGAAAGTCAGGAGCGTAGTTCGCCGAACTTGACATGGCTTCATAGTGCGCGGCGAGTTCCTCTACAATCATATCTGGAGATGTGATCATTTCTCCGTTTTTCAGAAGACCTGGCACCGTATTTGGTGAAGAGTGTCCTTTGATCTGTCGAATTTTTCTCCATACCAGGCGTGGTGGCGTGTGACAATTCAGAGACGAAACGTACGCTTTCCACGATGCATTTTTGCTCTCTAAGATAGTTCTTCTAGCCTTCGCCCTGCATCTTTTATACTCGATTAAGTTGTCCACTGTTGGATAGTGTCTGAGACGTGCCAGTGCCTTTTTTCGAGCACTGACCGCTCTCGAGCAGTTCTCATTCCACCACGGAACGAAAGGGTGTCGCGGTTTACCGCTTGCCTTCGGAATTGCGATGGAAGCAGCAGCGAGTACAGCGCTATTAAAATGTTCTGTCATTTCATCCACATTTCCGAAGGGACCGTCTGACAGGTTAACATTATTTTGGAATGTCGACCAGTCAGCTCGTCGCACGATCCATTGAAGGGGCCGTGCACAATTACGGCGAAGATGATCAATGTGGACAAGCGTGGGGTAATGGTCGCTTCCATAAAGATCTTCTAATATGGTCCACCGCATAGCAGTAGCAAGTGAAGAGCTGCAAAGGGCTACATCAATAGCCGTGCTAGAATTCGTAGTTACGGCAAAATGAGTTGGTTCCCCAGTGTTGAGAATAGCCAAATTCATGGTGTCGATGACAGACTCCAAAATAGCACCTCTTTGACACGTGCGAGAGGAACCCCAAAGAGGGCTGTGGGCGTTTACATCACCCACAACCAAGAAAGGTGTGGGCAATTGGTTTATTAGATTTACGAGGTCATCAACCGACACCGTTTGTCTTGGGGGAATATAGATATTACATACGGTGAGAGAGAGGGACGGCAGATACACCTGCACACAAACTGTTTGAAGGTCGGTGTGAACAGGGATTTCTGCAGAATGCAGCGAATCCTGGACCAAAGTAGTAACTCCACCGTGAGCGCGGAGGCCGTCATCGACATCAACCCTATAAGGAGTGAAACCGCGAAAGTGAATGGACCGTGGTGGAGAAAGATGCGTTTCCTGTAAGCAGAAAATTGATGGTGTATAACGGGACAATAAGAGTTTTAATTCGTCCCGTCGGAGAGAAAATCCGTTCAGATTCCAGGATAGGAGAGCCGTTGTTTAAGAAGTTAAGAGGATTTCTTCTTTTCCTTTTTTCGCCTCTGCCGCCCGAAGGAGCGAGTGTCCACCCCGGCTGAAGTTTCCTCCGAGGCAGACTCATCCTGACCACTGCTCGACAGGCTGAGAGATCGCTCAGAGCGAGTTTCAGGAGTCGGGGTAGGTGGTCGAAGTTTGGTGGATCTATCATTTTTCTTGTCCAGGCCAGCAGGCCGTGTGACATCAGCCTTCTTGCGCGGCTGAGAAGTGGATACTTGTTCTGTCTTCGTCTGTGTTGTCTTCTTGGGTGGTGTTTTGTATTTTGTGGGGATTATTATTTTCCCACCTTGCAGAGGCGATGTCTCCTCAGGGAAGTCCACTGGGGATACCTGGCAACAAAAGTTCGCTACTGGGGGAGTAGCAGGGGAAGACTGAATGCTCGTCGCTTTGACCGCGTTCGCCAGAGTGCTAGAAAAAGAACGCCTGAGATCCACAGGGTTCTTCACCAGGTATCGGCGTTTCGCTTCCGGAAAAGATACCTTCTCCGTCACCCTAATCCTTTGAATCTCCCTCTCTCTCAGATATGTGGGGCACTTGTTAGAGTTGGCCGCATGGTCTCCTTCACAATTTACACAGTGGGCTGGTGATGAACAAGGGCTGGGATCATGCGCGGAACTACAGCACTTTGCGCAAGCAGGGCTTACGGCCATGCACCTTTGTTGTGTATGACCGAACCTCTGACACTTAAAGCAGCGCAGGGGGTTCGGCACATACTGCCGCACGCGAAGGTTATAGTACCCACAGCTAATTTTCTCTGGGAGAGAAGGGAGATTAAAAGTCAGGATCAAGGTGGGAGTGGGGATCTCTTTCCCATTCTCCTTCCTCCTGATCCTATATACCTCCGTAACGCCATGGCTCCTAAAAAAGGAGAGAAGTTCGTCCTCACTTTCAAGCGCAAAGTCTTCGTGATTGACCACTCCCTTACATAAGTTAAGGTTAGGGTGAGTGGTCACTTCCACTTGGAGGCCGGCAATCTGCTTGGTTTTTTGGATCTTGTCAATCTGCTCGTCGGTGCGCGCTTCGAAAAGAATGGTACCATTCCTCTGTCGCACGACCGCTTGCAGCTTTCCAAAACAGTCTTCAATGGCTCGCGCGAGGCGGACCGCACTAACGCTTTTGAAGGATTTTTCAACTTCAACACATGACATTAAGAGAAACCGAGGTTTCTTTGGTTTGTTCTCCTCTCGAAGGAAGAAACTATTCAAATCTACCGTCTCACATCGCCTCTTCCTTGCGGAAGAGGGCAAGGGGTTTGTTTTGGACTCCATACGATTGAAGCAGATTCGTCTCCGTGCTCCCCACCCGCCATGGAGCCCAACAAGGGGACACCCCATTGGGGTGCCAGGGCTGACACGGAGATATAAGGGGAATGTCACAGCGCTGCACCGCCGTGGATCCCCCCGCTCACCCTGGAGTTCAGTGCAAGACCTAGTCCGAGCCGATTGATCGGGAGTGGGTTAGCTCCCGACCGCCCGTCTAGAAGAGTCCGAGGCCAAAGCGAGTGTATTGACACCTACAAGGAATGTTCCCCAAAAATACGTAGACGTACCCCTTAGTGCAAGCCAAAAAGCGTAGCACCAGGACTAGTTGGGAAACAAACAGGTCTCTCAACTGCCAGGACACCCATTCCCTCCGACACGGGTCGCCATGCACGGCAAACACATGGGTGGGCGTTCAGCATACAGAGAAGGCCAGTGAGGAAGAAAAAGGAGTGAAAAGAATATACGTGACATGAAATGAAAAGCAAGACGATGAAAAAAAATGGAGAAAGGAACACTTGAGAGCCTTCTCTGCATCCCCCCGTCAGGACGTGGACCAACCCACCTCGACGGGTGTAGCCAATTTAGGTTAGGGATTGTGGTGGTTGAATGCACAAGGGTATGTGACCGTGCAATCCACATCCGTGCTGAGGAATAGCGAGTACAACGCGATCCACGTAAGAGCCTATATAATTACGAAATCGTATCCTGACGTGCACATAATTAAACAATTGTGTTGTGCCTTGGACAAATTAAAAACTAGAAACATGCAGACCAACATTCTCTGAAAAGGAAAATCTAATTAAAGAGTTCTGTCAAATGCCTACTCTCAGTATCATTTCGAACATAAAATAATTGCAGCGACATTTCAATAATAAAATTTGTGATAATGAATCATGGATATGCGGACGTAAAAGTCTTAAATCACTATGTTACTGATCTTCTTTTATGTTCTCAAAAGAAAAAAGGGGGGGATTTCGATGTTTATGCAGATTTAAGTAATATTTACAAGGCTATCAGGACACATAATAAGTACTCGTACACTCATATAGCACGTGAGAAACCGTTAAAAATGTTCGGAAAATCTAAGAGGATAAAGTTTTATTAAATAGACAGCACAGGCTTTGGTGAGCAATACAACAGTGATATAAAGAAAAGCAGGGAAATTCTATCACACTTCATTCGAGTTGTATGCATTTTTGGGAGACAAGGGCTTGCATTTCGTGGCCATGATAATAGGGGATCATCAAATACAAAAAATTTCATAGAATATATAAATGAAATATGATTAAACTCTCAAGGATGATATGGAAAATTCCAATCAAACAATTAGATTTCAAGTGTGAGCATGGTAATATCTCGTGAATGAAATTTCTAAAGATTCTTTTGTCTGATCGACACTGGATGAAATCCCTGATGTAAGTAGCAAAGAACAATTGTCAACTGTTTTTCGTTACGTGACTGTAAATTGATTGATATTCTCTTTCCTATTGTTTTTTTACTATACAAGTTGAAGATCATTGCTTTCCATTTTATAAATTATGTGCATTCTAATGGTTCGGAAATGAAATGGGGCAATTTTTAAAATAGGAAATAAGGAACATTTAAGAGTTTTAAATTATTTTCTCATTTCTCGAGTTACATACCCTAAGCCAAAAATCAGGCTACGCCACTGTTCCTTTTGTAGATACTGGAACAATGGCGAAGTGTTTAGTGTATTCAAAAGAACTGCAGTATGTTAAAAAGTCCAACCTACAGATGCATTATATAGCTTTGCGACCCAGAGAAATCTTTGGAGATGAAAATAAATTCTGAAAATTGACATAGCTTGCAATCATGAGATGAATAAGGGAATTTACAGATAGAAGATTACGGAAAAGATACTGAAAATCACGAGGATTACAACATTCTCAAACAAAACTGTACATCAAAAATAATCAAGACTGGAGTCAAAATTCTCTCACACGTACGACAGAGCAAAACCCCCGTTTGGCCCTGCCGGGCGCAGCGCAACAGAACTGGGAGAAGTAGCGACCCCCGCCGCCCTCTCTCCTGCCGAGGCAACCGGCCTGGAGCAATCACCAGCCACCGGAGCGAGTGTGCGCGGTGTCGCAAGTGTGACGGATCACCCCGCACCCTCATATTTCCATTACCGAGCTGAAGCACCACCGGATCCGGCGACAACCCCAGGGCCCCCTCGATGCCTGCAGCAATGCAGCCGTCAGCCAACTGAGAGTTGACATGGAGGAGGGAAATGGGGGGAGGACACTGACTCAGGGCGCCAAGGACCGGTCATCGCTGACGAGGCGACTGCGTGACGCCTTCCACAGGCACCCCCAACGTCGGCTGGAACAGCCCGCCCAGGGCATATATGTAGGGCTTTCAAAGGGTTAGGGAAGGAAACTACTTTCTTCCTGCAATCTGGCAGGAACACGAAAATTCCCACCAACAAGTTCCTATTTCCGGCCACGATCAATTCCTCCCCAGCCCTCAACTACTGCTCAGGTAACATGACCAAAAGTTATAGAATGAAATGTACATGGGGCAACGGGTAACAAGCAGCCAAGAACATCCGTCACGTTACCACAGAGTGTCGCTACCTGTCGCCGCTACGGAACGCCAGGACATAACAACATCGGGGCCAGGCAGCCATGGCGGCAGGTACTCCGAGGGAATCAGGCAGTGGTGGGGAGCAAACGCCCTGACCTCGTATTCGCGCGGGGCAGATGGCACTCGTGGTAGCCTTAGGGCAAACTTAACAGCAAGTTGGAAGACAAGTGCCAAAAATACGAAGCCGTCAGGGCCCACCTCATTACCGTCGGTTACCACAGCGCCGAAGTGGTCCCAGTTGTAGGGGCACTGGAAGAATGGTGTGCGGGTGGTGACGCAGCACTAAAGAAAGTTGCAGACGGCCACAAGCTAAAAGCCTTAAGAGAAAGAAAAATCACTGAGGTCATTGATGGCAGTACAGGCACGCTAGCAATGTACACCTGGCCCTGCGTGAGTACAAACATATAGCGCGGGACAGTCCGCAGAGGTGCCCCCTCCCCTCCCAGCCACAAGAAGCCCCGCTAGAAAGTGTGTACCCCCAGTGTCAGAGAAGTGAAAATGAGAAAATATTGACAGCGTAAGTTATAGCGAGAGGAAAAATAATATGAAAATATGCACGAGGCTCAATGTCTGACACAAGACACTCGAAACTAGATTTTGATCGGAAGAGCCAATCGACTAGGCTTAAATATTGTAAATAACATCCAGCAATATTGAGACGCATTGTGTCTCTGCGTCCCCCTCCCCCCACTTCGCTGCAGAGGGCACTTCCTTTCAAAGATAATAGCCTTTGTGCGTAGCGGAGAGAGGCGTTGCAACCCCTCAAGTCCAGCGCTTTCTTCAAAAGGGTGAAGGCGTCATAAAACACACCCCGCACACGTGCAAACCCTCGGATAATTGCCGTGAAGTTTCTTTTAAAACACGGCCAGAACAATCATTGTCGATCACGCGATTCCCCAGCGACATTCACAGCACCCTCTCGCCACCCGCCGTCCAATGGAGAGTATCGCCTGTCTTTCCGGGCCAACTCGGTTCAATACTCACCGTGAAAATCCTTAGACACGTAGGAGAAACCTGGCCCACTTCGCAGCGTGCGACGCGCGAGATAAACAAAGGCTCACGAATCAGCCAATCCAGCCCTATGAAATCGTGAAAAATACCAGAAGCAAGCCACATGACACCAAAGAGCGAATCCGAAGATTAGGCGCCAACGCGAGTCCCGCATTCATCTCTTCTCGGATTTTAATTGGGCAGAAGTAAAGAGAAAAAATACTCTGGGGGCGAGATTTTGAGCGGGAAGGCGCTCCTGCAAGGCGCGGGTGCTTCGCTAGGAACGACACTTGCATTCAGATCACCGATAACTTCACTTCATTCCTGACCGCCGAAAGTAATACTTGAATTCGGAACACCGAGAGAGACAGTTCATTTTCTTACCGCCGAGAGCGGGACTTCATTTTCTGATCGCCGAGAGAACAGTTCATGTTCCGATAGCCGAGAGCAACGGACAGTATTCTTTCAATTTCCGACGAGATAAAGTTTCTGATCGCTGAGTGCGAGAAAACATTTCGGCTGCCGCATCTTCGTATCGGTTATTGCGCAGCCGCCGCAACAAATCAGTTACGCGGTCTGCAACGCCGACGCCGGGAGACTTTCTGCGAGGCCAGGCCGGCCTGCCGCATCTAGTGAAAGGGTATCATCAGTTCCCGCTGGCGCCCTCCATCCCGCGTGTCAGTTAACGCTACTGCGCTCATCGCTCGAGAATGGCCGGACTTCCTCGGGTGAAGACTATCAATTCACAGCCTCCTCTTCATCATCGATTGTAAGTAGATTAAAGATCTTAACATCAGAAAACTGTGCAACGCTGAAATTTTAAAGACTTATCGAACTCATAAGTAACATCGCAAGATAAAAGACGCCATAATGCAAGACCATTAATAACTGTTTGTTAAATTCAAGATACAAGAAGAATGTGTAATTTTAAATGTAGTAGTGCTAGTAGTAACTATTTTCACTTCTAAATAAATAGGTGGGCTCCGTTCAGGAACCACATCAAAAGGAATTCGCCTCCAATTTTATTGCATAGTAGCTATAATAGTGTGAGCACACCTGAACCAATTTTCCGTTGAGAAATCTAACCCAGAGAGTCCACCCCTAACGAGAACATCTCATCTCTCCGGGAGCAGTTTCCCACAAAGGTCTCTGGCTGCTGTCAGAGATCGACACAGGTAAGTGTGACGTACGTCAACTTGCACGTGTCTGGCGCCCAACAAGCCGGCAATGACGGATCGAAGGTCGGTACGTTACAATATTCATATTGTAAATCAATCAACAATGTACCTATTGCAAATAGTAGTAGTAGTATAGAAAGTAGTTATATAGCAATAATATAGTAGGATATAATTTAGATTAAGCCAAACGGCAACTGAAATGTATATATTAGATTAAGAAATAAATATTTGTTTCAGAAATGTGCAAGCCTCTTGTTCATTTAAAACCTTGACTTTTCAAAATTGCAAAAATTCAAATTTTCTTCCAAGTCTTCCTACAACTAAAATATTTATGACTATTTTCTTTTAATGAAAACTGTTCCATGAAGATAGATTTTAAAATAAGGTTAAGTACAATATTTAGAAACTTTAGTACTTTTCGCAAAATTTTGCATCATATAAAGGCAATTTTCAATTTTCTGTAAACATTTTTTTTCAAAAAATGCAACAAAATTATTTATTAGATTTTGAACTTGTCTGCACCTGCACATAAGCGCATACGACGCTTATGTGCAGATGTCATTTTCCTTGAAAATTCTGATTTTTTGAAAATCGGGAAAATTCAAATTTTTTTCGGCGTCTCCCCAAAACTACAATTATGAAGATAATTTTTTAAATTAAAGTTTGACCTCGGATAGCGTGAGAAAATTGTGGTTATGTTCCTTGAAATTGTTGATGTTTCGAAAATTGCAAAATGTTTTAAATTTTTTTGGTGTCTTCCTACAACTAGAATTAATAATTATTTTTAATGACTATATTCATCGCAAAGAGATCTTAAAATATGTTCATGTACAATTTTTCGAAAATACAAAATTTTTTGTGTAATTTGGTGTAAAACATAGGTTAATAATCTACTGTCATAATGTCAATAATCTACAATTGTGTATTTGTTTTAATGTAAGGTTTCTTAATTATCATTGTATTTATTTTAGTAATAAAGGGTCATATGTTTAAATGACAGCATACCAACCGAATACATCTATGCAACAACATGGTTGTTACCCACATAATGAATTCTCTCTCCCCTTAAGATTTCGCAGAAAATAATTATGTCTCTGTCTTGTACTATTTCTCATGATAATACGAAAAAAGGAGCCCAAGAGTAAGTTGGGTCACAATAAGGGCAGTCCAAATTTAAAGATACTTCTAATTCCCACACAGATACTAGTATTGAACAACCCTACCTGCTGTTTTAACTTTGCTGAAGTCCAAACTCATTTCTTTCACAGTAAAATCCACCTGAAACGGGGCAATCTGTTCACGCAAGATCAACAGATGTTTAACTTGAAACAGCAGACCATCCACTGCTCCCTATAAAAAATATAAGATGTAAAATCATTAAGTACAGAAACATATCAAATACATAATATAGATACATAATTAAGTATCAAGAAGAAATCATTAAGTCAGACGTCGAAGAATGGAAAGTCAAACATAAATAAAACAAAGTTTCAGAATAAATGTTATAAACTTCTAGAATGTTGAAGAGGCGAAGACAATCATTTTTAACCAATGAAAATTAGAGGGAAATAACATGTAATGGAGTTACACACATAAGACGAACTAAGGTAGGAAAACATTTGGTATTTTAATTTTTTTCATCAATACATATTGGTATATTGGTATACATATAATTATTGGTATACAAGTGAGAATTCACAAACACATTAATGAATAAGCGTTAATTTAATTAATGAATACTCTATAATCGGAACACAAAAGATGGGAGACGCTGAAAAAACGAAGAACAGGAATCAGATGCGAGATTTAGCGGGAGAAGGGCATCGCGGATATCGGACATGTAATGAGTTTGCCGCCATGCATATTAGAATATTACTATATTCATGCGCACTATAGCAGAACACACAAAAAAAGGATCTCATAATTTTAGGCTAATTATAGGCTACTTAAATGCTCTATCCTCAAATTTTAGGCTCTTGTAGTTTTGTCAAAAATCAGTCTTCAGCCAGCTTTAGAATAAAGCCAGCTGACACAAAATTAAAAATTGAAGTTAGAACAAAACTATTTATACGTGAATTTTGGGCTAATTATAGGCTCACAAAATTTTCTAATGTTATCCATAATTTTTTGTTAAAAAACTAGTGGTGCTACAACAGCACACACTTTCCATATTATTGGAAACAGCTACGTAGGATTGAAATATTGCACTTTCTGCCCTACTAACGTGTTAGCTAATATTTGAAAACGACCAATTCAACCAAGAAGCGACCAACTCACTGTTTCCATCGCAGTATTGTCAAAACTATGTGAATTCTACAACTGCATAAAAATATAATACAAAAGATTTGTAAACTTGTATTGGAAAAAATAGCCTCATACCATACAGCTATATCAAGTCACAACAATGACACGTAATTCACAGAAATTCGCGACAGCGGAACGGAATTAAATTGTTGCATTCCCTACATTGTCAATACTCCCTTAATGAGCTAGCAATTTTTATTTAAAATATTTGAAAATAAATAATTTCTTTAAAGATTATTGTGTAAATGTATAACAAAAGGTCGAATGTAAAAACGAACAAAGAAATAATACACAAAATTGCAAATTCTAAATTACGACGCATCCGGCTGTCTGAAGCGCAGTAAATTTGCAGCGGGCTATGTGCTTGGTACGTGTTAAAAATAAGAAGTTTATTAACAGCAAATAACAAGAGAAAACGTCTATCTATTATTTGATGAACTAATCGAGATATTACAATAAAAATCTTTTAGAATTCATTCCCTTCGCATGTTTAAAAATGACAGCTTGTTTCTGCCATAACACACTGAGCTCGATTCTTGTTACTTTGAAAAGAACTTTTATTATCATCTTTCCGATAGAGATTATTTTTATTTGGTTCTTTTTTATAATCTTTGCTTTGGAATTTCAGTAGAAGAAAAGTTATAGTTCCACTTAAAAAATCAAAGATGATTAAATTTCTCGAAAACTAAAAATCTCATAGACAATTTCTCTACGGTATGTTATTTGCCTCATGATTCCGCACTGTTAAAGGAAACTGCATTTCGATATCCTGAACCGTTTAGTTGGTGGGAATATATATATATATATATATATATATATATATATATATATATTGTAACGAATGTGGATTTCCCATCCGTTATCAACACTGAAACCATTGTTGATGACGTAAGAACCATTTGAAAGACGCGCGGAATACGGCGGCGGTGTAGAAATGCGGCAAGTACCGGCAAGATCGCGTAGCGCTCGGTGCGAAGTCCGTAGCGGTGACGTGCTACGCGGTCCGCAGCAAAGGGGAGGCGAGGTCCGGCCCACCCTAATCTGGGAGAGAACAGCCAAATAAATACGCCGATCCACTGACCACTATCCCTTCTTGTTCGAGTTGTCGTCGAATACGTTTCTTGCTTGAGATTGTGTCGAATGCGCTACTTGCTCCAGATTTTAGTCGACGTAACGACGTTACTGTGGAAGAACGTAATACGAGTTGTAAGAGGCCGAAGTAGTGACGTTAATTAATTATCTACTGGATTGTGTAGCTAGTAGTAGGGAAGTGAATGAACGCTGATTTTGTCAGGAGAAAAGTACGTAAGATTACGTAAAGAACAATCTGGTGGAGCAATACGCAAAAACAATTGTGGAGTAAATCGAGTGCGCGACGTCCATGAATTAAGTCATTCACGCGGTCGCAAGACTGCCGTCGGGCGGAGAACTTTTAGTACGCGGGCGTGCAGTAAAATTAATCGCACTAAAACAATCCGAACGAGAGGAAGAAGAGACCGGAACGAGAAGTAGAGGAAGCCGGAACGAGAAGAAGAGGAAGCCGGAACGAGAAGAAGAGGAAGCCGGAACGAGAAGAAGAGGAAGCCGGAACGAGAAGAAGAGGAAGCCGGAACGAGAAGAAGAGGAAGCCGGAACGAGAAGAGGAGGAAGCCGGAACGAGAAGAGGAGGAAGCCGGAACGAGAAGAGGAGGAAGCCGGAACGAGAAAAAGAGGAAGCCGGAACGAGAAGAAGAGGAAGCCGGAACGAGAAGAGGAAGCCGGAACGAGAAGAAGAGGAAGCCGGAACGAGCGGAAGAAAAGAAGACTAGGACCTAGCAGTGCTTCCAGAGCGCCGAGTCTAAGCAGTCGCGAACGCCAGGGGCTGGCGATCACAGAAAATGCAGGGTCGTCCGGAACACGCTCCGACGGCTGCAGAAAGGTAACGGGACGTCAGAGGGGAGAGGGCATTTTGACTCCGAGGTCGCCGTTCGCGAGTCGCAGCCCAAAGCGGTACCGCGACGGACAGCAGTGAATTCTATCAAGCAGAGACTGTTAGAATACCTGAAATAAACTGGTTCAAAAGCAGAAACTTTTAATTTCACTACTAGGGGAACGAATACCTTAAGAATTAGATATTGTTTTGCTATGTTAGATGTAAATGATTTCTTTGATTTTGCCTGATTTTCTGAACAATATTTTCGCCAATGCGAATTAAACCAAGTAGTGAGCGCAGTTAATGGTTACGGGAAGTGGTTATGGAAAAGGGGAAATTATTAAATCAAATAAAAAAAATTCGCGGACTATCCGAAAGTGAACGGGCTCTTCGTCTATTCGCACCCGAGAAGTACAGAACGAGGGCTGGAGGACCATAAGAGCGAGAGGGGGCAAGTGGGATGGTGTGAGCGCCGCGAGGACATCGCAGAGAACGACGTGGTTCCCGCAGGCAGGGCGACCGGCCGCCCTCCATCAGCGCGAGGCAGCGAGGTCAGGCACAGCCCGAGCTTGCTTCGCAGTGCCGGTAGCGCGCTGCGCAAAAAGGCAGCGTTCTTACGAGTCCCTCATACCAATATCGGTGTGGAAGTGAGTACCCGTGAAGTTGTAAAGAACAGTTCATTGAACTAAAGATTCGTAGGCTTCCGCGGCCGGAGTCATTATATTCTTGGCTGTCCGGGATGAGCCGCGTCTCAGTAGGTTTTACTGACGTTTCGGCCATCTTGCTGTGGCCTTCTTCAGAGCTAAACTGCTGCCGAGAGGCTAGCGTGTCGCATAGATATAGGACGGGGTGCAGGAGCTGATAGGTCGCAGCGGCGGCCAATGGGAGGAGGGCAGGTGGCCCGCGATTGGCGGAGAGGGAAAGGAGCGATACTGGCGCAATAAAATTGGAGGGAGCCTGGTCCAGGTGAAGGACCGCCCGGACCCACTTCAAGACGCTGGCGTATATGAAATCCCATGCAGTTGTGGGCTTGTCTACATAGGCCAAACCGGGCGCACGGTAGAAGAGCGGATGCGGGAACACATGCGACATGACCGGCTACATAACATCCACAAATCGGCCTTAGCCCAACATGCCGCCGAAACCGGTCACCTCGTCAATTACCACGAGACTCGCACTCTATCTATTGAAGACCGGTGGTGGCCTCGTGTGATCAAAGAGGCTTTGGAAATCTCCAGGAGGCCCGAAAACCTCAACAGAGATGATGGGCTCCGCCTTAGCAACACCTGGAGGCGGGTCGGCGCTCCCCGCCAATACGGTCGCGCCCCACGGAGACACACCCCCGCGGTCGACCAATGACGTGGCTGCTTATTCGCCCGGTTTCTTTCGGCCTTTTCTCCCGTCTCCGACCACGCAGTTGCAATTTCCAGGTGTCTATCCTGTTCATTTTTCTATCCTCTTCCCTTTCCAACCACCCTCCCTCCCCCCACATTATCAGGTCTCCCAGTATCGCTCCTTTCCCTCTCCGCCAATCGCGGGCCACCTGCCCTCCTCCCATTGGTCGCCGCTGCGACCTATCAGCTCCTGCACCCCGTCCTATATCTATGCGACACGCTAGCCTCTCGGCAGCAGTTTAGCTCTGAAGAAGGCCACAGCAAGATGGCCGAAACGTCAGTAAAACCTACTGAGACGCGGCTCATCCCGGACAGCCAAGAATATAGTTCATTGAACTAAAATGAGAAAGAAATGTTTGTGTACATGAAGTTGCGGAAGCTCTGGCTTCCCACAACAAACTGTTGTAGTACTAATTGTAGTGAAAAGGTTACGTGAATCCGAAGAGATTGCAATACGTTGTTAAAGAATGCCAACAACGGCAAAGGTCACAATTAGACTCGCACCAGCTGGTCGCGTAATACAACGTGATAAAGACACAAAACCAAGGATTTAATTCTAATTTAGTTATTTCCAGAAAGAATGGAAACGAAAGACAAGTTATTTACGGATAGAATCACGTGTCTAGTCCATGGCAATTGTACATTCTTGTAAATAATTTAGTTATTTTTTAATGAAGTTTGTTTTTCAAAGGGAATGCATAGCGTTATCATTGTGTGTGTGCTTCATTTCCAAGAAGGTTATCCTCTGAGGGAAAAATAGAATAACCGACTGATAGGGCCCGGCGACGGCGCGGCGGAGGGGACGTCGCACGTAGTTGGCGATACCCACGTTAGAAATGTGTGCTCTCGTGGGGTATAACCGCCCTGACCATTCATAAATTGTTGCATGCCGGAGCGTCGCGCAAGGTGACGTGTTCCGTTGCAATATATATATATATATATATATATATATATATATATATATATATAGTAACCGAACGTATATGTCGGTTGTGAGGAATTTTAGTGGGTTCGTGGTTCATCTGAAGATTTCAAATGAAAAAAATCAACACAAAGTCGTGGCCACAGAACATATAATTGGAAACGCGTTGAAGCGAAACCACAAAAAATTGCAGACTTACAATAACATTGATACTCAAAGAAAATAAACAAAGAAATAAAAAACATTTAACACTTCAAAAAATCTCAAAAATTGAAAATCAACTGCAAAGTTATCACGAATTAATTTTAAGATTTGCACAACTTAGAATCACAGCAATATCTTCAGTGACAAAACTAGTTGAAGCCTAACAAATGGAAAGAATGAAATTCCGGTTGGGATGAGGGAAGGGCGCATGCATCTCGCATGACTCAATGTCGTAGTACTTTCAGTTTACGAAAATTGCAGTTAGCTGTCCCTCAATATACTGCATCAAGACACATATATAATTACTTGCACGAAATTCTCTAGAATCACAAAAAATATCTTGATTCAATTGAAATGAACAAATATAATTTTTGAAAACACAGAATATTCAAAAGAAGCTTCTCTGAATCTAAAGAAATGACATTACAAAAAGAATATCTATTCCATTAAAGCGAATAAACGTAATTTGTTGATATCACAAAACATCCGATAGGAGTTTCTTAGAAAACTGTAAAAATTAAATCACAAAAGAATGTCTCGTATTCTGTTAAAGTGAATAAATACAGCTTTTGATAACACAGGATACTCAAAGAAGTCTCTTGAAAAACTATAAAAGAATTTCTATTACATCTTATAGGAAATTTCCAAATATTACAACATATATTTTGAGTAATTTAAGTTCACTTGAATTCTTCAACGGTTCATAGCCAATACAATTTCTATAACCATTATTTATTAATACTAGTAACTGAGTTTTGACTTTACTATTATCCAGAATGTTCTCTGTGAAGCCAGAAACTACACGTGCGTCTTATTAATGTGAGAAAAAAATCTTTCGAGATCAATTGTATTCTCCTCTGAGAAAAATATACAACTTCACATATCGTCTACAAATAGTTAGTATGAAAATACCAATGGGAAATAATACGTCATATTTCTACTTTATTATATATTACTTTATACGTCACATTCTCACTTTATATACACGTTAGAGCCTCCCAGATTATCGTAACGGCAATTCTTTTTGCCGTCGCGAACACATCGGCATAATCGTGTCGTCAGCCATGCCTCTCCAGTAATTGTCGCCAGCACTATCGTCACCTCGTAACTTAACTCATACCTCGCCTTTTCGCGGCTACCAAAAGACTACCTCTGTTCCAACCTTACACCTCCGCGTCCAAGAACTTTTTGTCTGGTCGTTGCCCACTCCCTCTCTCCCCTACCGCACACGTCACTACCCTAGATAAGGAGTACACACCTCTTCTCCACCCTTCCCAACCACCGATAAGAAAAAGCTCGGCCACGGCGGCGGCGGCTAACGGGCGGGCGGTGGATCTCATACGACCGATGGCTGGAAATCGATTTAGCCAATATTTGGGCTGATTGGTTTCATCACGATATATATATATATATATATATATATATATATATATATATATATATATATATATAGACCAAGTTAGGTATAGAAGAGGATTAGAAAAAAATTGTTAAAATCAGCGAACTGTAAGTACTACTAATTGTTTTAACACTAGAACGCCTGGCTTACCAATATCCTCTAGAATGCCCAGCGGATTCATTTTGATTTATCATATTTTAAATATTTATTGTCATTACTTTTCCACGAAATGGAAGTACAAGGAATATGTTGAACAGAATAAGCAAGTAAACAGAAAAAAGTTTATGTTCAAAAGTAAATTTTAATATACTAATAATGTTGTAATAGCAACAACAGAAAAATGTTATAAACATTTAATTTTTAATTTTACTAATTTGACATGTGACACAAATATATGTTTCCTTGCATTACACTTCCCATACAGTCTCGCAATAAGTCTTATTTATTTGAAATATTTTTAAAATATTTGTTTCGCACCAATAAGAACTTCATGTGCTACATGACCAAGTTCTAAAAGAAATTTAATCCCATATTTCAAATGGCAGTAGTTTTTGTTCGGGTTTTTCATGTATTTACTTCCAACATTCCTGACCTTAATAGGCATATATAACACAAATATATGTAGTTGTAAGTCTAAAACTGTAATGACTTGAACAGACTACAGTTTTGGAGCACATTTTGTAGAATACAACATGTTCAATCAACACCTGCTTCGTACCCTTATATGTGGTTCTTGGCTACATTTTCCAGGCGTTTTCTCTCGTCCTTCACAATATTTCCAATTTATGTAAAAATATTGGCACACATTTTAGTAAACATCAAAATAGTTTGCTACTTTTGTCTGATTTTCATACCATGAACTGTGTAAGTACATTGAATTTGGAAGGTAAATGCAGGCATATCTACTCATTTCCTCAAACACATTATATTGTTTTAGTTTGTAAAGGCATTCCTTCATACTAAATCAGAATAATTTTTCAGATGAAAGCAGTGAAATCTGCCGGTGATTTCTTTCCAAATCTTTCTTGTTATTTCGAAAATCATGAAACAAAACAGAATCTATAATATGTGACCACATCATTACCATCTGGAATCCACAATGCCCTCCGGTAACAAAAAGTATATTTTATAACTTAACATTTTTCTTTTTCTGAATTATTTGAAGAAACATTTTTTTCCCTTCAAACTTTATGTGGTATAATTGCTTTTCCTTCAAGTGATGATAATTTTGTTTTTGAAACTTATTGATATATTTACTACCATCATGAGGCAACTGATGAATTTGCTAGTATTGAACAAGAAGGCTAGAAAAAATACAAACTGGAAGGAATGCTTGCATTTTCTTCAGAAGATATCCAATATACTAGGAGAGCTGTTTACAAAATTTCAGCTTAGAAATATTTGAAACAAAAGGTTCAGATTGGGGACAATATAAAAGGAGTCGAAATGATTATTCCCAGGCATTCTAGGTAAATTTGATTATTTTTCATGAAATATATTTTTTAAACTTTTCAATTTTTAACATACTGTAATTAAATGAAAATGATGAAAAGTCACAAAATCACAAAACCCTACCTGCAAAAACAAAGAAGTTACAAGGACTTTAAGATCACCAGGAGTGGAAATGATGTCTCTGGGTATTCTAGTGATAAAGAGCTTTTGAAGAAGCTAAAAATCCATACGTATTTTTGAACTACCACTAACAAAAACTAGAAAGGGTGAAAATCTCATCAGCAAACAAGCAAAAACACACAAACTCAAAAATTCTAGCTTTGAGAGATTTCGATTTCTAATCTTTATTAATACTTTATCTAATCTTCTGAGAACATTATCTAGTTACTTTGAACTATATTGTACAATTTTCTACAAGTGTTTCTTGCTCTGTGTAATTTATCTTACATTGTTCTCTTACCACAACTTTAAATAATTGTTTATTTTTTTATAGAAATCTATGTTGTTAATACTTTTGAAAAAAAATCTTATATTTTTATACTTTTGTAGAGGGATTTATTCTCTTGAAATATTTAATTCAATAAATCAACATTCTACAGCATATTTATGACCAGAAAGTTTCTAAAACTATTATAGTAGTTCTAGAGCATACTTTGCGTGATGTGATGGCTGTTGCTGCAAAGGCAACACTCTGGATGCACATACTCAGAGCCTCCTGGCTAAGTCCTTGGAAAATGGGTCTGTCCACACATCGATACAATCTGGATAAACACACCAGTGTGCGTCGTACAGTTGGGTACCACATGCCATGCAAGTCAGCTGGTGAATCTAAGAAAGATAAATTTTTCATTAGAAAAAAGTTCCATTCTTGTAAGAAGAAATAAAATATTACAATAAAGTAACACAAATTAACTTTTTTTATGAATTAAATCAACTCAATATCAATGCATTTATAATAACTGTCCTCTTTACTTTCTCTTGTATGTATGCATGTACAGAGCAATATATGAAGTACAGAGATAGAGTTACATAATGCTGTGGCAATTTTTTGTTTTGTTTTAAATACTAAATACTAATACAGTCAAATCTGTCTAAACCGGAACCTGCACAAGCCGGAAACCTGACATAATCGGAAAATCTATCCAGCCCTTGAAGTTATATGGCATTTTTACACAGCATAAAACGGAATGTGTCCAACTCGGAAACGGAACTGTTTTTCATGTCTTACAAGGGGGGGGGGGGCTTTATAAAACGGAATTCCTGTGAATTTAATGCATTTCGCAGGGAGTCGCGAGATATTCTCATGAATGCATTTGAAGGTCTGCTTTAAATTCTCTATCCCTGCGACACGTGATCCACCCGTTGCAGCCGCACTGTGAATGAGAGAAGCTTCAACTGTCAGCGTCGAATTCAACCTTGGGGTCGCATGTCTGAAGGCGTAGTTCGTGAGGGAATTCCCTCCAGACTCACTGAGCGTGAGAAGGTCTAGAGGTGGCTTGTATTCCCAAGTCTCCGTGCCCCATGTTGACAATTTTAACCTCTCGGCCAGGGACGCATTGCGCAAGGCCATGCGAGGGTATCAGAAAGTCGGTACTCTGGGCAGTGATACATTGTGCATTGAACGAGTAGTCTACGAGCAGTCTGCGAGCAGCCCGACTGCGGCCTCTAGACAGTGAGGTGGTGCGTATTTCAGAGTTTCACAACCAATTTATCAATGGTTGTAAAAACGGTTGTGTCAAGCTGCCACAACCACTATAGCACAATCACATCAAACTAAATGGAGTATTTAGTACTCATTTATTACTAATTTATTACCCCAAAATGAAATTTATTACCCTCGCTGTTTATGAAAAAATAGTGTTTGTGCTGGCATGACTGCCAAGCTCGCACAACCAAATTTAAAAAATAGGCAAAATCGATGAAACTAATACATATATTTAGTACTCATTCATTACTAAATAATATGTTAATCACTCTCGCCGTTTACGAAATAAAAACTGTTAAACACAGCGTAGTTATGCAACTCGCACATGTCAAAACTACGAATAAGATTACAGAGAGAACCGTCGAGCACAGTCGAACGAAACAAAGAACATAATTAAATACACATTAAATTACTTTATTACTCTACACAGTTTATTACTGTCGCCATTTATGAAAAAAATGTTAAAAATGTAATAAAGCGAATATCCCATAAACAAACTAGTGGTGCTACAGAATGGCACAGACTTTCCCGTATTAGTTTTTCCTTGGGTCTTCGCAAGCTATTCGGAATTACGACATACTCTTTCTTGCCAGCTACCATCTATAACCGCCAAAAGTACTTTTTTTTTGTCATTTTCTTAATTTTTCGGTTTCCTATTGGTAGAACGAAAATATTAATTTTAGAATATTAAAGAACACAGAAACCTAGCCGTAAATGGCAATTTTCTTTTAAAAATTATGTGCCGTTTAAGAGAAAATGGCGTTTTGGCACTACTAAAAATTCGAAATTTGAAGCTCATTTTCACGGAACATTTTTGAGTTTTCAAAATACTTTATTTGAAGTTATTTGAAGCACTTACACTCACAAATATAATGTTTACAAATTGCTGGTAATGTGCATATTAAAGATGTGAGAGATCTTTCAAAAAATTACTATTATGTAATTTTTGAAAAAACAAAAAAAACTCAAAATAAACTTTACGCTATACTAAAGAGTGTAATTAGCACTATCCGTTACAAAAGTTTCAAGAAAAAAATTGCAGCCATATACGAGAAAATGGCGTTTGAGCATTTCTGAAAATGCCGAAATTTGAGCTACTTTTCACAGAAAACGGTAGTCTATTCGAGAAACTTTACTTGACATTATTTAAACATATATACTCGTAAATATAATAATGTAAAAAAATCGCCGATAATGTAAATATTAACGACGTGAGAGACAAGTAAAAAAATTTACATTTTTGTAATTTTTGAAAAAACCAACCGATAGACCAAAATGGCTTTTATGTCATTGATAGAGTACATTTACCACTATCCCTACCAAAAATTTAAAGAAAAAATTTGGAGCCGTTTTTGAGAAAATCTTGTTTTTGTAATTTTTTAAAATTGCACATATTGCACCCAATATTGCACGATAACTACCAAAATTTTGAAAAAAATTTACATGACCTTTATTAAAGAACTCAATATGCAGCACAAATTTTATTTGAAGAAAAAATCTCTATCTTCAATATTGTAGTTGGAGAAAGACGCCGAAAAAATTCAAACTTTCAAAATTTTCGAAAATTCAGAGCTGTACGTGAAAATCGGACCTATGCCATGTTAAAAAGTGTATTTTACTCTATTCATACAAGAAATTTAATGAAAAAATTTGGAGCCGTTTTTGAGAAAATGTTGAAAATCCCCGGGGGGCTTCATATAAAGTACCCCCAAATTTTAAAGAATCTTTTTCAAAATCACAAAGCTTCGACTAGAATCAGATCGACTAGGGAATATCCATTTTGGAAGAAATCGTACGTATGGTTTAGGCGCTAGCAGTGTTCACAGACGGACGGACAGACGGACGTTTTCCTTTCAATTGGGTTTTCGGTATCAAGGACCTAGAAAACAGGGTTTCTTGCTACACCACGTGTTAGCGGATTTTTGTTTCTTAATTTAGCAACTGGTTTTATCCACTTATTCGTTTTCACGGCCCGGCAATTAATTGTTTTCCGCCGAAAATTGGCCATTTTTTCGCGCAGCATTACATAACTTTCCCTAAACTACGTATATCACTCCGTGTATACGTACGTATACGGGAAAGTAAAAATACACATCCTTGGCAACATAAATAAACAACCATCGATTCATTGCTAGTCAAATGTTTATTAAGAAAAAGAAACATTACAATGTACAAAGCAGTGGCGTGCGGTGATAATTTTGGTAGGGGAAGCACTTTTGAAGTCTAAGGTATAAAAAACGTAAAAGAGTTAAAGATGATATGAATTTTCACAAAATGTGAATATTAACCCGGGCGTCTTGCATACGAACGTAACTGATCGCCCGGGAGTAAACAGACCACTGGGAAAATTTCGTTGCCTAAATGCCTTCTAACATTATAAACAAATATAATTCGGTATTTATGTGACTTACAACTAAACCTAAATTATCGCGTACCTAGTTATTTAAAACTATTAACCAATTTATAAAATCCATCAATGCATTAAAGCATATATTTTCTTTCATCAAATGAAAAATAAGTGCGTAAACTTTAATATACGGTGAATGTTAATTTGAAAATGTATCTATAGAGTTCAGTAATGTTTTTCACGATCTATACAATGAATGTGATGTCCGTTCTACTGTTTTCTTACACTTTTCACATTCTCTGAATGCTCTGCGGTTTAAATTCCTTGGACAAATTTCACGTCCTGTTAGTTCTATTTCTTGCATCTTGTGATTGTTTTTGCTTTGAATGCAAATAATGTATTATTTTTGGTATCAACTCTCACGACAATCCTGGTAGGACTTATCTCATAAAAGACCAAGGTCGAATACGATCCAAACTTCCGTCTGCAATTCTTATGTATGGTGGTTCCTCGAAATATCGTAATGTTTTTATTCTTATGAAAGTTGATCGTGCCTACTTCGAATGTACCACCGGAAACGGAGATTATCGTGAGAGATCCGTGGGCGTCACACCGCGCGGTCGGCTCTGTCAACGCGGGTTGTTCCCACTTTCCTCGCTAGATGCCATGACTACTGCGCGGAACGAGTTCACCGATTGCATTCTCTTCTCGCAAGGGAGAACTGCAGAACAGTAAGCAAAGAATTAGCTTGTTTATAATACTTTCTTTAACTTAATATAACGTTCTCGATATTGTTAGGTGCTTTATACTTTCATTGTATTATAATGTAGTTAGCACGTGCGTAAAATATCGTCAGAAAGCCAAAATAATTCTTTCGAACTTTAGATTGCTACCAGTCGATCACAACGGAACGAATTCTCATATTCATTATCCTCGGGCCCTCACGGACCGACCCGACTTTGCGCGAGGCATGACGAATTCGAGCGCCTGCACCTTCGAAGAACGAAGTTTCGCTGACGTCACGAGACGAATTTACACACAGTTTTGAAAACATCGATTGTTACGGTTCAACCACTAGTACGTAGCTCAGAATCTGAGTTGAGTAAACAGTTTTGTTCTGGCCATAAGCAGAGAATATTTTAAATATAGAAAGGATTTTTCTGAGCTTTGCTTAGGGGAATGACTCATTCCCTTCATTCCATGGAATGCATGCCAATGATTGTACCGTAAGTTGTATATGTTGGAGTGCGAGTATTCGAGTGACAAATGTGTATTGCAAGTATGTATATAGATACTTGAAGGTGAGTATAATAATCATGAGAATCTTTTATCTTAAATCACCGTTTTCATTAAATTCCAAATATGGAACAGATACATTTTTTCTTCCCTGTCCACTACTGCACCATGTTTACATGAGTAAGGGAACTTTATTTCCAACAATTCAAATCCTTGACCATTCTTAATCAGGACTGCAGGCCAACCAAGGCTGCTTAAAAGAAATTATATGACCGTCTTTTTCCCGTCAGGGACTTCCTTTACACTATTTACATGAACATTTTTTACTAGTTTTCTCACTTTATTTAAACTTTTTTGTCGGAATATTCCGACATCAACAGGTTGAAAACCGCAAGTAATAGTTGTACAATTCCGAGAATCCTGTGCGATATATCTATTTTCAATGTACACGCGGCAATTCTCACTTCTTTGATCATCGGATTATTGCGGATTGCTGCCGCAAAAGCGCAGTGTCGTCGGAAAAAAAAAACCTCACCTTGTCTGCCCCATACGTATACATATGTATTACTCGTTCACTCTTCATTTGCAGTCGGATCGCTGCAATCTGTTTACATGAGGTCACCGCGGTCTGACTGAGTCTCGCACGTCTACAGTAGATACTGAATGATTACATATGATATAGATGGCGGTGAGGGGAATACAGACCGGCTCCATGGAGGAATATACAACAGGAGGGGAAACTCGTGTGGCACCAATCAGTGCCCTCTGGAATACAAAGCCTGGCGACGATTTTGTGACGTAAGCACGAGTAGGCCCACGAAGAGACTCTCCGGCCGGATACTCCGTGTGTTATGCGTGTTGCTATGTTGTGATTTTTCAGCAATTTGATTATTTTTAATTACAGAAATTCGAACTTGGTAAGTACAAGTAGTTTCTGATTAAGTTCACTTTACGTCTTAGATCTAAAATTAAGGCAAATGTAAGCAAATGATATATTTGTGCTTCAATTTGTAAAAACGTGTTAAGAAGCTTTTAGGTTATTGTGCATATTGATCATACAGTGTTTAGGACTTACGTGATTACACAGTTAACAGATGTTAACAAATTCGGAACTATTCAAACCCTCATTGTTTCATTTACAGCCCATCACAATAACTTTCAAGTGTTGTGTGCCCAATTGTAAAGGCAACTACTGAAACGGCCCTGCTGTTAGTGTGTTCGGCTTTCCCAAAGAGAGTGCGTGGATCAGAGCTATTTGCAGAAAGAAAACTTTCATACCCAACAATAACTCAAGGGTAGGTATTTAAAAATACTTTAAACTTGCAAACGGTGATAATGATAGTGATAGTTTTGGGGATAGATATTGTAATGTTGAAAAATGTATTCAATCGTTGCATCAACAAATAATAAAGAATCATTCACATATCTAGCACAAAATATTACTTCATTTTGACTTAAGATTACTGTGTCCGCTGCATAACCGATTCAGAAAAGGGATAACTCATGGGTCCACCTATTGAAGTCCCCTGTTTTTGTTTGTAACAAGAATCATTGAACATGAAGAATTTGTTATTTAACATTAATCTAATTGCTAGCGGGATCTCCTCATTCGGTATTTTAAATGAATTTTCCTTACCAATTTTTCGTTCAGAGCTTCAAATATTACGTTATGTGGGATGTCTTATATGTTTTAATATATACATAATTGTTACGTGATATGTCAACTCAAAATCTAGCATGCAGCATGATTCTGCTTCTGTACTTTTCTTTCCCAAAATATTTTAAATCGCCTATTCTATAAAAATAATTTTTATATGTATTAATGTAGGAATATGTATGCATATGCATTGAGAAACTACTTAAATGTTTTGTTGTGTTGCACAAAATGTGTATTGAGTAATATATGTAAATTGTGATATAATTTTCTTCCAAATAAATTACTATTCCTAAAATTAAAGTGTATTTTTATTAACTTCCGATTCTAATTTTGTTGATAGTTGTAGGAAAAGTTTTATTTTTTTCTTTCGAAGAAACATTTTCCTGAAATAAAAGCAACGTATTTCTAAAAAATAAATCCTTCGATTTTCGTTACCAAAATCTGTTGGTGTAAAATGAAGTGCCCGGGAGAAATATAATGTGAAATGCTCTTGCTATTAACTTCAGCATAGATCGTAGGCCCGCGGCGGGGCTGGTGGGCCTACTCATCGTGATGTCATTGGCAAGATGGCTGCCCGTCGCCAGGCTTTATATTCTAGAGGGCACTGCACCAATCTACAATAAGGTACAGGCATGGAGGAATATATAACATGAGGGGAAACTCACAGTTTAAGAGTATGGCCTAGAGGATTCGCTAGCATCGTTTCCATGTGGCGGCATATATTTTAAAATTCATGCGTAATTTTACACGCTGCTTCGGTAACTTGCTAGTCAGGTAGCGGTGCGAGCTTATGAACTTTCTACCATTCATTTCATCATCGACTTTAATTTCTTGCTGAAGAAAAGGCGATGCTCATGGCAATGTGTTTGTTGGTGACATTTCGTTTGCGAGCGTTGTTTGGCGGTGTATGTCAAGTGTTCAAGATCACGATGACGAAATTTTGGACGCCAGGATGTGCCAACGTTCGGCAGGATAAAGGGAATAAAGTTTCTTCACGTTTTCCTCCGAGCCGGGAAGGTGAGTGAAATATTTTGAGTTATGAGTTACTGTAATTGAATGGGATTTCCTTCTAGTATTGTGCCACATCATGTATCGTTCCGGACAGACTAGTTCCATTTCAGACAACTTAATAGTTTTATAGACCTTAAGTTTAATAGTGTCACTTGATGCTTGAGAATTTCGGGTGTGTTGTTTCTGCATTAGATTTTTCAAATGTATGTTTTCATTACAGGTACCTCAGAGGCTCCGATTCTGTGACCTGAAGCAAAGAATCCGATCAGCGTGAGAAGAAAAGAGATCTGAAATGCATGAAAATATCCTTGAGTAATTCACTTTGGAGAAATACCACTGATTCATAAATAAATAGACAAAGCAATGGTAGTATTCTAACCTCAATAAATGGGTTTTTACTTTATAAAAAAATTGCCATTCCACTACAAAGCTACAATTTAAGCTTTCAAATCTTGCCAGTTTATTACCCTCCAATTACAGGATTTGAATGAAAATGTGATGAGTTAGATGAAAGAACATGTATTTTAAACTAATAATATTCGTATTGGCATATGTGGCTTCTTCAAACTATACTACAGATCTGGAAGAGGTTAAAAGATCATGAAGCCTGAATGATATGTTTCTGGATATGTGTGTGTGTGTGTGTGTGTATTAGGGTGTCCCTTATATTGCCCCAAAAAATTATTTCGCGAAATGTTTTGGGCTCACCCCCTAAATATTTTCCATTTGGTCAAATTTACTCAAATATAAAATTTCATCTCAATAGGTCGATATTAACCCGTGCCGACTTGAGCGCGAAATTTGAATGTTAGGGATTATTGGTTTTGTTGGGTTAAGTCAGTGGAAAACTATTGACACATTTTTAATATATAATTTTATATAAAACTTTAATTCATTTTCACTTTTTAGACTGTGTTATGGTTTTAACTTTCTTAGTGGGTACTTTTTTTTCAGTGTTTCTTTCTTGCAATATGCGCACAATGAACAATGTTCTTGAACAACACAACAAAAATTGCTTTCGCTCCTCATCTACATACAGTTGTCTATGAAAATCTTGCTTTAATTCAACAAGCCTTTCACCGCAGTCATTCACAGATTTCAACTTTATAAATAACCTTTTAGCTTCTGAATATGAAGAGTTGCTTTTCCTGATCAAAGGACAGTTTTGAATAAAACAAGTACCCAACTTCAGGCAAGAGAATAGGTATCTGCTTTTGGTTGACACAAAGTCGGCAATGTGTCATTGAAATGAAGATTAAAGATTAAATTGAATTAGGAGATGTATTGTAAATTTACAAATTAACAATTAAAGAACGGTCATCGGTATACAATTGCGCTTATCATATTATTCTTCATCCAATTCTTTACAAAAAGGAAAACAACACAATAGCACGTGCAGATTTTGTCAGACTAAACTTGCTACCATTTTTGTTTTCATTTGTACGTCTGCTTCATCAGGAAGTACAACAGATAACTCTTCTAATAAATACTACATACGGTATCTACATTGTTTTAAAGTTGCTTTTGAAATTGTGAAATCTATCCTTTCATGCAATTTTAGAAATTTTATTAAGCATCTTGATAAGGAGTTTTTACAGCTGCTCTGCCCTAAAGCCACTGGTTGGCATAATCAGTTACAATCAACAGAGAGATATTATTTAAGGAATTTTTAATTACATAAGATAGTTTAGATTCTGATCTGAGAAGAAACATTTTAAATATTAAATATCTCTTGCTATCTATCAAGATCGATGCATTGCCCCGGGAATATGTATCCTTATTTTGTTACTTTCATAAAATTCCAACATTTCTTTAATGTTGCACTCATTAAAGAACACTTTCTAAGTTCTCTTTGCCTCTTTGAAAATTAATGGCATTAACACTTTGCCAGTTTTCCTTAAAATGCTAAAAAAAGGATTGCTTGCTACAGTACGTATTTTACATTCAAACACTCATTGTAAAATAAGATTTTATTTATGTGATGACGGCGCGGAAAGAACAATACTCTGTCGAAATTTTCTTCAAGAAAGACGTATTCTCCTTAAAAACGTCAAGTGTTTGATGAAGTTGTATCACATCAAAGAATTTGTAATCTTTTTTTCTTCTTGTAATGATCTTTGTCTCGCCCTTTCTTCTTTATCCGCGAGATGTTCGTCTAGTCCTATAAGACAGCTTTTACATTCTGGCTCTATCTGCCGAAATAAAAACATTCTTCTTCCAACGAAATTGTTTGTAAAGCATTCGGATGTGCAATATCAAATAGATTCTTCAAATTATTTCTAAACTCCTCTTCACGATGTTTAAAAATACGAAGGTCGGCTGAAAAGTAATGCACACTTGCTTATAACTCGAGAATGAAATGAGATATTCACAAAATTAAAGAAAAGTATTAAAGTAGAATTCTTTACCTTTCAAATGACATATTTATTTTTCCACATAGTCGCCATCTCGCTCCACACAGCGCTCCCACCGCTGAACCCATTTTTCAAATCCGTTCCTAAAGAATTCTTCCGGTTGTTTTCGTATCCAACTGCTTACAGCGGCCTTCACTTCTTCATTATTGGCATATCTGTTTCCCTTAAGGTCCCTTTTTAATAGAGGAAATAAGTAAAAATCACACGGAGCCAAATCCGGGGAGTATGGAGGACGAATAACAACATCAAATTTCAGGCGCTCCAACGCTTCTTGAGTGGCGTGTGACGTGTGCGGTCTTGCATTGTCATGGTGCAGTAAAACTCGATCAGTGGTGCATCGTACTCGTCGAACACGCTTCCGTAATGTCTGTAATGTCTGAATGTAGCGTTCCGAATTTACAGTACACCCTTTTTCGAGGTATTCCATCATCACAGCTCCTCGAGCGTCCCAGAAAGCAGTGAGCATAACCTTGTTCGCTGAAGGCGCCGTTTTGAATTTTTTAGGCTTCGGTGAATCGTAATGTCGATACTCCATACTCTGCCTCTTTTCTGTTGGGTCGTAATGATGAATCCAACTTTCGTCTCCAGTCACAATTTTGAAAAGAAAATCGTCTCCTTCGCGTCGATAATGTTCCAAAAGTTGTTCACAAGCTTCTTTTCGTTGGCGTTTGTTTTCATCCGTAAGCATACGCGGTACCCAGCGTGAACAAATTTTTCGATAGCTCAACTTTTGAATAATGAAGCCTACTCTTTCTTTTGATATTCCTAAAGCATCCGCAATTCGTTGTTGAGTGATTCTGCGATCACTTTGAATGAGATTGTCCACGCGAGAACGATGCTCATCATCGGTAGCAGAAATTGGTCGTCCACTGCGTTGTTCGTCAGAGATATTCAACTTACCCGGCTCGGAATTCCTGCTTTTTATGGCCCACCTATTCACAGTGCTTCTGTCAACCGTCTCAGCTCCATAAACAGCCTGTAAACGCTGATAAATTTCCGTAGGCGTAATGTTTTCCGCCGTCAAAAATTCAATCACTGCGCGTTGTTTCAACCGCGTGCACATAGTGGCTGTTTGGCTTGCCATTTTAACACGTATGAACGCGCAACCGTTTAACCGATTGTTACAAAACTTGGAACATATGGAGGGGAAGGTTGTGGCTATCAAATGAGCATGCGCGCGCATCTGTATGATATTTTGTTCGCCCGTTACGAGCAAGTGTGCATTACTTTTTTGCCGGCCCTCGTATCTTCTCACTTGTATGCGGTTTTTGTAATTTTCCTCACTCCGAATAGAACAAGTTAATAAGTTCGTGCGTACAATGGTGATTAGCTCTTGTCGGGATTCTTGCTTTCTCCCAAAATATTCTCTCACGAACCACAAGTTTAGCGCTTGCACTGTTTATTTTACCTCCCTTGTGTTATAAAATAAAACTTCAAGAACTTTGTAGTAAATTGTGTCCAGTTATTTGGTGTTTTATATTAATAATTAATATTATCTCCTATTAAAACATACGTTCTTTGGCATTGCATATGCGACACTAACATATAATATTACATTAGATTAACAACCTGCACACACGAGTGACACAATCGATTAAAATTCATGTGTTGTGCTCGAGCCTCACTCAGCAGTGGGTGATAGTTCTGGGCATGTTTGACATGCGAATTTTGTGCTCAAGTCGGCACGGGTTAGAATGCTCTGATCTCAACAAAATTGTGTAGGCATGTTTTAAGGTCATTCGAACAAAATTGGAGGGTGAGCGGTCAAAAATCTGAAAGTTGGAAAATAAGGTACACCCTAATATATATATATATATATATATATATATATATATATATATATATATATATACATACATACATACATACATACACACACACACTCCTGTCTACAATCTATTGAAAGGAATTTCTGTAGCTTTGTAATAATTTTTAATGGTGTCAAAATAATTGTGTATGTAATTAAATAATTACACATTTAAAAACCATTTAACTGATAATCTTCACCTGTTGGGGGACGCAGCGCACTGCACTCGTCTTTTGTCATGATACCAACCTGCGAACAAGTACTGCCGTACCGCACCATGCTACTACCAACTTAAGAAAACTTACACATTTGTATTCACGTGAAAAGAACCTTACAGAATGCTTACAAAACAGAGTTAAAATTATAAAAATATTTTATTTTAAAAAAATCACAAGCTTCAAAAAGCAATATTGCAATGTTCAACGAGAAACAGAAATGGATCTCTACCCATCCTCTTGCAATCTTTTCGCCACAAATATTCCAAGAGGTGGCTGTCCAAATCACTCTGCCGTAAACCACCGCGTGCGAGGCGATGTCGTAAGGGGCGCCATTGGCTTTCAATGGTGTTTGTCGTAGCACCAGTTACTGGATCCACAAAATTAAGTGAATGATTCACTGTCATGTGAACAAAATTATGTTAGATTAAACCTTGATAACCTCTGGTGATTATGGTTGTTTGTGGTTGCACGTGCTGTTGAATCATCGGCCAACAAAGTATTAGAATCCCTTCTAATGCCAGGGCAAATTTGCAATCTCACTTCTTTGGTTTCGCGATCAATGAGGCCAAGCACCCAGTTACCCTCCACTACACGACCTCTATTGTATTTTCGCCGTCCGATTTTACACTCGTCAATTTCTACAACCGAGTTCGGTCCGCCGATTCTCGTTGCTTCCAAATTCCTTCTGTCCATTGCGTCCATGCAAACATCGCGTAGAAATGATTACCACTCCGCAACAGTCTTGTGCGACAATTGTTTCCCTTGGTCGGAGCACTGGATCACAGTATCTTCGTATGAATACTTATACGCAAAGCAATACATAATTCGAAGAGCTTGCCCCACTGTTAATTAACACTTGCAAAAATCGTACCACTTGTAGCAGGAATTTTCACCCTTTGGTGATTCTGGCACGAGAAGTCTCCAAATCCCTTCCCTCTGTTCCCAACAGCGGTTAACAATTATCCGCAATCCGGACATGGCATTTGTGGGACTGGGAACGAGTCGATGTTCACGACACCACTGTACACTCATTTCCTCATTTCCCACAATATTAGAAAAACTCATCAAGTTCATGATGTGGTTCATGTCAACAACACTGAATAGTACTAATACCTACTTTCATTAGACAGTTGGCAGAACGTATCGCAAATATATACATTTGTTGTGTTGGCATTACCTATAGTGACATATGAAGAATGAAATTCGCCATCTCCCCTATTGGTAAAGATCAGCTATCAGGATTAATAAAATGGAAAAATATGTTAATGTCTCTATTATAAAATTTATACGAATTCCAAATGTTCTTGCTTTATGGTTCTTAAGTAAATGTTAGGTCTAATTAAATGATACTGTTTTAAACTATTGAACATGAATTATCACAAAAATACAGGTAATACTCGCAATATACAGGTAGATTGTATTTTCGTTGCAAGAAAAGTGTCATGAATGCAGTGTTTGTTTTCTTAGCTCAACTGATTGAGATGTTTGCATAAAGGAAGTCCAGAACTCGGATCCATGAGGTACCAAATATTTGCTCTTTGTGACAATCTATTTTTATAGTATGATGTGGTGTATTAGTAGTCATGACATAAATTGTTACTAAAGGATAACTACAGTTGATCCAAGAAGTAAATAATTTTATTATGTTGATATAAAACCATTTCTGCCAATTTTTCCACTTATAAAAATGATTTGTTTTGTGTTATAACATGAAAAAATGGTGGAGATATAATTATAATTTCATTAACACAGATACTAGATCTGTACGTCAAGAGCTATTTAAATAGTAATTTTATGGTGTCTACAATACCGAATTATTCTTCTGAACCTGTATTGTATCTCTATGATCTTGTAAGATAGTTTTCAGAATAAATTTCATGAATACTATACAGAAAAAAGTTTGTTTTAATCGTTGCCAATTTATTTTTCCCCTGCTCAAATTATTTTGTATTTTTTATACAGCTCTCAAATAGCGGAGTACGTGATGTCACGGGGGTTATCTACATTGTATGTCCAAAAAGTAGATCGAGTACCGTGCACCTGAGCCAGCTGGTTCAACGATCAAGAAGTCTCCATTCTGGCCACAGAGTGCAGTATTGTCGATTTAACTCCTGTACCTTATTATAGATGGTGCCACACGAGTTTCCCCCTTGTTCTATATTCCTCCATGGTACAGGAGTTAAATCGACAACACTGCATTCTATGGCCAGAATAGAAACTTCTTGATCGTTGCACTAGCTGGCTCAGGTGCACGGTACTCGATCAACTGTTTCGGCATACAATGTAAATAACCTCTATGACATCACGTACTCGATATTTGCGCCCGGCATAAAAATTAATTTGGGCGGGGGAAGAATAAATTGGCAACTATTAAAAATAAACTTTTTTCTGTATAGTATTCATAAAATTTATTCTGAAAACAATATTATACTTGGGTCCTTTCTTGGCGCACAGGGGTGTCATGAAAACGGAATATCTCACGGCATGTCGCGTGGTTATCCGTTGTGCCGCCAGGAGTCGCATTATCGCCAGCACTGCTCGATACAGTCGCGATCATGCGACTCCTAGCGGCACAACCGAGAACGACGCGAAATACCGTGAGATATTCCATTTTATTGACACACCCCCGTGCGCCAAGAAAGAACCTAAGTATAGATTGTCACAAAGAGCAAATATTTGGTACCTCGTGGATCCGAGACTAGGACTTTATGCACACATCTATATCAATTGAGCTAAGGAATCAAACACTGCATTCATGACACTTTTCTTGCAAGGAAAATACAATCTATATATTTGCGTGTATTATCTGTATTTTTGTGATAATTGATGTTTAATAGTTAAAAATAGTTAAATTAGATGTGAATTATTCAAGAATATTTTCATGTAATTCAGATTTCTTCTCTTACTTCTCCCGCTGGTCGGATTCTATGCTTCAGGTAACAGAATCGGTGCCTCTGAATCACCTGTAATGAAATCATATTTGAAAAATCTAATGCAGGAACACCACACCCTAAATTCCCAAGCATCGAAGTGGTACACTATTAAACTTTGGGCCTATAAAATAATGACATCAAACTCTTCAGGTATCTGAAATGTACGGAACGTTACCTGAAGTGGCACAATACTAGACGGAAATCCCGTTCAATTACAGTAACTCATCATAACTCAAAATATTTCACTCGCCTTCCCGGCTTGGAGGAAAGCCTGAAGAAACTTTTATTCCCTTTATCCTGCCGTACAAGATTGGCACATCCTTGGGCCCAACATTTAGTCACTGTCATCTGCAACACTTACATCACCTTCGCACACCAAACAACGCTCGCAAAAATGTCAAACACGTTGCCATGAGAATCGCCGTTTCTTCAGCAAGAAATTAAATTCGATTATGAAATGAATGGTAGAAGGTTCATAAGCTCGCACCGCTACCTGACGAGCAAATTACCGAAGCAGCGTTTGAAATTTCGCATGAACTTTAAAATAGATGCCGCCACATGGAAACGATGCTAGCGAATCCTCTAGTCCATACTCTCAAACAGCGAGAGTTTCCCCTTCTGTTGTCAGTGTTGGGCAGTATTGAAAATACTTGTATTTAAAATACGTATTTTCGATACTATTGTAATTTGTATTTTGTATCGAAAATACATATTGAAACATGTATTTTGTATTTGTATCGAAAATACTTTCTGATTTTCTTTTGTCTATGGCTTCTTTACCTTTTTACTTTCCCGTATACGTACGTATGCACGGAGTGATATACGTAGTATAGGGAAAGTTATGTAATGCTGCGCGAAAAAATGGCCAATTTTCGGCGGAAAACAATTAATTGCCGGGCCGTGGAAAACGAATAAGTGGATAAAACCAGTTGCTAAATTAAGAAAAAAAAATCCTCTATCTCGTGGTGTGGTCAAAATCCATGATTTGTTGCTACTTTATACTTAAAAATCGATTGACGGCATTCCGTCCGTCTGTCCGTCTGTGGTCAACGCTAGCGCCTAAACCGTTCGGTCGATTTTCTTCAAAATTGATATTCCCCAGTCGATCTGATTCTAGTCGAAGCTTTGTGATTTTGAAAAAGATTCTTTAAAATTTGGGGGTACTTTATATGAAGCCCCCCGGGGATTTTCAACATTTTCTCAAAAACGGCTCCAAATTTTTTCTTTAAATTTCTTGTATGAATAGAGTAAAATACACTTTTTAACATGGCATAGGTCCGATTTTCACGTACAGCTCTGAATTTTCGAAAATTTTGAAAGTTTGAATTTTTTCGGCGTCTTTCTCCAACTACAATATTGAAGATAAAGATTTTTTCTTCAAATAAAATTTGTGCAGCATATTGAGTTCTTTAATAAAGGTCATGTAAATTTATTTCAAAATGTTGGTAGTTATCGTGCAATATTGGGTGCAATATGTGCAATTTTAAAAAAATTACAAAAACAAGATTTTCTCAAAATTTTTTCTTTAAATTTTTGGTAGGGATAGTGGTAAATGTACTCTATCAATGACATAAAAGCCATTTTGGTCTATCGGTTGGTTTTTTCAAAAATTACAAAAATGTAAATTTTTTTACTTGTCTCTCACGTCGTTAATATTTACATTATCGGCGATTTTTTTACATTATTATATTTACGAGTATATATGTTTAAATAATGTCAAGTAAAGTTTCTCGAATAGACTACCGTTTTCTGTGAAAAGTAGCTCAAATTTCGGCATTTTCAGAAATGCTCAAACGCCATTTTCTCGTATATGGCTGCAATTTTTTTCTTGAAACTTTTGTAACGGATAGTGCTAATTACACTCTTTAGTAAAGCGTAAAGTGTATTTTGAGTTATTTTTGTTTTTTCAAAAATTACATAATAGTAATTTTTTGAAAGATCTCTCACATCTTTAATATGCACATTACCAGCACTTTGTAAACATGATTATATTTGTGAGTGTAAGTGCTTTAAATAACTTCAAATAAAGTATTTTGAAAACTCAAAACTTTTCTGTGAAAATGAGCTTCAAATTTCGCATTTTTAGTAGCGCTAAAACGCCATTTTCTCTTTTCTCTTAAACGGCATATAATTTTTAAAAGAAAATTGCCATTTATGACTAGGATTTTGTGTTCTTTAAGATTCTACAATTAATGTTTCCGTTCTACCAATAGGAAACCGAAAAATTAAGAAAATGACAAAAAAATGTACTTTTGGCGGTGATAGATGACAGCTGGCAAGAAAGAGTATGTGGCAATTCCGAATAGCCAACGACGAACATAGAAAATAGAAAACTAATACGGGAAAGTCTGTGCCATTCTGTAGCACCACTAGTTTCTTATGTGTCGGCACAACAAACAAGGATGATATTAATTTTTGATTTACTTTTAACAACCTAAATTGCATTCGTCCTCGTGTACCTTGTTATCCTCTTGTCTCATTTTGTCGCCTGTAAGAGAGCGAGAAATGAATATACCAGACAAGGATTTAGCGATAAAAGTCTCCACGCCACTACTTCCTGACTTCGTGGAGAAGCTGCCTCCGTTTCTAAGATAAAGCGATTGAATTTCGCCGAAAGCAAAGTGATCTTGACCTATAAGAAACATTTATTTTCTCTTGAAAACTTGGAGAATGTATTAGTGATTTATTGTGAGGCAAAATACGGTAGGAATAATTCTACTAAAATACGGTAGGAATTCTAAAACTTATTCATAAATAGTATTATCGCAAAATGTTCAATACTGATTCTACGTAATATTGAGTTATGTTCTTATCTTTGAGAAATATAATAAATGGTTAAAAAGTTTTTTCTTGTAAGTTTCGAGTTTTATTGGTGCCTATTCTACCATTTAAAAAGCCTTACAGATGCTGAAAGAACCTATTTTAGGCACCGAAAATGCATATTTTAAAACCTAAAAATCCGCGGTGTTCATCAGATATCCGTATCATTTGTGATGTATGTTCATACTTTAAGTTTGAATGATATCTTGGTTAATTGTCTATAACGTACAATATTTGTCCCAAACTATCACCTCCCAAGAACTCATGGTGAGATCTTTAAACTCCAAGTATTCCTTCGGCTCTTAGCATGGACAAGATTACTTTCAAACTTAAAATATGAACATACGTCTCAAATGATAGGGGCCGTCCATAAATTACGTAACGCAAATTTCGAGTATTTTCAATATCCCTCCCCCCTTGTAACGCACTTCCCTATCTCTATATAACGCAGTGTAACGCTGTCTCAGATCCCCTCCACCCCTCACCCCCACCGTTACGTAATTTATGGACGACCCCATACGGATACCTGAAATGGGTTGGAAATTTCATTTGAAACATTTTTGTATAAAGAATGTTATATATTTTAATAATAACATTTTAATGTGATATGAACTTTTATTGAACGTGAATGATTGTTTAAAAGAGAAAAAATAGAAGATATTTTGTGTATAACACCGTTGGTTGTATTTTGTATTTTCAAAAGTATTTTAAAATACTATTTTGTATTTTGTATCTAAAATACTTCTATGAAAGTATTTTGTATTTGTTATCTAAAATACTTTCGGCGAAGTATTTTGTATTTTATATCTGAAATACATTTTTCAAGTATTTTGCCCAACTCTGTCTGTTGTATATTCCTCCATGCCGGCTCATTGAAGCAGAGTAGAAGCGGGCAAGAACAACTATTGTGTAATAGACATGTGCAAAGGAGAAATAATATTTTCCGTGCCTTTTGTGAGTAGCGTGCATTGTTGATGACAAAGTGTATCGTACTGCAGCTCTATCCATAGGTCTCTCTTCTTTTTCTCGTGGCAACAGTTCACAATATTATTTATAATAAATTTACTGTCAGAACGCACTCTCGCGTGCCATGTGTGTTCGGACCCTCACTTTCAAAACAACAGTAGTTCCTAATTCTGCCGTCTGCAAATGTATAATGAACGAGTAATACGTATGGTATAGGGAAAGTTATGTAATGCTGCGCGAAAAAACGGCGGATTTTCGACAGAAAAACTCTTATTAGAGGGCCCTGGTAACGAAAAAGTGGATAAATCCACTTGCTAAATTAAGGGGAAAAATCTCCTAACACATGGTGCAGCCACAATCCCTGTTTTGTGGGTTCTTAATACCGAAAAACCAATTGAACGCAAAACGTCTGTCCGTCCGTCTGTGAACAACGCTAGAGAGTAAAACGTTCAGCCGATTTTCTCGATCTGGCTGATCTCGCGGTCCCTTGATTTTAAAACGGATATTTTAATTTTTGGGGGTACTTTACATCAAGCCTTTGGGAAATTTTCAAAAAATGGCGCCATTTTGTCTAAATTTTGTTGTTGGGCAGTCTGAAGGTCATTTAAGAGAATGGCGTAGGTCTGGTGTTGGCTGATACTCTAATTTTTCGAAAATTGAAAAAATTCAACATTTTTTCGACGCCTTCCTACAACAACAATTATGAAGATTCAATTTTTTTCCTTAAAGAAATGTGTTCACAAAAACATGTCATGTTCAATTTTTCAAAACCATAAGTATTTTTTGCGAAAATTTGTGTCAGACATTTTTTTTCTTTTCTTTAGACCATTTTTTCTTAAAAACAGCAAAATGTTTCTTGATTAAATTGGGACGTGAGATAGCTTAAAGGAAGATTACAAGAATGGTGCGGGTTTGATGTTCGTTAAAATGTATGATTTTGAAAAAATTATAAAAAATTTAAAGCTTTTCGGCGTCTTTCTACAACTACAATTGTGCAGTTACAATTGGTTTTCTTAATGAAATGTGATCATCAAAAACAGACCTTCAAATAAGGTCATGTTGGATTTTTTGAAAATATAAGTAGTTTTTCTATAATTTCCTGACACACATAATAGCCTGCTGCAATTTTACTGCGCTTCAGACAGCTGGATGCGTCGTAAATTGGAATTTGCAATTTTGTATATTATTTCTTTGTTCGTTTCTTACATTCGAACTTTTGGTATTCATTTTCAATAAAGTATTTATTTTGAAATAAAAATGAAAAGCGACAATGCAGAGAATGCAACAATGGAATTCCGTTTCGCGTTCGCGAATTTCTGTGAATTATGTGTCATTGTTGTGACTGTGACCTGATGGAGCTGTATGAAAAGGAGTTATAACGGTCAAATGTATGCTGATATTTACATGAAAATATTTAGTTTTCGCACCAAATGCTGTATCATTTGTAGTGAGTAGAGAATTTTTTGCATGGTTTTAAAATACTCTTCTCTAATCATGGCCCTATGGAATGCATTTCCATATTGTCCAGAGTATCAGGCTTCTTTTTCCAATGCAGGTTTACAAAACTTTTGTTTTCTATTTTTGTGCAGTTGTAGAATTCACATAGTTCTGACAACACTGCGATGGAAACAGTGAGTTGTAAGCTGTTACTAGCGCATAAAGTGCAATATTTTAGTACTACTTAGCTGTCTGCTCTAATACGGGAAAGTAAGTGCTGTTGTAGCACCACTAGTTCTTTTAGTGGTAGGAGTTAAGCTGAGAGTGAGTTACTATTTTGTTAGCAATGCAGAATTTGAAATTGTGAAAAATAATAAACTAGGCCATATGAATAGGTATATAAGACATTAAGAAAAACTGTAAAGAGATTTTTAAACGAAACAGTCGCTGCAGATGTTAATTTAATTACTGAAAGAGTTGAAAAACTTGAAAATGATAGTAGTTGATCTGATAGTAGTTGTTTTGATGAAAGAGTTGAGAAAATTCAACGTCAAATACGGGAGGTCGCTAAAAATGACGTAAAAGAACAGCTTGAAAATGCAGTTGATAAAAATGACTTTTTTGACTCTAATCATGGCCCAATGAAATGCATTTCTATATGCCCCAGGGTATCAGTCTTGTTTTTCCAATATAGATTTACAAAACTTTAGTATTCTATTTTAATGCAGTTGTAGAATTCACATAGTTTTGACAACACTGTGATGGAAACAGTGGGTTGTTCGCTTCTTGGTTGAATTGGACGTTTTCAAATGACACCGAAGATGTTAGTAACGCAGAAAATGCAATATTTCAATACTACGTTGCGGTTTCCAATAATGCGGGAACGTATGTACTGTTGTAGAACCACTTGTTAACATTTGGCATCTGCAGCAATCTTTACATAATGTTTGGGTAAACTCCTTGAGTGGGCGGATGTGCGGTTCCGTCACTCACGGTTACACAACTTCCCGTGCACCAATCGAGACATACGAGGTGTCACTCGACGCGTCTCTATCTCCTGATGGGAAACCGATAATTTGTTTTCAGATTCGGCCATAACATTTTAGGAAATTTCCAGAAACGTGTTTTTTCATGTTTTGGCGCTGCGATCTTGATGAGTATAGCGGGAATTAAACCAACGCTACCTAAATAGATGTAGGTTGATTAAACTCCTGTACCAATACCGACGTAGATAAAGAAGAGAGAGACGTAGATGAAGACGAAGAGAAAGACAAAGGAAATTGTAAATGAATACGTAGAGAAAGACGAAGGGGGAAGTCGATGAAGGGAAGAAGTCGAACACGACGAAGAGGATGACGACCACGACGAACAAGGAGGATGACGACGAAGACGAACAAGGAGGATGACGACGAAGACGAACAAGGAGGATGACGACGAAGACGAACAAGGAGGATGACGACGAAGACGAACAAGGAGGATGACGACGAAGACGAACAAGGAGGATGACGACGAAGACGAACAAGGAGGATGACGACGAAGGCGAACAAGGAGGATGACGACGAAGGCGAACAAGGAGGATGACGACGAAGGCGAACAAGGAGGATGACGACGAAGGCGAACAAGGAGGATGACGACGAAGGCGAACAAGAAGGAGACGAAGACGAACAAGAAGGAGACGAAGACGAACAAGGAGACGAAGACGAACAAGTAGACGAAGACGAACAAGGAGACGAAGACGAACAAGGAGACGAAGACGAACAAGGAGACGAAGACGAACAAGGAGACGATGAGGAAGACGAAAACGAAGACGTAGTAGAAGTCTTAGAAGACGAAATCGAGAATACAAAAGCGAAGAATTTCCTTTCACGGAAAATGAACTAAATGAGTGTAAGGCCTATTACATTGCCCGGATCAGACGGCCGTGGACACACGTCTTCAAGGAGACCATAGCTGTGTCATCAAGCCGGTCGCTGCGTCTGGGCTGGGGGGATCAGTGTTACGTCTTCAAAAAATATCGAGAAGACGATAATTTGTATATGAGAAATCAAGATAAGCCAAGTGACCTTAAGGTGCAACAGTTAAATGCGTGTTTGCAGACGTTATGCGATTTTCAAATTTATTATAAAAATATGTGCTACGAGAAATTAAAAGAAAAACATTCCGAAATAATTTTTGACCCAGTCAATTTTATGAAACCATTACATTACCTAAGTTCAGGAACATCAAAGGTAGAAATCGTGCTCAGTATCGCAAAATTTGAGATTAGTTCGCAACGCTGACAAAACATCTAAACTAAACTTAACAAAACTAAACTAGTGGTGCTACAGAATGGCACAGACTTTCCCGTATTAGTTTTCTATTTGCCTTGGTCTCGGCTAGCTATTCGGACGTGCCATATACTCTTGTCAGCTGCCATCTATCGCAGCCCAATTTAGTTTTTTTTAAACATTTTCTTGATTTTTCGGTTTCTTTATAGTAAAACGGATATATTGTGTTATGAATATTAAAGAACAATCGAACATCGTCCTAAACGACATTTTTTGTCAAATTTGGGATCGTTTTTAAGAGAATGAGGATTGGGCGCTATTGCAAATGCGAAATTTCAAGCTTTCTCACAGGAATCCGTTGTGTTATCGAAAAACTATTTGAAGTCATTTAAAACACTAACTTACAAATCAAATAGTATATACAAACTGTGGGAAACGTGAATATTAACGGTATGAAATATCTTAAAAAACATTACATTTGTGTAATTTTTGAAAAACAAACCCCTAAATGAACTTTACGTCATATTAAAGAGTGCAATTAGCACTATCCGTTCCAAAAGTTCGAAGAAAAAAATTGGAGCCATTTATGAGAAAATGGCGTTTGAGCGTTTCTCATGCACGCATTTCAGCAACAACGCGGACGTCACCAGTGATAACATTTTATAACAAGGCCAAGTTTGTTTTATTATTATATGGGTAATTTAGAATGGCCATAAAAAAATCCAATGAAAATTAAGTGCACTTGTATGAATGAGCAATAAGAAATATGTGTGGAATTGTGAATAATTTTCATTTGAAAGGGTATATTTTATTTGCAGTATTACATGCAAATGTGTTTGATCCGAATTGTTTTCCATGTATGTTATTCGGTTGGAAAAGGATGCCACATAAAATAAATAGTTGCACATAAAATAAATAGTTGACATGTTCGGCAGCCATTGTTGAAATTTCGTGTTTTACTTCGTAGGTAGCAATGCTCTGTGATAAGAAATAATTTTAAAATCAGGTTCCCAATTAACTAATATTATTAATTACTTTCCTGTACAGGGGTAACTACGTGAACCCATAGAGAAAATTAAATTTTGTACCATAGAGAACATATATCAAATCAATATTGTAGTCATGGCGGAGTACTGGCGGGACTTGTTTTAACACAGCATCGAGCTGCCTCAAGCATAGGCTTGTTTTAACTCAGTGTGGGTAGAAATATGATTTAGTCGTAATTATCAGTATTGATTCATAGCAGAGGTTTATGTTTAACCACACATTTGAATTACATGTACTCATAAATGCAATAATCTAAACTAATCAATGCAAATGTAAACATTAACAACACGAGGGCTAAGTCCAAAATATTAGATTTTTTTTATTTTTGAAAAAACAAAAAAATTGAGCAACATAGCGGTTATGTCATCTTACAGAGTACATTTACCCCTACCAAAACTTTTGAGCTGAAAAAATTTTGAGTTGTTTTTGAAAAAATCATGGTCTTTTAATATCGCTCATATTGCATGCAATATTTTGCAAAAAATACTAAACCTTACAAACAAATGCACATGACCTTAACGAAAGAATTAATTTTAAAGAGAAAAAATTAACTGACGGAAAAATCCCTATCTTCAGTTTTGTAATAGTAGGAATAAGCCAAATAAATTTCAAATCTTTAAAATTTTAGAAAATTCAGTATTAACAATGCTAAATGGACCTAGGCCATCTTTGTATTTTACCATATTCTTTCAAAAAATTTAAAGAAAAAATTTGGATCCATTTTTGAGAAATTTTGAAAATGACCCTCGGGCTTCATCCATAGTACCACCAAATTTTAAAGAATGTGTTTCAAAATTGCAAAGGGTCATGTTGAGCCAGTTCAACTAGGAAATATCCATTTTGAAAAATATGTTATGTATGGTTTAGGCATTAGTGGTGTTCACAGACAGATGGATGTTTTGCCTTCAATCCACTTTCCAGTATCAAATATCCACAAAACATGGATTCTGGCTACATCACATGTTAGATTTTTTTCTAATTTTAGAAACCGAATTTATCCACATTTTTATCAGGGCCCAGCAATAAGAGTTTTGCTGCCGAAAATTTGCTGTTTTTCCCCACAGCATTGTGTAACACTGTACTGCGTAAAGTAAAAATGTAAAGAAAAATTTCAAAGCTGGTTTGGAAAAATCTTAATTACATAAATCCTGTGAAAATCCTTTACAATTCTGAAATTTGAGAAGTTATAATGAACACACCAGCACTATTAGCACACTTTGCCCTATTCAAGCAATATTTTTGAGAAAATTTTCAAAATGTTCCAGAGGATTTATGTAACATAGTAATGCCCCCTCTCCCCTAAATACCAAGGTCAGTTGACCAGCTTGATCAGAGAAATCCACTTTGGAGAAAGTTCTATGTACACCATAGAATAGTGTCATTACACACAGCCAAAAGGAAAGGAATGTTTTGAGAAAAACTTTTTTATATCAAGGACCCACAAACACTGATTCTGACTACACTGCCTATTTTAGAACATAATTCACCTACAAAATAAGTGTTTTTCTTTTAAAACAAATCATCAGTTTGCGCTGTATGCTTGGGTTTTTATTTCTTAGCGCATGGGGGTGTCATCACAATGGAATATTTCGTGCTGCTAGGAGTCGCATGATTGCCAGCGCTGCTGATACAGTTGTGATCATGCAACTCTTAGCGGCACAATCGAGAACGACACGAAATACCGTGAGATATTCCATCATGATGACACACCCCCAGGTGCAAAGAAATAAAACCCAAGTGAGCCATTCCACGACAAAACGCACAAAAAAGACCAAAATTTGACCTTCATATTTTTAATTATTTTCTAACTTTTTCTATTTGTTATACGGATCAAATAAGTTAACACGTGTATTTTTATTTTTTTTCTAACTTAATTATTTTCGGAAATATTGTGTAATGAAATTTGCTAAAAATGACGCGCATCACTAAGTTAAAAATATCATATGCTTCAATACACTAATTATAGAAATTCCGTTCAAATTCCATTCGAAACTTAAAGCATGTTTAATTTTTAAGATTTTGCAAAATATTTAATTTCCTGAATTTTCAATTTTTTTTTTAAAATTGAAATTTTGAAAATTAAATATTTTTGTAAACTCGATGAGCTAAAAATTTTAAAAAAATATTTATAAACTCACTAGAGTATTGATGACATCTCCAGAAAAAATCAAAGTGGGATCTCAGTAACTTTAAAAGATATTAATATTTTACGAAAGAGAATATAATAGATTGCTGCAATAGATGCGTTCTTGCGTTACTGGCCATCGGTTTCTTTGGATGGAGCAGTAATTAATACTCTTGAAGTGGTAAAACTTCACGATTGAATTTATAAATAATAATATTTATGTATATTAATACATATAAATAATATTAATATATTTATAAATAATTGAATGACACATTCTTGACTCATGTTTTGATGGACTTTTTTGAAATTTTCTGGTCCCTCACAACTAATTTTAAATACAAGTACTCGCTTACCATAGAATTCCTGAACTTTCGTTACAATGCACAGTTTTAATGCCTTCCCGAATTTACTTCAGGTCTGGACAAAATTCCATTTTCTTCAGCCAACTTTTTAGACACTTTTATCATGCTTTCGGTTGCAGAAAAATGTTGTTTAATTTCATTGTAAGTCCAACTTTCAAAAATTGAAAAAATTATAACATTAAACATCATGCCATCTGTTAAGTGAAAGGAATCGATAAGTTTCTAAATAGTATCTTGGTCTGATTTTTCCACAGAAGTCGAAGGATCTTCAATGTGAAAAAATTATCTGTGTTGGCTCTTTATACTTTCTGAAATTACTCATGGGGCTACCGTTTTTGTTCCAATATTCTTTTCTTGGCAGGGGTTTCTCCTATTGAAATTAAACTCTTGTTTATCTTCTCTTTATTAATTTCGCAGACACTTGACGAACTATCTGAAGAGCTTAAATTGTTATTTCCTTTGTTTTCCACTCTTTTCACTATATTCACTGGACGTTCCGCTACTTTTGTTAATGTCACGAGAGCCACTGATCTCGACGCTCTCTTCACTAACAAAAAGCTGTTTTGGAAGCTGATTCCCTTCCAAAATGAATCATAAATTAGCCAATCTAATGACTCCTGTAAATTCACCAGAAAATTGTGGTTTACGTGTCTTGGAGATTTTCTTTTCTAAAAACCGTGATCAGAAAGATTAAATGGATTGAAACATCTGTCACATCTCATACAGTGATCGCTACTTATGTTGCACAGTGTACACATGATTCACAGAAACACTAGCACTCTTGTCTTCATAAGGTGCGTACTGTGACGTTGAGAAAATTTTACTCATGTCCCTTGACAAGGGGTTGATTGTATTTCACGAGCAAGGTCAGGAGGGCACCCCATCCCTAGGACACAAAGGGATGCAGTAAAATTCGTTTTGCTGACACAAAGAAAAGCAGTAGTAGAATTCATTTTGCTGTCACCCATCCCTTCTGGAGAGAGTGAACATGTGAGTTACTATTGTTTCTTGAAACACTAATCAGGAAGATGGCCATTCTTTTTATTTTTGTCAGCACTTGTATCAAAGATTGATCGAACACAATTCGTCAGTGCAGGGGCAGGAACCACGCGCCCGCATACTTACAATAAATTTGTTTACCTATACACATAGAGTGCGTACTTTTTTTCTTGATGTGTTTTGTAGAAAATTGAACAAGAAATATGCCTATATTTTTTTTCAAATTTTTATCTGAGAGTTCATATAGAAATATTCATTTTTTTTAATTCCAATTATTTAATGAAATATTTATTTTTTGAGAAAGTAATATTTATGAAGGAATAAAATACACATATCAAAATATTAAACGAAACAAACCAGGAATTTTTATGTTAAGTACATTCCCTTGCATCAATCAATCATATTTTGCAAAATACGTGTAAATTCCAAAATTTAATATAGACATAACTACAAAAATAATCAATTATCAGGTATATAAAAAATCACGTGCCTCTTTTGTTGATGGCCAGAATGAATGCCATTTATTTGTGTCATTTATTTTTTTTTAATTGCATACATTTAAAAAATAGTTGTGTAAATTCTTGTGCAATTTGATGTGGAATGGCTCGTATTTCAATTCGTTTCGCTCTCACCCATAAGAACATAGATGACCTGCAAGTCACCCACGATGTTACCCACAAAAACATGTATGACACAATGTCAAACATTTTGGGGGCAGAGTGAACATCTAAAATACTAATAGCTCTTGAAACCCTAATCAGGCAGGCGGTCATTCTTTTTTTAGTTCTTCAGCACTTGCATCAAAGAATGACTGAACACAATTCGTTAGTGCATGGGCAGAGGCAGAGGGCGCCCTCATACAATTGATTTTTCAGAATTGTATGTGTGGAGTGTCCACTTTTTTTCTTGTTGTATTTCATAGAAAATTGAACAAGGAACACGCCTATATTTTTTTCAAATTTTTATCTCATTGAGTTTAGAAATTTTACTTTTTTTGAAAAAAATACATTTTTTTAAATGAAAAAAATATTTTTTGAAAATATATTTTCAGAGGAATAAAATACATATTTCAAAGTATTAAATGAAACAAACCAGAAATTTGTATAGTCAGTACATTCAGAGCAACAATTGATCTTATTTTGTGAAGTACCTGTAAATTCCAAAATTTAATATAGGTATAACTACACAAATAATCAATTTTCAGGCAAATAAAAAAGCACATGTCTCTTTTTTTGATGTCCAGATTTAAGAAAAAAAATATTGTACATTTTTAAAAAAGTCGTGTCAACTCTTGTGCGATTTGACGTGGAATGGCTCGAGTATAGGAAACAAGACTAGTTTTATCATTACTATTCCTTTAGAGTTCTACTGAACCACCAGGTATTTGAACCCTACATCTGTTTTTCACAATATGATATAATTAGTCAAGACACTCATAAAATATAACTCTTCCTGCAATACTACTTCAATGCTCTGTTTCAAAAATTGGAAGGAAGTGGCTTTGAGCAGGCAATGCAAGGAGCTCATTTAATTTCGCTTGCAAGCAACCTCTACCAAGTTTATAGTGGTAGGGGTTTAAGTAGCTTCAGATAACATGTTACTTTTTAAAAGCAAATCAGCTTCCGCACTTTTCACAGAAAGCATGTTGTTATAAGATAGTTTTCAAGTCTGTAGGGGCAACAAATGTAGGCCGCATAAGCACTAGAGGTGAGGGCGTTTTGGGTGATAGAAAGTATGTTTACAGTCCAGGCAATATCGTATTGTGTTTTGCAGAAGTGGAAAGGATGTAGTCCCACAGTAGTTCTAGAGTAGCAGTTAGGACTGCTGAAGGACCCTTGATGAATAGCAATGGAGAAATAATATATTTCATACAACAGTATCTCATCCCAATTTTCATCAGGGAGACAACATAGAAACAATGCTGTAAGTTAAAGCTCATGACTTTCACATGACATTCAAATAAACGTTTGAGATAACAGACTAGTTATTTAGAAACCTTTAATGAAACCAATTATGCTCAAAATATTGTTATTTTAACTTGAGCTATATAGCATGTAGCCTGTGCAATTATTTGCATTATGAAATGGGGCGTGACTTCTGCAGGATTAAAAAATTAGTTGAGTTAATGACGAGCTGGAGCCCATAAAATTTATCTTAACAACAAATATACAAACAAAATGAAAGAAAACATGTTAGTAAGTCCCAGAAACAAACTTACAGCAGAATAATTGTATGACTACTTGAAAAATATTTCTTACTTCCTGTTCTTGATCGAGGCTGTTCTGGCGTAGTATCAGCTGTAAAATGAGCCACTTCTTGTGATGTAGTAGAGCCAACTGACTGCAAGGAGCTATGTGATTCCGAACGACGTATAGCCTGAAGGGCTGCCTGCTCCTGCAGCTGTTGAGCAATGCTCTGAAATTAAATCAACATAGAATATACAATATACAATATACAACAATAGAATATAGGAGATACAATTTAGAATGAAAAGCAGAAAGAATTTACAAACCCACCATGATATAAAAAAATCATATATTCTCACCTCCATCATTTCCAATTTCTCAGGATATGCCAAATCTCCAGGGGCTGGCTTATAGTTCAAAATATCTGACTGAAGATAGCAATGAGTTCGAAATACTAATCGCTCTTGTACGTCCTGCAATAGTTGCCATGCAATGCGGCCAAAAGCTTCCAATGGAACCGCTAGGAATAAGATTTCAGAGGTTTAAAAATTATTACAAAGATTTATATTGTACTATGCATTGGGAATTACCGTGAAATCTCATTAAAATATACCCTGTTACTATGAATTTCTGCACACTTCCACAGTTTTAAGACCCATTCCCATTTCTCTTTAATTACTCATTTAACAGGCTTGCCAAGATTGTTCACAATTTGTTGGTAATGTGTTTCGCAAGTCATATTGTTCAGTGCAGCACCACCGGTTCCTGCATCAAGCATTTTGCAATATCACATTTTACCAATTATGACATTCAAAGTGTTTGGTCCTTTGAAAACTGTGCTAACAAGATTCCAGTATTCAAAATAACACATTCGTAAGTATCAACTACTGTCACTCCTGAGGAGTATTTTTAAACAATGTATTCTCAAGACTATGTAACATTATTCATGAATAGAAACCTACAATGAATATACATATTATAAAGAACAGTCGCAATAAAGTTCCTGGGGTGTAAGATTCTGAAGATTGACTCTATCAGATCTTAAATAATCTCAAAAATTTAATTAATAAAGTTTCAAAACTTTGAAATTAAGAGTTCATTAGAGTTTAAAATATTGTAATGATCCAGCATCATTCCTGGGCTATTCAAAACATTTTTTAATAAAAAAGACCTAACGAAGTGGGACGGAGTATACCAAAATGGGGACTATGTATGCTGAACCGAGTATAAAATAAACAAGTGACGGCAGTGTCGTGCATAAACAGTACTTTTTATTTACATAAACGCCAGGAGAAAAATGTATTTGTGCATCAAAATTAGATAGCGCATAATTGAAGAAGAATTTTGAAGTTAGTTTTATGAAAATTGGACCACGGGTTAAGTTACTATGGTGATTTTCGTAAAATGCATATTCGACGATGAACTTCCAATTAACAATCTAGTGTTACATGTTCTGATGTCATCAGAGGATCAAATTGATATTTTTTAAGGATTTTGGCTGAAATAAATGAGCTGTATCATATTAGAAATTACAAGGCTATAGAGAAGAATTTCGGCGAATTTATGAATACAGTACTGCAATTTTAGGACACTGGGGAAAAATATAACTTAATTTTTTCAAGTTTACAATTAAGAATTAAAACAAAAACATTTGATAGTGTATATAACTAAATAGGAAAATGTGATGTTGAAATAAATATTTTTCGGCGTAATAAGACGTAGAACAGCAAATTAAACAAGAGAATTGAGACATTGAGAATTTATGATGAATTTAGAACATTGTCACGCAACACGAAACTGTAAAATAAGTAAAATGTGATTATTTATCGAGCACGTAAACAAGTCAAGAATGGCGGTGAGTGTATTTTCTTTATTATGAAATTGTAAAAAGATCTGGGACAACAAGGGGCACAGAATGTGTCTCGAGATGGTGTGGAACACAGGAACTGTGTTCATGGCTACAATATTTTGAATTTTAAAGTTTTGTTAATTCAAGTAGGGTGAATTATGTGGTGAACAAATTTGCTCTCAAAGTTGTATAGCATGCAGGAACTGTGTTCGCAGCTACAATATTTTGTGAATTTTAAAAGTTTAATTTGAAAGTTTTGCGAAGTATTAATTTATTTTAATTTGCCACGAAAGGAGCAGGACTAAAACTTGTCATGTAGGAGTGCACGACATATCAGTGACAATTCTGTGTGATTTCGAAAACTGTGACAAAACAATACAGCGCGGGGACATTGCTGTTTATGTGAGACGGAGCGAGCAAGCGGCCCACTGGGGAAGGCTTGTTTTTTAGATGGGAATCAGCAAATTTGGTGCCGCGGGATTAAGCAGAAGGCATCAAATAGGAAAGTCAACGCACTTTTAATTTTTTTTTTTGAGTAGATAAAATACTTTTGTTCAAGGCCAAGATAGTGATTAGTTTAAAAGGGTAGCAATGGCCATTCTAACACACACAATCACACACACACGCACTCACACACACACAATCACGCACTCACACACACAATCACGCACTCACACACACAATCACGCACTCACACACACAATCACGCACTCACACACACAATCACGCACTCACACACACAATCACGCACTCACACACACAATCACGCACTCACACACACAATCACGGACTCACACACACAATCACGCACTCACACACACAATCACGCACTCACACACACAATCACGCACTCACACACACAATCACGCACTCACACACACAATCACGCACTCACACACACAATCACGCACTCACACACACAATCACGCACTCACACACACAATCACGCACTCACACACACAATCACGCACTCACACACACAATCACGCACTCACACACAATCACGCACTCACACACACAATCACGCACTCACACACACACAATCACACACTCACACACACACAATCACACTCACACACATAACGGCCAGACTCGAGGTTCTCTCCAGGCCACCCCCGACTTATCTGGCCTTCTTGGAGAAGATAGTTACCACCTTGTTTCCTCGCCAGATGGATACGTTGCAGCCTATGGACCCGTTTGAAGATCCACACGAGGTTCCAGCAGTTTCATTAGAAGAACTGACATGGGCTTGTGGCAAGGTTCAAGACTGCAAAGCCCCAGGGTTGGATGGAGTCCCCAATGTTACTATTAAGACCGCTATTAGGACTCGGCCAGATCTGTTTTTAGAGGTATACAATGCATGCGTGAGAGAGGGGAATTTCCCCAGACGGAAGAAACAGCAGCTGGTCCTCCTTCCGAAAGGCGATAAGTCACCTAGTGACCCGGCGGCATAGAGGCCTATATGTCTACTGGATAAAACAAGGAAGATTTTAGAGCGGATCATCTGCAAACGGATTGAACAGGGTGACCAGCGATCTGGCTTTTTGAAAATCAAGGTTTTTTCCCGGTTTTCCAGGTTTGAGATAATCAATTTTCCAGGTTCTGTTTCGCACTTCACAACACACTTTTTTCCTTTCTCACTACCGCTCACATTGTAATGACAAAGTTATGTAATGCTGCATGGAAAAACGGCGAATTTTCGGCAGAAAAACTCTTATTACAGGGTCCTGGATAAACTGGGTAAATCCAATTGGTAAATTTAGGAAAAATTCCAACACTTGGTGTAGCTGGCATCCATGTTTTTTGGGTCATTCATACCGAAAAATTAAATGACAAAACGTCTGTCTGTCCGTGAACGTTAGCGGCTAAACCGTTCAGCCAACTTCCTCCAAAATTGATATTTCTCTATTGATCTGGCCCCTTCGAACTTAAATCTGATATCATTTTGGGGGGGGGGGACTCTTACATAAAGTCCCTGGGACATTCTCAAAATTTTCAAAAACGTGGCTCCATCGTTTTTGATTAAACTTTGTTGTTGGACAGTGTGAAGAATTTTTAAGAGAATTGTGCAGGTGTCATGTTCGTTGAAAACCCCGAATTTTCGAAAATTGCAAAAATTCATATTTTTTTCGGCGTCTTCCTACGACTAGGCCTACATTTATGAAGATATTTTTCCCTTAAGGAAATCTGTCCCTTAAAGATAGATTTTGAAATAAGGTCATGTATAATATTTCGAAAATTTGAGTACTTTTCATGTAATTTTGCGTGGAAGTACGTGCTGTTTTAGCACAACTAGTTTTCTCTTCGTTACTGAACCATACAATGTTTCTCGCGCACCTTTCTCTCGCAACCGAGGAGTAGAGTGTAAAATTTTGTACAAAAACGAGTTTTAAATAAAATTATGATATTTTTATTTTTCTAGGAAATATACATTATTGATTAATATTCAGACTCTGCTCTAAATGTTCAAGAAACTACTTTTTCAGCCGGAAAATCGATCTCTGGACTGATGTCAACGTAGGGTGTGAGGTATCGTATTCCTTACATCAGTTCTGGAAAAATGTCGATTCTACCGCGAGTTATACTAGTTTTTAACAAGCAAGTAGGAATATTTTTTCAAAATGGACATTTCGCTGTCGACATCACTAAACAGTCCTAATGAGGATAAGTGTGTATTTTCTATCGCCCATATTCCAATTTCAAGATTACTAAAAAATTCGATTTTAACTCTCACCAATATCGTGTATCGAGATGAATCATGCACGTTACTGAATGCGATGACGTATGTAAATTCGAACTAAAAGTTGGAGAAAAATAAGAAAAAACGAAAAATCCCGGTTTTCAAATCAAATCCCAGGTTTTTTCCCGGTTTCTCAAGGCTTTTTCCAATTCCAGGTTTTTTCCCGGTTTTCAAGGATTCCAGGTTCGCTGGCCACCCTGTTGAAGCATACACGGAGGGACCACAAGGACTATCCAACCATCAGTACAGCTTTAGGAAGGCAAGATCTACAGTGGACGCAATTGGGGTTGTCATCGACATCGCACGCAAGGCTTTAGAGGGCAAACATTGGAGAAGAGGTGCAAAGAAGTATTGAGTTACTCTTGACGTCAGGAACGCTTTTAATACGGCTAGGTGGAGTTCCATACTTGCTGCGTTAAAAGAACTGGGAGTTCCGATGTACTTAAATAACATAGAAGCTATTTCAAGGAGAGGATTTTGGTGTACGACACAGAGACTGGAGTTAAGATGAATGGTATCTCGGGTGGTGTTCCGCAAGGCTCGGTACTGGGTCGGTACTCGGTACTCGGTGGAATATTATGTATGACTCTGTGCTGAAGCTCCAGCTGCCGGAAGGAGCAAGGGCTATCAGATTTGCTGATGATGTTGTGGTGGTTGTGGTAGGCAAATACAAGGAGGAGATTACACAGGTTGCCAATGAGGCTGTGGCTGTGATCCGGAAGTGGTTAACGGCGGTGGGGCTCCGGATGGCTGAGCACAAAACAAGCTGTTCTGGTGACAGGCGGAAAAGTTAAAGAAGATATTACTCTCAACATAGGGGGTAGTAAAATAGTCTCCCAGCAGATATTTAGGAGTTCAGATTGATGCGAGACTGCATTTTGATGAGCACTTGCGGGTAGTCTGCGACAAAGCGTCTTGCAAGGCCTCCACCTTGGCACGAATCATGCCTAATGTTGGCGGTCCAAGCCAAAGTAGCCGGAGACTATTGTCCGGGGCCGTAAACTCGATACTGCTCTACGCAGCCCCCATTTGGGCGGATGCCTTAGGGACCCAATCGTATGCCCGCGGGGCGAAGTCCGTGTACCGAAGGTCCACCCTCAGGGGGGCCCGGGCATTCTGAACGGTCTCGCACGATGCTATGTGATAGCCGACATGCCCCCTATAGACCTCTTGGCTCAAGGAAGGGCCAGGCTACAGGCATAAACATGAAGGAGCTAGTAATAAAAGCGTCATCATGAAAGAAGAGGGAGGTGATTTTGGCCCAGTGGCAAAGGAGATGGGTTATATCATCTACTGTTAGATGGACATTTCGCCTTATTCCTGATGTTGCAAAGTGGATTCAAAGGAAACACAGAGAAGTCGACCATTACTTGACCCAGTTGTTAACGGGGCACGTGTGCTATCGTGCATAGCAACTTTGCTTCCGGTTGGACGACTCCTCATGCCCAACCTGTGAACCACTGGTGGAAGATGTGAAGCATGTGTTTTTTCACTGCCCACGTTTTTCTACGGAGAGGGATGAATTTCGCCAATTCCTCCAGGTAATGCCTCCTGATACCATCGTGTCTCTGAGGTGCTGGTGTCCAAAGATAACTGGAGTGTGGTGCCAACTATGGAGCCCTAATTTTGAAGAAGCTATGATTGGAGGGGCAACTACGAAGGAGTAGCCGAGAATATCCATGAGTATCTGTAAGTAACCCATGACACAAGTTGACAGAGCTACAAGCCGATCAACCCTTCCCGTGATGCAATGCCTGACGGCGGTTCCGTGGGAAGGGGATCACAGACATGGGAGGGGTTTTTAGCAGGTAGGCACAGACTAGTTGTGAATCCTACATGCTGCAGGGTGCGGGGCCCTGCAGTGTCTTTTGAAGATTTTCCCCTGCCCTCGGAAAAAAAAAAACACACTCACACACACACACAAACACAAAAACACAAACACACACACCAAAACATATGCATTAAAATAAGAGAGACATTTCATTTTTCAAGGATAAAATTTTAAAGTAACTTATATTTATATAATATTTTTGCTATTTGTTTTTGTTTTGTGTGCGTTTTCTGTGTATGTTCTCATGTGTTATTTTTGTATTGCTGTTGTGTTAATGTATGATCGGACCAAAGCCAATGAGATATGAAATATTTTGGTTTCAATTAAATGAAGGAAGGCATCTTTGCCAACCGTGTTTTCTCCAACACGTTTTATTTGAGTAGCTAGGATCCTGGCAGCATTACAAATGAGGCTAATGTTTGAGGTATTATCCCTATGGAGCCGGTCACAACCCGCATTATTATAAATTTATGTAACGTACTTTAGAGAAGGGGCTAGTATATGTCAGGAAGTGGGAATAAGAATCCCAGTACGGTTTCATAGACAACGCAACATGGTGTCGTTGTTGTATGTTAAGTTGATAATTAAATTAAATAAGTAAAGATAGTAGAGTTAGTTGTGCACACACCCCCAGCACCATAGCGTTTACAATATAGTAAGCACATCAAAATAGGATTTAGTGTCTTGGAGAATATTACTTACAATTGTTCTGCACATGCTCTTCTAGCATTTCAAGTCTCAAAATTGAACATACTTCTGCCAAAGTTTCAAGGTGATTGATGTGGATAATAATAGGACGAAGTGTGTCATACAAAGATGTGCAAAGCCCTTCCAGAAACACACTGCAATTGAAAATTCAAAGATGAAACAATATAACAAAAAACTATTTTTCAATTGGAGACTTATGGTTTTGAAAAGCACAGAAAATACTGCAAATATTAACTGAATTATTGTTTTCAAGAAGCAATTATTAAAGCACAGGTTTTATACATCACAGATTTATCAAAACAAAAATAATAACACACTTACGTCAATTGTGAAGCTGGACGGCTAAAAACTGGAAAAAAAGTTGGTGTTCATCTTGACATACGTGCACAAGAAACGCACACCCAGAACGCACAAGAGAACAATGGTCCCCATGATGTGTTTTTGCAAGCTCTGCTACTGAAGAACGCACACTTGCAGCCAACAATAACTCTCTTTGTTCAAAATAGCACTGCAAACAGTCTGCCAGAAGAAGTTCATGTCTAAAGCAATCAAGAAATTGTTCTTAGCAACTCAACAACCTTTCTACATAAATTAAAAAGCCATTGAACCAAAATTAAACCAACAGGAAATAAAAGACAATTCCAATATTATGGTGTGTGTACAGCATACATCCAATTATAAATTACAGTTTTTTCAGTTTTCATTCTCTGAAAATCTGGGAGCATCTTATTTTGGTGCATTAATAAAAAACTAGTGGAATTACAGTATAGCACAGACTTTTTCACACTAGATAGTTTCCTAGTCTTTAGTAGGCTACGTTTTCAGTTTTGCCAGCTCTTCTCAGCTGTCATCTATTGCTGGCTCCAGGTCATTTTTTGACATTTTCACAAACTTTCATCCCCTAACAGTAGAAATGAAATATGACTTTTAAGAATATTATAGAAAAGTAAAACCAGGTCTATATGCAAATTTTCATTGAAAAATTTGCAGCCGTTTCTGAAAATGCTCAATTGTGAACTCATTTTCATAGAAAACTTTTGAGTTTGAGAGAAGGAGAAACTTTATTGGAAACCATTTGAAGCCCATTACTCCCAAACGCAATAATATGTAAAAAATATCCTTACAGTTATTACAAATATTAATGACACGAGAGATATTCACAATAGTTCCATTTGTGTTTATATTTGTATTTGCCTAATAAGACAACAAAAGTGAAGAACAAATTTCATTCGAAGAAACATCTGTAGTTTCAATACTGCAGTTCTGAAGACACCAAGAAAAAGTCAAACTTTTATAATTTTTGAAATTTCTGAGTTAACAGTGAAAATATGACCTATGCCTTCTTTAAGTGTTTTTCGCCCTATTCTTACATGAAATTCAAAAAAAAAATTGGTAGCCATTTTTGAGAAAATTTTTAAAATGTCCCAGGGGTTTCATGTCAAATACTCCCAAAATTTGAAGAATGTTTTTCAAAATCACAGATTCTTGCAGACTCTCTAATAAAACAGAGTTTGTTCTGTCTCATGCTTCAAGATTAACATTTTTTATTTACTCACTCCTGACTTCGTTCACAACGCTCTTCAATACGTGTCAATAGACCTTTTAGGCGAGTTGCAGATGCTTGGAATTTCCCATAACATAATGCAAACACTTGATCAGCTGGCAACTGTCCTGGAACTCCTTGACGTGGGGCAAGGACTTGTTGAGTGGCATTTAAGAATACTGACAATACATATACTCGCACAAGACCCAATGCTTTGCTCAAACAATGTCTGTATTTTGCAAGATATGAATCTGCTTCACGCCACTTGCTCTGTAATAGGAAGAAACATTTTCACAAAATCATAAACAATAGCACAAACCGGAAAAAACATAAATAAATGATGCTATCCAAGAGAAGTTGGAACAACACCACCTAGAATAGATGGTGTTGAGTTGGAAGTTCCATTGCATGAAATACAAATCAAATGTGAAATGTAAGTTTACCCTATATTAACATTGACATTCTACCAATGTCAATGTTAGGAAGAAAAGAAAAATCAAGCATATGACCATTCTTTTAATCTATTCTTCAAGCAAGTAGCATATTACTATCAAACTAGAACATAATTCATGATAACTCAAGAACATAAAAATGAGAAAAGTAGTTTACCATAAAATATTACCTACAGCGCACTTTCACTCTTGAGTTTCAGCTTCAAAACGATTCTTAAATATTGTACAATTCCTGCAAGTTCTAGACACAAACTATTTTTTTCTTTTAAAATTAACCTGATAATGTACGTAAACATTTATCATCAATTATGGTGTAATACACTCTCAGTAATTTTTTGAGGAAACTTTACTAAATTGCAGTTTTTGCTTTTTATTTATTTAAAATATAATCATTTACTGAATTTGCACTTGCTACATTACTATATAAGTTTTTGTTTATGATTGCTGTCTGACGAAATTGTACAAAAAGAAAATAAAAAATAGCAGCATAAATTGAACAAGTTTCTTGTGAAGCCCAAATACAAAAAGGAGCAGTGATCAGCATAAAACAAGTGTGAAAGCAACATAATGAATGGTGATCTTGTCCAAGGACAAGAGGCTGTCCACAACACAGCTCAGGCTTGTGAACAAAAGTGTCATGTGCCAAGATATCACAATTTTCAATATACTGTTTGATTATGTTTATTAATATAAAAAATAAACAATAAAACACGTTGGTGATTGACCTAATGAAAGATAAGGATAAAGAAAATGGTATATTTATCTGCCCATTGCAACGGTGGTTCAACATTTCTTATATTTGGGCAAGACAAAAATAAAAGTTCAAAATTGTCTATTACATTTAAAAAATACCTAAATGGGTCACAGAAAACAATACTCGTTGGTTTGACTCCCAACAAAAAGTCTTTCACAGAAATAGTTAAAAAAGGGGGAACTAGAAAACTATTCTTTATTATTATGATTTACTATTGTATGTAGTTAGAACAAAATTCTTTATTATCACAATCTATTAATTCATAAAATACTAGTAATTCCCAGCATGCTAAAGGGCATTATCTACAGCACAGATTGGGGAAGATTCATGCAAAATTCTACTGATGACAAATCAAACAAGATATCCTAATACAGAATTTACCCCAATTAGCTGTACTGCCCTGGTTACTACCCAGTTTTAACAAGGGAAACACTATCTATTCAAGCTTTATAACAGATCCAATTTTAAAATTAACCTAAATTTCTATGAAAATATTTTTTACCACATACATGGGCACTCATATACTGTATACATGAGTCCAGTTGGTCCAGAAGATCATAAAACTGATCACTGGCAACTGATAGAGTTGGGGAGCCCAAACGCTGAGACAAGCTCTCCAGAAGGGTGAAATATCGCAGACGTTGTGACACTTCTTCACTCAGTGAATGGAGTTGCGTCTGGAAAGTAATGACATTAACAAAAGTCATCCAAATACCAGTCTTACAAAATAACTCTTCAAATACAAAATGAACTAAAATCCATTCAACAAAAATAAATTAAATAATTAATATATTGTTTATCTGATTAAGATCTCTCATCTCACTTAAACACAAAATAATAATAATAATAATAATAATAATAATAATAATAATAATAATAATAATTAGAGCACAGAAGTTCAGGCATTTATTTTACCTAAAATCAGTAGGCTTAAAGGCATTTATTTTCACTAAAAGGAGGCGTATACTATTCTGGCTAAAGTAGGGAGGAAACATTGAAAAATAAACACTATTTTTAAACTAAACACTAAAGACTATTTTAAAGTAATTATTGTCAAAAAATTAATAATTAAAATGATTCACAATTTTATACGAACACTAAAATTTACATTAGCACATATGTGGCAAGGAACTACCTTTACTTTGTAATCCTGATTGCACATGACCACTATGAATTGAATTTAATTTACTCGTGACACTGTGTTTATGAAATGCTGCTGTAGAATCCCTTTTGAATCTTGAACTGGTGTCAGTGAAAATGAAAATATAAATTACGTTCTTTGCACTTGTGTAATCACCAGATGGGAAGAAAGAACAAGAAGGAATTGAGAAGGTAATAATGTATTGTTTACAGACAGCCCTGTCCTCCAGGGCCATCTCTTCTCCAAAATACCCTTGCCTTCGTTATATCCAAACAAATACAAAATTACTGATTAGCAATTAGCTATATAATACAAATTTGAACAGGGGCTGAAGTACAGTTGTGGAGATTGCAACTGCAACTCATTTATTTCTAGAGATTTCACAGGACCCCATAACTTTTAACAAATTATTTGGCAATTGTAAGACTCTTTGCCTGAATTTTGTGTGTTTATTCCCAAAACAGCAAAATTCATGGAGGATTCCTTTGGTAACTCTCAACAATAAGTGCCTGCAATACTAAGTTTATTACCTCTTTAGACAAGTGATTACACTTGCTAGAAAGATATTTAAGCATCTTCCCAATTTATGCGAAATATGATCAGATTTCACTTGTGTGAATTACAAAAGTTTCAACAGGACCATGTAGGCTTAGATTGTTGTGTTCATGAAACACTCAATTTCAGAAATTACATTGCTATTTTCAAATGCTCTTCTAGCCCCACCTCCTCTCTCGCCAAGACTCAATTAACATTATAAAATTCACAACCCCTCTCACAATAAGATTTCATCAATTTTGATTAGGAACTATAGATTATAAAACAGACTATAGGCCAAATCTAAACATCACTAGGTGCAAAATTGGCAAACTCAATTATCTTTATGGATGTATACGTTGTATCTTTTCTGTATCAAACAAACTAATTAAAATATAAATATGAATAAGCACAAGAGAAAAACATCTATTCACTTTTAACTTAGGTTGACAGAAATTACCAGCAAAGCAAGAATTTGGAAAGCTGAAAATTATGAATACTCTTGTTCATAAATCACCTTACAACAAAAATAATTCTCTTGCAAGTCTGCAAACATGTAACTATTTTCTGACTTTAAATTCTAAATACAAATGCACAAAAGCACGGTAGAACAAATTCAAAACATATGTTTTCTTAGACTATAAACATGGGCTAAAGGGTACCATATTATAATTATGTGTAATCATATACTATAACACTTACCTGCTCAGCCAAAAGTTGTTCACTAACTCTATGCAGAGATGATGTTCGTTCAGAAACTGAAAGATATTGTCCAGATAGACAGTTTAAATCTCCAAGTGCTGCCTCCACCTAAACATTAAAGTTACATACTACTATTCTATACAAAAATTGGATTAATTAACTTTACTCCTGAAAATACATACATGCTCCAGAAGTGTAGCACATTCTAAACGCCATGCACGCAATTGTTCATAATATTGTAGATACAATTCATCTTCTTCATCCAACAGTTCTTCTTCCACTTGAGTATACCATGTAAGAAACTAAAAGAGTATACAAAATCAACTATAATTTTCACTAAAAACATTTTCACTAAAATTTCACATCAACATTTTCACTAAAAACTTAACATTGAAAAATTAAAAAAAGAAAAAATTCTCAATTATGCTTGCAATAAGGTAGAGATAAAAACAACACCTGATGTGTTGTTTCAATTTTTAGGTCCCCTTGACTTAGGACTGTAATGCTGCGAGGAATTTCGCCAGTTTTTTTATCAGGAAGTACTTCTTCTTGTCTGGTGTCAGTCCACTGAATTTCTGGATGACTATCGCACTGAAAATTGAAATAAGTAAATTACACTTCTTGATGTATTACGACGGTCAATGTTCGATGGAACAGAAACCCACAAAGACAAATATCAAAACGATTTATTTATTTATTTATTTATTTGTCAAAAAACAGTAAAAACTGTATATGAAGTGTGGGGAAAGAGATTTACCTGCGCACATTTTCTTAAGGGATAGAATTTAAAAAAAGAAAGAAAGAAAAAAGAATTACTTAAAGATTGTGATACTTACTCCACGACCTCCTGAACTATTAATTTCCTCAGCAACCTCCAAAATCGCGTGTCTTTGAAATGAGGTTAAAGGTGCCAGAGAATTTTCTGACTGTTCCCACTTCAACAACTTATCTTGAATCTTCTTAATTTCCACGTTTTCTGCCATCGAGCTTCACTTACTCGCGAGAAGTTAAACATTTACATCCCCACAAAATAATTTACGCAAAATTGCCCTAGCACTTTAGTTCTCTTGCCTGACAATCGCTGGCTATAATACAGAGAAAGACGCGCAGCCACACGCCACGCCTCTCACGAATCAGCTGGCAAATCCTATACTTCGGTTTTTCTTTCTTGACGCGTGGGGGTGTGTAATCAAAATGGAATTTTTCACGGTTTTTCGCGTCGTTCTCAGTAGTGCCGCTAGGAGTCGCATAAATGCTATTGTATTGAGCTGTGCTGGCGATCTTGCGACGCCTAGCGGCACAACCGAGAACGACGCGAAATACCGAGAGATATTCCATTTTGACGACACCCCCCCACGCACCAAGAAAGAAACATCCAAGTATAGACTCTCCAGACTTTGCAGCTGGTAGACAAGTTGGCACCGTGCATACAAACCAAGGACGTTGTAATATTATAACCTCCTTGGTAAATAAACAACACTGTGATAAATAATCAAACAACAAAAACTGATGCATTGAATCGATGTGTTGATTGAATCAATTTTATTTCTATATTGTCTATTCGTTTATCTGTATTATATTTATTTATTTATTTGTCAAAAAGCAGTAAAAACTGTATATGACGTGTAGGGAAAGAAATTTATCTGCGCACATTTTCTTAAGGGCCAAAATAAAAAAAATAAAAATAAAATAAAAAAACAACGAAAATAGAGAACGAAAAAATGAATATAGAAAATAATTATTTTAGAAAAATAAAATTATTTAAAAAATGTTTGTTCCCGTGTTATAGAAAATCAATTTCAACGGTAAATGAACAACAAGCAAAAGGAGTGCTCAACAAAACGTGCGCACAGTGAAGCTATGTTTACGTCCAGAACCAAAACAAGGGGCCATCTCAGCATTTGCTCAATGGATCAGGGAAACTGGACAAAAACCTGATCGAGATGGGGGTTATTGACCCGGAAGCTGAAGTACATTACTTGTTACAGGTGTATTGAATATTTTTTTAAAATGTATACAATACAAAGTAAACTAATGCATTATAAATCATTGTTTTGTTACAATAAACATTATTTTTCTTTTTGACGATCCGTATAGTCTCTAATAGTATAGAAACAGTTTTGCAGCAGAAAAGATTTTACTTTTGACTTAAATTTGTATACCGACTTTAATTGTTTAATGTCATCTGGCAATGCGTTGTAAAGTAACGTAAATGTATTGTATGTTGATTTCTTGTACTGAGCTGTTGATACTGACATTTGATGCATGTGATTTCTTCGATGTATGTTGTAATTATAAATATCAATATCGCAGGAAAATACGTTCCCTCCGTTAAGTAGGTCATTTTTGACAAATATTACAGATTCGTAAATAAATAGACAAGGCAATGGTAAGATTCCGAGTTCAATGGAAAGAGGCTTGCAGGGAACACGTGGAAGGCATTTTTTCACTATTCGAATAATTTTCTTTTGCAATCTGAAGGTCTGAGTATTACTCGTTCACTTTACATTTGCAGACGGAGCGCTGCGATCTGTTTATATGAGGTCACCGCCGACTGAGTGAGAAACGCGCGTCTGCAGTATATACTGACCGTTTAATATGATATAGATGGCGGTGAGCAGCACACAGAACCCCGGCGGGGCAAGAACATAACCATTAAGCAGTAAATAAGTTCAAAGAAAAAATAGAAATATTGTACGTGAATGTTGTGAATAGCGTGTCGTGTGATCTATTTTATTGTACATTATCTTCATCATTTAAGAGCGAGACTCCAGCTCACTGTCAGAAAGGCATAATTCGTCAGCTGTGTCCGTAGCGCTTGTGCTGCCTTCGGAGACAGCTGATAGGTCAGATGCTGATTGACATCGGGGTCATTCGTGTATTCTCGTTTGTGTGTTCGGGCCTTCACTTTCAAAACAACATTAGTTCCTAATTCTGCCGTCTGCAAATGTAAAGTGAACGAGCAAGGAGGTTATAATACATGGAGGCGGCATGGCCGACCTTTTCCATTGCGGAAAATGAAGCCAGCCCCTTGCAAGCTCGGTTAGGCTACCCGCTTTGCAATTAGCCCAAAAAGCCTGAAGTCTACCATTCCACCCATGTATTTTATTTATTCATATTTTAATATTTCCGTAAGAAAGATGTTTTATATATAATTATTTGCAATTAACAGACAGAAATACTCAGATAATGAAGCAAAATTGACCTGGAAAATATATTAAACCTCCCCAAAATTCATTGTCAGAAGAAATATTTTTGAAAATGGTTTCATTAATTGTGTAAAGCTGATATGAATTTAATTTATGTACATCTTAAAAAAAGGGGGGTAACACAGTCTGAGTACAACAGCTTTTAGAAGGTTCAACAGGCAAGGAGTTGAAACTAATGTCACATAAATTGATGTGAAAACTGCTAATCATGTTCCAAATTTGACATAAAGTAATGAAAATTGTAAATTTGGATGGAGCCTAAATATTTAAAAATTCTGGATCGAAATGGTAACAAATTGCCTGAACAAACCCAATAATAAATTTACATTCCAAATGCCTTGCACAGAAGTATTTAAGGCTTTAATAATGGAACTGAGGAGAAATCTATGGACAAGAACAACTTTTAAAATATGCTTAAATTTAGTTTTCCTGAAGCCAAATCAATTTGAACATGTTTTCAAAACAAATATTTTTCAAATGCAAATTCAATATTGTATTCAGAAAAACAAATATGTATAATTAATATAACCTTTCTTACAGGAACTCAAGGGGATTCAAGGAATTCAAAGAGGGAACACATTTAATTTTTTTTGTAATGAACCTTTTTTGTAAAAGGTAATCAGATAATACAAAATATTTTTTCAGATGTACAATTTTACTTATTTTAATGTTTACAATTGTGACATTACTATTAAATAACGCAAAATAATTTTACAATGTAGGGGCGAGAATGTAAACAGTTTTAACACAAAAACTCTCATTGCCAGGCCAGGTAAAAAAGTGGGTAAATCTTGTTAATATTTATAGTGAATGACTTCCTTGGATAGTATAAAGGATGCTTGAAAGAACAGTGCAGGTCTCATTTTTGTTGAAATCCCTGATTTTTTGAAAATTTCATTAGATCCGAATTGTTTCTGAAGTCTTCCTACAATTCCAATATTGAAGATAGTTTTTTTTGTTTGTTTGTTTTTTTAATGAAATATGATATTTAAAGACAGATCTTGAAATAAGGTCATGTACAATTTTATGAAAATATGAGTAGTCTGCAAAATTTTGCATGAAATATACAATATTTTTAAACAATTTTTTTCATAAAAATTACTGCACATTTTTCTTAAAATTTTCATGTTTATGAAATGACTGCAAAAAACTAGAACACAAAGCAAACAAAAATAATGCTAGTCTCCTTTCCAGCTCGCTTTCTGTATATATTTTAAAAATTGCCAATTTAGAAATAACGCGAGAACATAAATTATGTTGTAGCACAACTAGCTTGTATTTATACTTGTCAGAGTAGATCAAAATCTTCACATTTAATTAGAACTTATTTTAGTTGGTATAATTAATGTTTTCAATACAACTGATGACAGACTTATAGAAAGAAAAAGCAAAATCAAGTCGCTAATCAACAAAATAGTTACAGTGTGAAATTATTGATTTTTATTAACATTGATTCTCAATAATACTGCAGTATTTAATTTTCAAATTTTGTCAAGCATTGGTGGTGACTGCAGAGTCTACTGAGCATGCAACGTGTATGAGTAGGGCCCAGATGTTTATGACCTAAAAATGTCGGAAATATGTAAGCATTTATGACCCAAAAAAATGTGAAAATATAACCGTAAATATGACTTAGAACATTTTTAGGCATTTTTAAAACCTTCAAAATATTGCCGCTGTTTATATGAAATATACCTCCAAACAATTTATTTCACTGAGAAAAAATGTCCATTAAATGTTTTCTCCCAAGAATAAAAATAAATACCTCGCGGTACAGAGGAACGCAAAGCAATAAACAAAAAGAATGTAGCTAGCAAGCCGAGACGCTCTCCAATGTTTTGGGCTACAAAACATGGCGGACACACCAGCGATTGGCTTCAATTTTGGGAGCCAATGTCGCCTCCATGTATTATAACCTCCTTGTGAACGAGTAATACTACAGAATGAGTTTCCCCAGAATATTACGCCCTATCTCAGGCGGGAAAGTACATTTGCAAAATAAACACAACGAGCTGCATGAAGGATGACAGAATTTGAAAGAATTCTGAATGCGTAGCATAATGAACTTAATTTAGTGTTTAATTCTGTTATATGTACATTCCATTTGAGGTTTGATTGAATTGAAAGACCCAAAAATTTTGTTGCCTCAACATCAGCTAATTGCATATTGTTCATTTTCAATGGAACATGCGATTTCCGATTTGAGATGCAAAAATGCATTGAAACAGTTTTTCTTTCGTTAACAATTAATTTGTTATTATTAAACCAATTTGAAACTTCCGAAATTGTACTATTTACTGCTTCTTTTTTTGCAAAGAACATTCGTGTCATCGGCAAACAGAACCGTTCTTCCATTTTTAATAGACGAGGGCATATCGTTTACATATAACAGAAAGAGAATAGGAGCTAAGATCGAACCTTGCGGGAGCCCATGCTCAATTGGCAAAGAATTGGAAATATAAGTATGTAATGTCCTTCCTTCCAGTATGATATTTCTACTCTTTGAGTCCGATGTTTAAGGTAAGAAGTTATCCAATCTAGGGCAATACCACGAATTCCATACGAAGGTAATTTTGAGAGCAAGATGTTATGGTCAATAACATCAAAAGCTTTCGAGAGATCTAAGAATATTCCAATGGGTACTTCATTTTGGTCTATTGATGAAGCAACATCTTTGAGAAAAAAATGGCAGTTTCCGTAGATTTTGATTTTCTAAAACCGTGTTGTGAGTCTGAAAACGCTTCGTTTTTCCTGAGAAAAGTTTCCATTCGTAAGTAGAAAAGCCTTTCTAATATTTTTGAGAAAATTGACAAAAGAGAAATTGGCCGGTAATTTTGAATATCATTTTTGTTCCCTTTTTTAAAAAGTGGCTTAATTTTTGCTGTTTTGAAAATATCTGGAAATATTCCTGTACATAAAGAAGCATTGAAAATGTGAGTTAACGGATGTATAAAGGCAGGTGCACAAGATTTTAATAAACAATCCGGAAATTCATCTAAACCAGATGAATATTTATTGTTTTGTTTACTGACTATTCTGAGAATTTCGTTGGGAGACGTTTCGGAAATAAACATCGTATCTGAAATTTTTTGGGAAGTGTAAAATGTTGAATTTTGTGGTTTTAGTCCCTTCGTGAGATCAGACGCAATTATAGAAAAGTGTTTGTTGAAGAGATTGGCAACTTTTTCCGGATTACTCGTTTCTCTTTCATTATCCTTTAAAATAACATTCTCTACAATGTATCAAGATGATGTGGTTGTATTTTTTACGATATCCCATATTGCTTTAGTTTTGTTACTAGCGCTCCTGACTATTTTTCATTATTTTTGCCTTAACTATTAATTTTCTTAAAATTCTTTTGTATACTCGGAAGTATATATGGAAACCGGGTGATACGTTATGATGTTTAGAAATAAAGTAAAGCGTACGTTTGTTTTTACACGACGACGTTCTAATTCCTTGTGTGATCCAAGGATTACTTTTGCTTGAAATGTTTAATTTTCTCTTTTTAAGAAGAAAGCACGCGTTGAAATGAATTGAAAGCTTGGAGAAAAATAAATTATATTTTTCATTTGTGTCAACAGCGTTATAAACTGCGTCCCATGATTCCTTCATCAAGTTGTGCGTAAATAATTTTATATTAACTTTAGTGAATGATCTGCACATGCGTGTATTATTTATTGTGTCAGTGTTTATGTTCTTAGTAATTGTAAGAATTTGTGCATCGTGGTCACTGTAACCTAGATTATTCGTTATTATTTCATATGTAGTTGTGGTTTTATTATTTATAATTTGATCTAATGCTTTTTGTGATTTAAGTTTATTCCGTGTAGGTACATTCACTGTAATATCTAAATTAAAAGAATGAAGTAAATTGAGAAACTGCTCTTTTTCGTGGGATTCGCTAAGAAAATCAATATTGAAATCTCCACGTACAACAATGGATTTAAAAGAGAGTTTACTAATTTTGTTCAGAATTATCTCTAGATTTTCCAAGAAAGTAAAATAATCTGAAACTCGCTTTGTTGGAGGTCTGTAAATGCAAAGTAAGATAATTTTGAGCATAGTAAGAAATACTACTGTTGTTTCAAAAACTTTTTCAACTGCATATAAATTGAAATCTGACAAGAAGGTAGAATCAATATCATTTCTTACGTAAATACACGAACCTCCGTAAACAGGGCCCTAATTTGATTTCCTCGCTCTACAATACGACCCTGCACGTTAAAAACTAGGAATTTGGAGTGTGTTTATATCATTCTGAGACAACCAATGTTTTGTAAAGCAAAAACATCCATTTGACTTTGATCACATTGTAATGCTGCCTCGATAAATTCAATTTTATTTGAAAGAGATTGCACATTATGATACATTATTCGAATCTTTTGCATGTACCTACACGGATGTTTCTCTGCTACAACTGACTGTAGTTGCTATTCATTTATTTATTTCATTTTTACCTTGAGTGCGTGGTCGAAGGAAGTATCGTGTCTCAGCAGGGACAAGAGGTGAGGAAGGAGGGGTGACAGATGTAGAGGAATGAATAGTGGGAGAGGTAATACAAGGATTAGGTTCAGGGGATAAGGTAATTGGGTCCAAAGTGATCCCAGAGGATGGAAGAGAACTAGGAGATGTGGGTGGGGATGGGTCTTGGGCAGGACACTGCCGAGGTTGTGAAATGATGTGTTTTGCAAGCTCACTATTGAGTGCATGTTTTCCGACAAGGTTCAGGTGAAGACCATGCCGGGTGAAGTGTTTTCCTGAGAGAAAGTTTGGCTCAAACAATTTAACATGTGTACCTCTCAAATGCAGTTTCAATTGGTTGTTTGCGTGACTAATTTCTTTGCACAGTGTTGGTTTGTCGTACCAGAAGGGCACAGTCGAAACTACAATGTTCGTGTTTTGGGCGGCACGTTGTAATTTGTCAACATGGTGTTCAGGCGTAAAGTGACTACCCAAATTAATGTTATTCTGCCCTCCTATGAAGATGACAGTATCCTCTTTGGTGAGAGTTTTTGTGTGCGTGTCCAACTCACTGGTCACGTCGGCAAACCTCCCGTTAGGTTTAAACACACACGACAGAGAAATTGGTTGGGAGTTTCTCACTGAGCAGGAAAAGTTGTCGCCCATGGCTATGTGCTATAGCCTTAAGCATAATATCCATTTTTTCATTTCCTCAGTTATAATATCGATCGTTAGATGTCCCGCTAACTATGGTTGACAAAGTTTGAATGTTCAAAATGCTGTCTCTCTCTATTCGATTAAAGTAGAAAGCAATATAACACCAATCATTAGGGCTTTATCCAATTGCCGTATTCGAAAATTGATGACCAAGCACCAAGGTGTTGTCGTGAACTCCGTCCTTTATTGTCTTACTGTTTGAGATTCAGAGGACAAATAGGTGACCTTTTGGTTAGTCGTTTCCGAATACGCCAAATAAGAATACGGATCGTCGTTCGGATTCTTACAGCATTTATTAAAGCCGGAGAAATGATGCACTTCGCGGGATATTGAAATTAAAAATGTTGAAATCACGTTACTCGGCTTCATATTAAACCGAGATTAAAAATATATTGAACGTATATTTATAACAAAAATACTGCTATTTTATATTTTTAATTTCTAGGGTGAATCGAAAACATTATGTATAGTGAGAACAAATATAGTGAGACAATATCGCATTTATTTAATTAATAAAACGGAATTCTATGTCGATAGATGAATTATTGATGTTTCCCCCTATTTTTAAATTATATTATACGTAGTAAATCCGCATTCATTACAAGAAATCCGCATTTTCAAACTTAAAACTTCGCAATCGGAAGTTTCACATCAGGCAACATTGCTTCTAACCCTGTAAGCAGCACGGAGTAGGGACGAGATCTCTCACACAATAAGCCGTTTCTCACTCACTACAGTTTTTGGCCATCATTTTTATTGTGTGGGTGTTAATCGTAATTTTACAATTATCATTTTTCTATTTTGATGTAATTTTTAAATAATGTTTGCTCAATTTGCAGGGCTGTAATGAAAAACGTTATCGACGCCATAATTTTAAATGGCAAATTTCGAGGTGAGAATATATTACTGCCACGGATCCAAATTATACCCAAAGATGTGCCAATTCAATTTAAACGTCTTTAATTTCCGTTAAGCTTGGCATTTACGATGACTATCAATAAGTCTCAAGGCCAAACGATGTCTGTTTGTGACTTATTTTTGAGCACACCATGCTTCTCACACGGTCAATTATACGTGGCATGCTCTCGAGTGGGCAAACCAACCAGTTTATTTGTGTTAGCTAAAGATGGGATAGCAAAAAATATTGTACACTCTATTGCGTTGAGGGATTGATACGGCTTTTTTAGTAAAATTATTATAATTAGCAATGTATATCATTTCAAAAAATAAATTACAATAAATTTAAAATATAAATGTTTGGTATTGTGTTATTTTTATATTGCATCATCGTTCACAGCGCTCCATGCCTCTTCAACACATACCACATCCTCAAATACTGACAATAAGTTAGTCATTTTTTTCTACTAAAATAATCCTAGGAATAATTTATGTGGCATAATTTATGTTTGCCAGGTCTGCTAGTGTTAAATATAAAGTTCAAGTCTTTCCGTTACTGTTGTAGACGAAACATTGAATTTTGATGTTTTCGCAATTATCACAACACTTTTAATAATAGTTTAACTTTTAGTTAATCTTTACGCAAATTTCAATTAATTTACAGAGCAAAATAAATATTAGTAGTTTTTACATTGTTCAAATAAACGTTTGTCCGTTACGCCATCTTTTAAGCCAAATATTTGGATTACTTCTTTTACACTGCTTCGGACAATATAAATCTCTTTCAGCTTATCTGCAACAAGTTAAGAAGACAGTTTAACAGCAAAAGTCACCTGAAATATGTAGAAAAGTAGCTGAAAATTTGTAAAATATTGGTGCACAGCCAGAGCACGTGTCACGTAAGCAAGCAAGCCATTTAAATTATATCATTGGTTAGAATAGTAATATTCACAATGCCGTTGGCTTATAACTAAAAAGAGAAGTCGTCAAACCACAAATATATTATTTTTTAAGTTTGCCGCCCTATTTGTGATCTACTGTTTGCTTCTTGTTACAATAACCATAGCCTGCTAGAGTGCCATTCTCTAGAGTGAGTTCACGTGTTCACCACACGGTGTAAAGGCTGGTTTACATGTTGCCCGCATACGTGCCAGTTGAGTTTCCCAGCAACTGACAAGTGGTGACTGGCAACGTGTAAACGCCTTGTTGCCAGTGACTGGCAAGACCTTCGCGCCAGTCACTGGCGATGCCAGATGATCAAGAAAGTTTGGTTTACTGGCATGCTCACGCTCTCCCCCACCTCCACGGTGTCCGCCACGGCGATGCCCCGGGGTCCCAACACGTGTTTACACAGCTTTATTCTTGCACGGTGATCAACGTTATCTTAATATTATTATTTACAAAAGTGATTGGGGAACAGAAATTCTCTTGAATAACGGAAGAACGAAAAGACACGGGCGTAGCGTCAGGGGACGCTGAGATGCTGAGCATTCCCGTATATAAGAACCTTAACATAATAGTGTATTGATAATCTTACAAGTGGTCTGTTGAACGAAACACGTTTTGTATTAATTTTAAATTGATTTCCTATGATTGAATTCGGCTGGCTGTTGAAGCTGGCTTGTGATTGCCTGGAAGCTTAAATGCTTCTAGCGTCTGCCGCGCGCCTGTGACCAGCAATGACGCATGCGCAGATGGCGAGGTTCCCCTCTCCCAGTGGCGTAGGCTCAATGTATGCGAGTGATGTGTTACATCCCCTAGTTTTCCATCACTTAAAAATATTCTCAGTAAAGTTTTTTTATTTTCTTCTGTTAAGTATCTCCCTCTATTTCTCTATTCCCTCCCGCCATTTATGTGCGCGGTCCAATAGGCGTTAGTCCCCTCGCTGGATGTGACAGACCGAGAAACATCCCTTCAACGACCTCACTTCGTTGGCGAGGTCATTGAACTCACGGCCATGCGCTGTGTGCAAGCTGTGTGGTTTCGGCTGCCGGTGATGTGACATAGCTTCTCACATCAAAGGCTTCTCATTGGCGTTCGTGTATCCCCTCCCAATAACCTTCCATACCCCCTCCTCTGATGCCCTTATCTCTCTAATAATTCGGTAGCATGCCTGGGAATCCCAGAAGTCACGTGCCACTATTGTGGCCCGGAAGCGGGGGGCGGACAGCACGACTGTCTTTCTTCACAAGTCAAGCAAGTCTGCCAACTATGCTTAAGCATATTTCAACCTGATTCAGTTCAACTGGGTAACTCGATGTGTGTTAGCGGGCCTGACAAAATAAGATCATCATGTAAGGAAATGGTATGACAGACAATCCGTGAACTCGAAACGGTGCGCGCGATGTTATTTCGTCCGTCATGTGAGTCCTGCATTGTACCGTAAATGCTGTTTACTACTGAATGTGCGTTAAATATACTACTTTGCCTAGTTGGTGATATGTTAAAGAGAATCGTGAATTCGAAATTGCAAGGCGAAAGAATAAAACTTGCGTGTGCGTGTGCGACATGGCGAGCTCATTTGTGGTAGTGGGTGAGTTATTTGTGACAGGGAACAATAGTGAAACGTTTCATTGTGTCATAGACAGGATTCGTGAAATTCTGTGCAGTTCTTTCTCCTATTACGAAATACTTAAGGTAGAAAGTGATGGACAACCAAGACAACGCGAATAGATGTCGAGTTCAAAAATTAGGTATGTACTTGATTGTGGTTATTTTTTTAGCTTTATTGTTTTGTTTATGTACAATGAAATTATTTTAGCATGGCCGCTCAAGATCAGACCTCAGAGCTACCGGAAGACTCCATTCCTTAAAACTATCGCTTTAGGGGGGAGCGCGTCCCTTCCCAGGACGTGTTGACAGCCCTACTCCAGTTCAGTAAACATTGACCCTGACTATTCGTTTCCGCAAGGTGACAGTTTTCAGTTGCATTTCTCTAACAGAGTACAGCTATTTGTATGAAGTTCTGTACAAGTGATTATTATTTTGTTGTGATTATTGCAATGCGTCCTGTTCAAAGCAACTATCATATAGACATCCTTCACAGTCAGACGCGTGAAGTCGTTGCAAAAGTATATCAATTTATGAAGAGAAGCAAAAGAAGGCATTGAAAATATCAAAACAGTTCTTAAGGCAGTAATTCCTGGTTCGGGTGTTCCGAAAAGATCTATTCGCAGAATTAATAAGGAAATTAATTGTATTCAATCAGGAGAATCGTGTTCATTTTCTACTCCTAATTAAGAAAAGAGAAAGGACGTGGAATCTGCTCTCGACAGTTTCAATGAGAGTGTGTTTCACCGCACTATGATTTAATGCACCATATCAAGAAATCGTTATTTTTACAGGAAACGACGTGATAGTAAAGACGGTGAAAATGATACTACTTATGATTGTGAGGAAACGGGTATCAGTGACAGTGGAAAACATGGATGAAAACAGAGCCAGGCCATCTCGTGAATTTGGTGTTCCTCCATTAACCGAGCAAAGACACTACAGCAAATTGATTTCGAAGGCTGTTCGCTAGCTTGTGCTATAGCAAAGGTAGGCTAATGTTTTTGGTTTTGACAGACAAACCAGGCGCGAGCGAGCGCCATCTTCTGGCTCTCTCCCCATCACTTTCAGCTTCCCCCTCTACTCGCGAATCTCAGCGGCCACCCTAGAAAAATTTAGTTGCATGCAATGAGAAAATGATGATTTTCAAGGAAGATTCAGAATGTGTCTAACTTGCAACATACACTTCTAAAATACTTCAGAGTAAAGTAGAATGACGCATACTTTAAATATTTGGAATTATGCATTCAATCTGTAATATCATGATCGCATCCCCACATCTACCAGCCAAGAGACGCCACTGCCCTCTCCCCTCTTCACACCTAGCCCAGAGAAACCTGACTGCTTTACGCTAGCTTCTACTGCGGAAAGAAGCTCCTTTGTGCACGAGAACGCAGCACACTTCAGGCGGTCAGTAAATTCTCTCTCTCTCTCTCTCTCTCTCACTCACTCACTCGGGAGTCCCGCTTGGTCATGAGCATAAACTGTAGAAATAGCCTGTCTACTATTTCTTAATTAATATCCAAGAAATTGTATTATCTCTTAAATAGATTACATATTATTGAAGTCTGCAATACATAAATTAACAAATGGTCTCATTGCCATTCGCGTATCAGAATTAAAGCTGAGCCGTTGTATAATTTGTTTTCAAGACATCGGCGGCCCTGATTGCTGTGAGGATTTTGTGGGAAGCGCCTGCACCGTCGTAAGCAATCGAGATCGTGGAAGTAGTTCTAGTGTATCTGCGTTGTGTTGCGTTCGCCTGTTAGATGAAGTAGTTGATAGTGACATTTTGTGTTTTATTGTTGAGCATCCCCAAACGTGCGAGTCACGCTACACCACTACACGTTTGACTGGTTATATACAGCATTGGAACATTCGTGGGATAGTTTTTACCAGAACTGCGAGGCCAGAAATGCCGCATTTCTGGCAGTTGGAAATAAAATGATGATATATAACTTCTCAAAGGTAGATTAAGTGAATAGGATAAAATGTTTACGGAACATTTGCTTTGCGGGTCATTCCATATTAAATCAACAGAGTCGTTTTACCTCACCATTTTAGATTCAGATGAAATTTGACACATAGGTAGTATGAATGGGGAATAAGAAAACTTCATATTTTCAGTAAAATATTTCCACCCGTTTCTGAAATACAGCTATGTAAAATTTTCCAAAAGTGGGTTCCCGATAATTTTTAAATTGATGTAGAACCTCACCAAATTAAGATAGAGAGCTGGAACAGGTGTCATTTTGCAGCTTCCTTTATGGCCTTTTATATGATATACAACTCAATAGGAGGTGCGTTCAAAAAGTGTTTCAAATTTGAATTTAAAATTTTGATTTTGAGTTTTTTCAAAATGCTCATCTTCAAAAAAATTGAAAAAATTCTAAAATAATCCTTGTATATATCCAAACAGATGGTGCAAGTTTAAAAATGGGACTGCAATGGGTTCATATGGTAATCATTATTTAAAATGCACAATATAATAATAATAATAATAATAATAATAATAATAATAATAATAATACTTTATTGCACAAAAAGTACAAAGGCGAGTCTCAGTAATTAAATTACTGCTTTTCAGACTAACCACAAGAAAAATACAGATCATAAACATAAAATCAAAAGAGAATAAGAATAAGTTGAAAAAAAAGCATAAATGTAAGTACAAGAGGATTAGAAATTGAAAAAGTTACATAAGTAAAATATAATTGTAAGTGTATAGCAGATAATATGAGGCAATATAATATAACAGGAAACACTGAAGTAATGCTAAACATATACATCAAGAAGGTTACAGAAAATTTAACATAATACATCAAGGAACACTGAAGAAAGATTAAAAATTAAGTTTAATAAATTTACAATGTTTTTCACAGAGATACCTTCTCATCTATAGATTGACCGTCAAAAATATCATCTCATTGGTAGCCACATCATTAAAATTATCAATCGGTATAGATCTTAGATCTCTGAACATTACAGTGTGCCGCAACTTTTGCTTAGGAAGACATTTAATTTTACAGGAAATTAGTTGATGGTCACTAATGCCCGCTGAGTCCGATACATCAACATCAGTCACTTCCAGGGAATCAGATACAAATAACAAGTCAATAATTGACGATTACGTAGCAGTCACACGAGTGGGTTCTGATATAATTTGTGAAAAATTAAAGAATTTTTGAAAATCAGCGACAAGACCATTAGCAGAAGATAATTGCGTCGATGTGATACCTATATCAACATTAAAATCGCCTAAGCAAACTATGGAAGATGTCATTATCACAATATTGGATATTATAGACTCTAACGTTGAAACAAAAAGACTGAGGGCATGTAGCCAGGCGGCCTATAGGCAGTGACAATTGCTAAAGGCAAGTTGTCGCACGAGCATCTCAGACCATCTATCAATATGCCAACAGTCTCAATATGGGCGCTTGAATCTGAGGAGCTAGAAGCTAAATCTAGCACTGAATAATTCAGTTGAGAGATTTGAGGTAGATACACACACCACCTCCTCTACTTAGAGGACGATCACAACGAATAAGATTTTATCCATTTATCTGAATATTAGAGTCAGGAATATTCTCGCTTAACCAGGTTTCAGACATAGTGAACACATCAAAGTCATATAAGTACATGCAGTTACGCAGATCAGATAAATGTGCCGTTAACGATCGGACATTAAGATGAGCAATAGAAAACTCAGATGCAGCAGTACTGGTAACATAATTAGTTCATTTGTTGGGGACGGTAGAACAAGGACAATGCAGTCACAATTGAGACAATTTCTGTAAATCAGTACAAGAAGTAATTCTGATAGGAACAGAGTCAGGTAATTGTTTAACAAAAGTGATTCCTCTCCGCATCCATACTGCAGCTAGACCCTTTTCCTTAACTATTTTTCTGGCCTCATAAAATACCTTCCTCTCAGAGTATAATGATGGTTCAGTTATTGTAATTAAACCCTCATTCCCTCAAACCCTCATTCAATATTTACTTACTCTAGATTTTACTGATTTAAAATGCATTTTATTTTAAAATTATAAGCCCTAATATATACAAATTATTAATTTAGTGTTTTTATTGGCGAGTGTGTTATGATTTATTGTTATGAATATTATCATTATTATTATTATTCCACTACATCACGACTAAAGATGTTATGAGTCGGCTAAATATAAAATCTACTCCAGGTTGCAACCAGCTACCTAAGGTTCTGTTCCAAATAAAGCGATTTCTTGCACTTTTCAGTCTTTTGAATTACCTGGGAGTTTAGAAGAGTTCTTACTCAAATTTTGAGGTACAAACTCCAGACTTCCGATAACTATCGGGACGACTTGTGCTTTTATGCCCCACATTCAGCTGATCTCGATTTCCAAACTCTTGTATTTAAGACGTTTCTCTGCCTCCTTGGTAACGACGTTTCGATCGCAAGGTACAGCGCCACAGACAAGTAAACATGATTTTTTCTCCAAATCCCGGATAACTATATCTGGTTTGTTTGCCGCTATTGTGCGATCAGTTTGAATTTGTTGGTCGTACAATATCGTACACAATCCAACAGACCTCACCGGTTTTAGGGAGTGTTCGTATCACTTGGGGCATGTGTTTGGAATTTCAAGGGCGGTACAGATCTGCCAGTGGAGGTAGCTACACACCCTGTCGTGTCTTTTCAAGTATTCGGTCTTTGCTAGGATTGGACAAGCTGAGACAATATGATCAATGGTTTCTACTTGCTCCTGACAAATGCGACATTTGTCACCTTGGGAAATTTTGAGAACCGCTCTATCATAATGTCGTGTTCTCAACGCCTGGTCTTGAGCAGTTACTGGAACTGCTTCCGATTCTCGCTTCATTCTTCCCCTTTTAAGCCACATAACTGATTGATCTTTATTGATCTTCACCTTGTCCATTCTTTTTAGATATTGTTCGTGGAGTGGTTTGTCTCTCCACGAGTTCTTTAACATTTTTTGTCTCAGAGCATCAGAAGTTCAGTGTCTGTGTTATTCGACGTGTCTTGCCTAGTGTTCTTCGCTACACTAACAATGCGTCTGTTTCCCATTCTTCGGTCACTATTATAATAACTTCGGTCATTATAATGATAATAATAATAATAATATAAATGATTATTATTATTATTAGACCGCGGAACGTCATGCAATTGCATATTTTTGCATAGTCATAACATCTTTAGTCGTGATGTAGTGGAATAATAATAATAACGATAATATTCATAACAATAAATCATAACACATTCGCCCATAAAAACACTAAATTAATAATTTGTATATATTAGGGCTTAGAATTTCAAATAAAATGCATTTTAAAATCAGTAAAATCTAGAGTAAGTAAATATTGTCCATTTTAAATAAAGATTACCATATGAACCCATTGCAGTCCCATTTTTAAACTTGCACCATCTGTTTGGATATATACAAGGATTATTTTAGATTTTTTCAATTTTTTTGAAGATGAGCATTTTGAAAAAACTCAAAATCCAAATTGTAAATTCAAATTTGAAAAACTTTTTGAACGCAACGCCTATTGAGTTGTATACCATATAAAAGGCCATAAAGAAAACTGCAAAATGACACCTGTTGCAGCTCTCTATCTTAATTTGGTGAGATTCTACATCAATTTAAAAATTTTCGGGAACCCACTTTTGCAAAATTTTACATGGCTGTATTTCAGAAACGGGTGGAAATATTTTACTGAAAATTTGTAGTTTTCTTATTCCCCATTCATACTACCTACGTGTCAAATTCCATCTGAATCTAAAATGGTGAGGTAAAATTTTAATTAAAGTTGTTGATTTAATATGGAATGACCCTTGCACACTGTTGTTTGAGCGCCAAAAACTTATCAGCAGCACGTCGCAAAGAGTATACATAAGCTAACAGCAGCGAGAAAAATATCTCATCTTGCATGCCATTATTAACACTGTGTAAGCAACTATTGCCAGACAGATGCGTTTCATTCTCGTGTAAAATATTACTTATTTATTTATTTATTTACGTCAAAAACAGTTAAAAACTGCGTATGACGAGCTATGGGGAGAAGTGAATTTTGTGCACGTTTTCATAATTCTGTGGTCTCTATCCTAAACCATATTCTAGTCGAATTTTGAATACAGAAAAGAGAGTTTTTTTTCGAGTTTTGTTGACAAAATATTCGCTCCTATATAATAAAATATATTTTCAAAGGTAAATTAGCTATAAATTTCTGCCCTGAACCCTCATGTTCTTCATGAAAGAATAATACTTTTTGCCGCGATAATATGAAAAACGATAATTTGAATAACTATATTTCCCACTGAAATTCAGAAGACGTGCACAAATAATGAAGTTACATTTATGTCCAGAAGCAAAACAAGGGACCATCTCAGCATTTGCTCAAGGATCAGGGAAACTGGACGAAAAACCTGATCGAGATGGGGGCCATCAACCCAGAAACTGTGGTACCATACTTGTTACAGGTTCTTTAGAATTATACAGTCCAAATGATAAATAATTACATTAACTATCATTGTTAAAATTAATTCTACTTTCCTTTTTGATGCTCGGTATAGTCTCGAATTGTATAGAAACAGTATGAATTACAATATGAATATAATCTAAATACTATTTCTTATAAAAATAAATTTGTTTTTACTTATTTTCTGTGAATATAATCTCAATTTAGATTATAAATCTATACCTCGTAGAAAATAAATCTGTTTTTACTTATTTTCTGTGGAAATTTCAAGAAACACGGAATTAAATATTCACTATTAGAGCAGAAATTTAAGGTGAATCAGTGCTTCACTTGATTCACATAAGAGCCTCCACTGGCAGCAACACTTGATGCCGTAATCCAGCTTTTCCACGTAACATGTTATGTAACAACTGAACTTTGACAAATTCTGGCACGTTATTTACAATAAAGTAATTTTCAACAGCCAGAGGAAATGTATATGGCATCTCCCCAGTATCTCCTTCAAAAAATAAATTTATTGGAGTTTGTCAATTACTAGTACACTTCACATTTAGTGTCATATTTTGAAATTTCTGTTCCAATTCTTTAAGTTTCGTCTCCAAGTCATTTTTATCAACTCCATTTTCAAGCTGTTCTTCACATAATTCTTTTACGTCATTTTTAGCGACCTCCCGTATTTGACGTTGAATTTTCTCAACTCTTTCATCAAAACAACTACTATCAGATCAACTACTATCATTTTCAAGTTTTTCAACTCTTTCAGTAATTAAATTAACATCTGCAGCGACTGTTTCGTTTAAAAATCTCTTTACAGTTTTTCTTAATGTCTTATATACCTATTCATATGGCCTAGTTTATTATTTTTCACAATTTCAAATTCTGCATTGCTAACAAAATAGTAACTCACCCTCAGCTTAACTCCTACCACTAAAAGAACTAGTGGAGCTACAACAGCACTTACTTTCCCGTATTAGAGCAGACAGCTAAGTAGTACTAAAATATTGCACTTTATGCGCTAGTAACAGCTTACAACTCACTGTTTCCATCGCAGTGTTGTCAGAACTATGTGAATTCTACAACTGCACAAAAATAGAAAACTAAAGTTTTGTAAACCTGTATTGGAAAAAGAAGCCTGATACTCTGGACAATATGGAAATGCATTCCATAGGGCCATGATTAGAGAAGAGTATTTTAAAACCATGCAAAAAATTCTCTACTCACTACAAATGATACAGCATTTGGTGCGAAAACTAAATATTTTCATTCAAATATCAACATGAATTAGACAATTATAACTCTTTTCATACAGCTCCATCAGATCACAACAATCACATGTAATTCACAGATATTCACGAGCGCAAAGTGAATTCCGTTGTTGCAGACCCTGCACTGTCGCTATTCTGAGAGCTATTAATTCTTTTTACTTATTTCAAATATTTCAAAATAAACAATTTCTAAAATATTAATGTGCAAGTGTATAACAAAAGTTCGAATGTAAGAAACGAAAAAAGAAATAATATACAAATTGCATATTCTAATTTACGACGCACCCAGCTGTCCGAAGCGCAGTAAACTTACAGCGGGCTATTATGTTTGTCACAAAATTATAGAAAAACTACTACTATTTTGAAAAAATTAAGCATGACCTTATTTGAAGATGTTGTTTCGATAAATACATGTAATTGAGAAAAAAATTGTATTTTTAAAATTGTAGTTGTAAGAAAACGACGACAACGAAACGCAGTCAATTCCGAGCGAGCTATTATGTTTGTCAGGAAATTATAGAAAAACTACTCACATTTTCAAAAAAATTCAACATGACTTTATTTGAAGATCTGTTTTTAATGAGCATATTTCATTAAGAAAAACAATCGTGCCTTCATAATTGTAGTTGTAGAAAGTGTACAATTGTAGTAGAGCACAGTTGTAGAACGTGTACAATTGTAGGGCTACAGAATGGCACAGACTTTCCCATACTAGTTTTCTATTTCCTTGGGTCTTCACTAGTTATTCGGAATTGCCACATACTCTTTCTTGCCATCTGCCATCTATCACCGCACAAACTACATTTTTTTGTCATTTTCTTAATTTTTCGGTTTCCTATTCGTAGAACTTGGTTTCCTATGGATATTGCAGCAATAAAGAAATTAAAGAATAACAAAGCTCCGGGGTTGGATTGTATAGCATCAGAATTTATACAGTTAGGACATAAAACTCTATGGAAGGAAATACATAAATTAGTATGTAAAGTATGGATGGAAGAAGAATGCCAAGAGATTGGTAAATGGCGGTTCTACATCCTATACATAAGAAAGGAAATAAACTGGAATGTAAGAACTATAGAGGTATAACGTTACTGAGTACGGTTTATAAAATATTCTCAGCAATTTAAGCCACGTGGTTTTAGGGCAGGAAGAAGTACTGCGGAACAAATTTTCAGCCTCAGACAAATATTGGAGAAAGCATATGAACAAAATGTAGAGATTCACCAACTAAATATAGATTTCAAGCAAGCATATTTCAATATAAATAGGAAGGATATGATAAAGGCACTGTATGAGTTTGGTGTACCATTCAAATTACTAAGATTTAATACAAATGACTCTACAAGGTACAAGGAATGTGGTTAAATTCCAAGGAATGATATCGGCGGAATTTACAACACAGTGTGGACTAAAGCAGGGAGACTGAGTTATTTACTATGTTATTTAACATATGCCTGGAGAAAGTAATAAGAAACATAGACATAAATCCAAAGGGAACAATAATAAACAGAGTTGTACAGCATGGCATAAGCTGATGATGCAGTGATAATAAGTAGAACAATTACAGATATGGAAAGTACATTACACCAATTAACGGACGGAGCAAAAGAAATGAGATTGGTAATAAATGAGGACAAAACAAAATATATGAGAACAACTAGAAGAAGTTATCATAAATCAAAATATGTCAATTTAGATGGGAAAATGTAGAATGGGTGAATGCCACAGAGTACTTAGGTTCCTATATTACTGAAAATAATGAAGTATAAAAGGATATTAAAAGGAGAATAACGGCGGGTAACAGATGTTACGGCAGCCTCTACAACATTTTTAAGACAACGAGGCCGCTAAGTTAAAATTGTACTGTCATTAAACTGGCAGTATTGTATGGTTCTGAAACTTGGACCCTCACGAAGAAAATGGAAAATAACCTAGCAATATAAGAAAGGAAAATATTACGTAGAATATTTGGTCCGGTTAAAGAAAATGAAATCTGGAGGAGTAGAACAAATGCAGAGTTGTACGAACTATATAAAACACCTAAGATACTTACCTGCATCAAGATAAGAAGGTTGGAATGGATAGAACATGTGATAAGAATGAAGGAAGAGGGGGCAATAAAGAAGATATATGTAGGGAGCATGGCCAATAGGAGGAGAAGAGGCAGGCCGAGGTTAAGATGGAACGATGAGGTGGAAGATCTGAGGACCTTAGTGAAAAGATAGAGAAGAAAAGCATAAGACCGAAGAAATTGGGCTGCCGTAATAAAAGAAGCCATTGCAAAACTATAAGTATCGGAGAGCTGACAGAAGAAGAAAATTGGTAGAAGGGAAATATTAATTTTAGAATATAAAAGAACGCGCAGAAGGAGACGTCGCCGTCTGCAGCGTCGTAGCGGCCGGTTTGAATTTCACGCCCGGAAGTGATTTTCAAACTCAATTTTCTCAAAGACAACATCCTTTTCGGGAAAACTGGACCTGCCACTTTTCATGACATGCAACGCAGAAATTGGGGTATTGTTTTGTAACGGGAGCTTCTGGACACTTTATATAATTGTCACCATTCCCGTCACTTGGTTGGAAGCTATACGCTCGGAGAATATATTCCTATTCGTTCAATTCTTTGAACAAATTTAATAATTAAAACTCATTGTTACTTGGTAACATGGTCACAATTTGGATTCTATCAACACCCCCTGGGTGTTGATTCTATATGACTGTGGTATATATTCTCCGAGCGTATAGCTTCCAACAAGGTAACGGAAATAGTGACAATTATACATACGTACAAGGAGCGACAATGCGCTCGTGAAAACTGTTGACTCGGTAGCTTAGCGGTCAGAGCAGCTGGGCGTAAACCAGAAGACCAGGGTTCAAAACCCTGTCGGGCCGACCAATTCTTTGAACAAATTTAATTGTAATTATAAATATCAATATTGCATGAAAATATGTTCCCACCGTTGAATAAGTCAGTTATTTATCTGTATATAATCTGTAAGACAAATATTACAGATTCGTAAATAAATAGACAAGGCAATGGTAAGATTCCCAGTTCAATGAAAAGAGGCTTGCAGGGATCACGTGGAAGGCATTTTTTCACTATTCGAATAATTTTCTTTTGCAATTTAAAGGTCTGAGTACTACAGGATGAGCTTCCCCACAATATTATGCCATCTGAGGTGGGAATGTACATTTGCAAAATAAACGCATCGAGCTGCACGAAGGCTGACAGAATTCGAAAGAATTCTGAATGCGTAACACAATGAACTTAATTTAGTTTTTAATTCTGTTATAGGTACATTCCATTTGAGGTTTGACTGAATTGAAAGACCAAGAAATGTTGTTACCTCAACATCAGCTAATTGTTTCAGCATATTGTTCATTTTCAATGGAACATGCGATTGCAGATTTGAAATGCAAAAATGTTTGGAAAAAGTTTTTTCGTTAACAATTAATTTGTTATTACGAAACCAATTTGAAACTTCTGAAATCGAACTATTTACTGCTTCTCTTTTGCAAAGAACATTCGTGTCATCAGCAAATAGAACCGTTCTTCCATTTTTAATAGACGCGGGCATATCGTTTACGTATAACAGAAAGAGGATAGAACCTAAGATCGAACCCCATGCTCAATTGGCAAAGAATTGGAAATTCAAGGATGTAATGCCCTTTCATGCCAGTATGGTATTTTTACTCTTGGAGCCCGATTTTTAAGGTATACGAGGTTATCCCACGAAGTCTACAAGTACTTCGTGGGTTATCCAATCTAGGGCAATACCACGAATTCCATACGAAAGTATTTTTGAGAGCAAAACGCCATGGTCAATAACGTCAAAAGCTTTATAAAGATCTAAAAATATTCCAATGGGTGCTTCATTAATCGCGATGTTTGGTGATATATATTCACCGAGGGAACAATGTTTTGAATACCATAAGAATTTACTAAAACATGGGATTGTCTTGAAAAACAAAAGAGATTACAGGTTTCAAACTCCTTAATAAAAATTTGCCTTTCAACAGTTTCCATACAGACTGAAGCAATTTACTTATAACAGTGTTGCGAATGTAAATACTGCAATGTATTGAAATGTCTGATAGTGATGAAGTTATGAATCTACTGATTTTTCTCACAGAACCAACTTCTTATCCACATATTTATTTATAGAATCAGGGACAATTCTCACTCTTCAAAATCATTCAAATATGATCGAGAACATGTCTTTTTCCTTCACGCCTTTGGTGGGATGTGATGCATTCACCCAGCGTAGACAATATAAGGAAATATTCAGCAGAGGAAACAGTGATTTATCTGAAATATTCTGTGTAATCAGTCAGAAACTACAATATTTGCTGAAGCTCACGAAATCTTTTTGTCGATTTGTACTGTAAAGAAATGATGAATGAGGACACTGGACGATCTCTGCTACCAGGAACTTTCAAAGACTATGATAAAACCTAAGTTTTGTTTAGCCATAAATCCATACGGGACCCAGCCCGCCAACATGCATGTCGCACCTACCATCAAGTCAAGGTTGGGAAGATAAAACTATTCCTTAGGATTTGTGCTGGTTGTCTAGCACACACGTGCCCTTCGCAACAGTCAGGGAAATTGACGAAATAGAATATGAGGAACTAGAAGATGCCTTAAGAAAAATAAAAACAGAAAAGCGAGTGGAAGCGATGGCGCTAAAGGCGAAATGATCCAATATGTCTCAGAAAATTTAAAAAAAACGGCTCTTGCACTTTCTCAATCTATGTTGGAAAAAAGTGGTTATATTGCAAGAGTGGAAAACTGCAGTAATAAGTCCTATCTTTAAGAAAGGTGACCGGTTATCCTGTGAAAATTATAGAGGAATAAAGATCTATTAAAAAATAATCGCATCCAGAGTATGCAATATTACAGAGACCAAGTTACTAGAAGAACAATCTGGATTCAGAAAGGGTAGATCTTGTTTCTTCTAATAATATCTTCATTGTCAAGCATATCATTGAGATACATAGATAATTTAATAAAAAAACACACATGCTCTTCATAGATTACTCGAAAGCTTTTGACACAGAAATACCCTATTTAATATACAGTGGCCCACAAAAATATTGGGACAGGGGCAGTTTTGTAACATATCTTTCAATAAAAATCGCATTAATGTTATAAAATACTTTAATGATGAAACCAAATAACGAAGAATAATCACATAAATGATAGTATTAAAAACACTAAGAAAATATAAAAAATAAAGTCGGTATTTACATATCACAAAACTATTTGCTCCTTTGGCAATTCAACAAAATTATTGGGACACTGGTAATTTTTGCAACTAAAATTTGAATAAAAAGTATACTAATATCTTGTAGCCCACCTTTAGCATTAATGATATCTTTTAACCTTTTTGGCATACTTTCTACTACCTTTCGGGTATAATCCGAGGAAATTTTCCCCACCCCTCTCCTATTCGTTGTTTCAGATGTTCTTTGTTGATAATAGGGCTCTGGCGTATTTCATTTTCTAATTTTGCCCACAGATGTTCAATGGGATTTATGTCTGGACTTTGTGGAGGAAGGTGGAGCACTTTGGGACAATTATAAAGAAGCCACAGCTTCACAAGATGGGCAGTGTGCTTCGGGTCATTGTCATGGTAGAATTGAAATGACCCAGAAAGTCCCAAATTTTCTGCACTCTTCTTGAGATTGTCCTTTAATATGTTTAAGTACACATGTTGGTCCATAATCTTGTCCAAAAACCAGAGGCGTAGCGAGGATAGTGAGCGCCCGGGGGCAGTTATCGAAATTTCGCCCCCCCCACACACACACATAAATAGGAAAAAGTTGCATTGTTAAGAGCCCGCATGGAAAAGAGAATCTGGCATAAGAATGGCGAAAGGCTGGCTCATAATCGCGAGCCATACGGTTGCCATACTTGTGCCATACTGTGCCATATTGATGCCATACTTTAGTCTGGCAACAGAATGATAAAAATATGACACACTAAACTTTTACAAGGCGCCAAATTTAAACGATATATTAATCCTGTTTAGTGTTTAATGATTATTTTTAGACCCAACAATTTTTAAAATTTACACAAATTGAATGAATTTTATCTTTTACATTCCGAAATTTTGCGCCCTCCCAGAACTTGCGCCCGGGGACAAATGTCCCCCTCTGCCCCCCCCCCTTGCTACGCCTCTGCCAAAAACACTAATTCCTCCACTCCACTGGCTGCCGTACACCCCCAAACCATTACACTTGCACTGCCGTGTTTTACTGTCGGTTTAACATTAATCTTTCGAAGCTCCTCATTGGGCCTCCGCCACACGGAACTTCGTCCATCCGACACAGACAAGTTGCTCTCGTCTGCAAATATCACCCGTTTACACCAGTCTTCGTCCTTAAGAATGTGGTTTTTCGCGAACGCCATTCTTTTCTTGATTTAACTGCACTGATGTGCGGTTTCCGTCTGGCGATTCTGCTGTGGAAATTGGCTCTATGCAAAATACGCCGAACAGTTTCGGGATGCACACGTTTTCCAATTTTAGTTTCCACTTCAGCAGTGATTTGTGTCGCTGTAATAAAAGGATTTTTCTTATTTTTTCTTAAAATGTGATTTTCTTCTCTGGAAGAAAATGTTTTAAGACGCCCGGTTTTACATCCTGTCTTCTTTTTTGTAGCGTTTAATAATATTATACACTGTTGTTCTTTTCATTCGAAACATGTTCGCAATTTTTCTGACGCTGTTTCATTTTTCATGCTGGAATATCACCAACTGAAGCATATTAAAACTAACATTTTTTCCTATGTGCACCATTGTCCTTCCTTCTGGTTCCCACGCAACCAAGAAACAAACTGAGTCCTTTTCAAGGTTTCGGAAAGTTGTACCGTTTTCCCACGCTCACTCAACTCCATATTTTGCATTCAAATTATCCTGATATTCAGTGTCCCAATATTTTTGTTGAAGTCGAATATGGTCCTTTCATATTAAAATTACTCATTTTGATGTAATATATTGTGAAAATAAATTATTTTACAGGTTTCCTCTCTCTTCACATTCGACTTTATTCAAATTATAGTTTATATGAAATAAGTATTATCCTCTTTTCGTGTTTCGGCATAATATTGGCAAATTTACGGGTGTCCCAATATTTATATGGACCACTGTATATTACATTGTAAAGGTCTCCCACCACAGCTGATTTCGGTCATTACGAACATTACTGTGACTCCGAAATTTGTATCAAGGGCCAAGAGCGTAAGAAAGAGATAATAAACCAAGGAGTAGACAAGGACAAGGATGTAGTCTGTCCCCAATTCTTTTTGATTTACATTTAGATGAAGCATTAAATATGTGGATATTCAGACTAAATCTTAGTCATGACATGGGACAAGAAATTTAATGACCATATTATTCACGGATGACCAACTAATAAGAGCAAATGATGAATATAGACTCCAGAAAGCACTATTTAAATTACAAGAGGTAACTGAAATGCACAATCTCTGCATATCTTCTACAAAAACAAAAGTCATGACCTTTGAAGGGATGAAACCGATTAGATCCAAATTAGTTGTGTAGCACCTTAGCATAATCACTAGTCTTGATATTTACTTTGAACCGCTTTCAAAAAGAACTAGTGGTGCTACAGAATGGCACAGACTTTCCCGTATTTATTTATTTATTTATTTATTTACGTCAAAAACAGTTAAAAACTGCGTATGACGAGTAATGTATTAGTTTTCTATTTCCGTTGGTCTCGGTTAGCTATTCGGACATGACACATACTCTTACCAGTTGCTATCCATTGCCGCCCAAATTACTTTTTTTAAACATTTTCTTAATTTTTGGGTTTCTTAATACTAGAACGGAAATATTATTTTAAGAATATTAAGGAACAGTGAATCCTCGTCCTAATTGGCTTTTTTCTTTGAAAAATTTAGAGCCGTTGTAAAGAGAGTGACGTTTCATCCGTATGTAAATGCGAAATTTGACGCTCTTTTTCACAGAAATCTTTTGTATTTTCGAAAAACTGTATTTGAAGTCATTTAAAGCACTTTAACTCACAAATAGAATAGTATTTACAAATTGTCGAAAACGTGCAAATTAACGGTGTGAGAAATCGCTCAAAAAAATTACATTGGTGTAATTTTTGAAAAAAGTAAAAAAAAAAAAAAGCCCCAAATGAACTTTATGTCATATGAAAGAGTACAATTAGCACTATCCGTTCAAAACCTTTGAAGAAAAATTTGGAGCCATTTTTGAGAAAATGGCGTTTGAGCGTTTCTAAAAATTTTGAGCTCGTTTTCACAGAAAACGGTAGAGTTTTCAAGAAACTTTACTGGAAATTATTTACAGCACATGTACTCATTGATACAATAGTCAACAAATCGCTGCTCATGTAAATATTAACAACATGAGATACAAGTAAAAAAAAAATTATATTTTTGTAATTTTTGAAAAAACATAAGAATAGAGCAATACGGTGTTTATATCATCTCACAGAGTACTTTTAGTATTATCCTTTCCAAAAATTTACAGAAAATCTTTGGAGTCGTTTTTAAGAAAATCTTGTGTTTCTAATTTTTTAAAATTTCACATATTACATGCAATATTGTGTAACTGCATTTGCGGAATACATGAGACACTTATATAAATATACTCTTTACTCTACGGATATGGAGTCCACAGTATATACTGTTTGTAGATAAGGCCCTTATATGACTCCCATACGTGCACAGCAGAGGTTACTAAATGTTGTGACTTTTTTCTGGATATCTCTGTAGCATTATTCACAAGCAAACAGCCAGGTGATCTAGTTCAGCAGCAGGTAACCAATGTTGCATGAAATTTTAATGGTCCGCAATGAAATTCAAATGTTCAATTCTCCGAGGTGATTTAATAGAATATTTCAGGAAAAGAAAGAAAAAAAAAGTTTAAGTCATATTGTAGTATGTAAAATAAAACAAGAATATTGCATTGTGAGTTATTGTTATAAAATACTACAATATTACTAATTTGCAAAACGTTAATCTCAATGATGGTATGCCCAACTGCATTACACAGAAACAATGTTCTTGAAAGTATATCACTCTAATCTGTATACTTTTCAACATTTATTTTATTTGTTAATGGTCTCTACCCAATGCTGTTGGATCATATCATTATTATGGAAAAGTACCCTAATTTTAAGGTCATTCCACAGGCTTACCTTAATATCATAATTTTTTGTATGAAATTTGAACGAAAATTAATCAATATTATTAATTAATATACAAGTATATTTTCTATAAATAAAATTTACAAAAATTAACTATTTTTAATACTGAACTTCGAAGAATGGAAAATTGATGGCAATTCAGAATCTAACAATTATTTTATCTAAAATGTTGCTGTCCACTAGTCTGGCAGATAAGGCAGTTGCACATGCAACTTACGAGCATTGTTTAAAATCTCAGTCCAAGTGATTATTTTCAGGCTTTTTTGATTAATTTTTTTCTGGTTCAACTAGTATTATAATATTGTGTAATCATTAATAACAAGAGAAAACGTGTGTAGCACTACTAATTTGAAAGTGTCTTACAGTTATGATGACATCACATTCTCCCAAAATATTCCCTCTTCCCAATATTTGAAATGCTTGTTTATATGGATTATAAATTTTACCCAAGTTTTACCCAAGATCTCTGAAATTAGTGCACAAAAAGGTCTTGGGAATGGAATTCAATAACAACATGGTAGTCACATGCCACATATTCTCTTAATTCTTTATTGGAATAAACATTCTCTTATTTCCAAAGTAACGTTTTATTGTTGACACTTCTACTCTCTATACAGAGATTAGTAGTAGTACTTAATTCTAAAGTACTTCTGCATCAAGTTGGGAAAGGCTAGCCCTTTCATAAGGAACAGCTCCAGCTGTTCAAAGAAACCACTACAGTGTTACATACAAAAATAAATCGGTCAGTTGGTCTGGGGATGATGTAACAGTTTGAGGTCCTTGCCTCATGTCATCTGGGCTTAGGAAATTTTTCTGTGATACCTATTACATAAGCAAAATATTTCATTTATAAAAAAAATCCCACTAAATGTTTCATATCTGTTATGAAAGGCTTGGTGCAGCTGAAGTAACATACAGCAGCCTTACTGTCTCACCTCTCTCAGGTACTAGGTAAGCAGTCAGTTGTGTCACTGTTTAAACAGTCAACCCCTGAACTTGCAACATTAACATTAGTATTTTTATTATTAATGAACATAATTTATTTTTACTCAAAATATCATTTTAAAATTACAAGAAATCTGGAGTAATATTTAATTTTGGGTAAAAATGGTTAGTATTCAACCGAGCAATAAAAGGTAAACAGAAAAAAACATTTCATTGAAATTGCTTTAAAGCAACATACACAGAGGAAACTAGATCATCCAAGTTTCTTAAAAAAAATCTCATAACAATTATTTGTTACAAGTTGTATGAAGTACTATAATTGAACATAGTCCACATTTAAAATAATAATAGTACAATAATAATAATAATAATAATATCCATGTGGACAAATGGATTACCAAGTCTAACAAATTTCATTTGCAGTCAGGGGTCCACTGTATGTGTATTAGTGTGTGTATATGTGTTTATGTGTAGATGTGCTGCTGCAGAAGCAAGCAGCACACCTCAGCTAAGAGGCAACACTTCTGGACACAGTTCAACACTGGACTAAGACATCGGTGGTATGTTGAAACACAGTGAAGGCAGCGAACCCATGGGGACGTGACCAAGTGTTTAAATGAACATTTATATTATCACAGATGTGCTGTGTCCACATCACACCTTGCTTGCTTCTCTGCAGTGTGCACTAGATATGTGTACAGACCAGTTATTGTAATAAGCACAGATGCCTGCTGCAGCAGTTCCAGACAAACTAACAGGAGCCTTCAACCAAAGAGAGAGTCAGAGGTAATGGGAGCCTATCACTGGTTTCCAGTATTACAAGATGTATACGTAGGCTTCAAAACACTGTATGTACTTACTCAAAACTATGTAAATCAATTTGTATCCTATTTATTTATTATCACAAGAAATACTTATGGTGTTTTTTTGAAGACACTTCTGTTCTACCAGCACAATCTACACTCTCGAATGTTATAATCTCGTTTATAAAACTCAAATATGTAAAAATAATTACCTGGGATTTGATAGCAATCATGCTTTGGAGTTATATATATTAACAATAATATTTGTAAAAATATATTGTACATATTATGCATCACATTGTTTTTTCATCAAGTATGTTTGAACATTATTACCTTTTTCAGGCACTTGCAGTGTTGTGCGCTGTATGCAATGCAATACAAATGCAACATACTAGTAAGCCCTATTTTATCTTTCTTCAATCAATGCACAATTGAGCTTGAATATTTAAATAATCTAACTATTCCTAGATATTCTAAACTTAGCAACAAAGCAATTCTTCAATCCATTCATGAGAGAGTTCTGTCTATTTTAAGTATTTGAGGAACCTTAAGGCAGTAAACAACTGCATATCCAATAAAAAATATAATTGCAGTACTTCATGTACTTCATGGTTTTATATTTTCTGAAGGCAATAGATCTTTTGGTTCAATTTCAGATCTTCAGAAAACCGCATTTCAATTGCCAGACCAAGGTATGTGAAATTCAATTTCAATACAACCATTCCTTCAACAAAGTTTTAGATTTAATCAAATAAAAGTCACTATTAAAAGTTCCTTCTAAGTTTCATAATTTTGAACTTAATTTCAATTAGAATTTGCTTCAAAGATAAATTTCCAAATATATTTATTTGTTGAATATTTTTTTATTAATTAAAATGATTTTAACATTTAATTTATATATTTCTTAATTTATTAATTAAATTGATTTATATTTGATGAATGTACAATGGAGGAAATTAACTGTATCGGATACTACAAACCATCATGACTGAAGGGGAGGGATGTTGGAAGCTCAATACACAACGCATTGCAGTGTGGTACAGCACACACAAAAAGTTTATCCTGAGAGCTGTGTGCTGCCATTACCTCTGACATATCGCTCAATGAGCAGAGCAGCTATAGCAGAAACCCTTGCAGAACCCTTGTAATGGGATTGACAGGGTGAACTTGTGCATATATCTCATTGAAAGTGCATTCCAAAATTAATTAGAAGCTATCACATGTTAATTATTACAATAATTATAATCTTATAATATAGAACAACATATAAATATGTACAACTTAACAGTCTTAAAAAACAGAAATAACATTTCATTGTAGAAACAACAGAGGTGTCATGTTTTCATCTCTGCTATTAACAAGCCCTGTGATGGACAAAACATTTCCCTCAATCAGTCTTTTAAAGTCATAGAATTCTTATATAAATCTCCTAAACTCTTTCCAACATAAAATATAAAGAATGGGTATATCCACAGATTTATGTAGCCGCCTGGCAGCTATGTCAGAGTTTTTTGCTCTTTTCTTTGTTTTTGCTAACCAGAAAGGGGACCATTTTAAATAGGACACCAATAGCACATTCTGAAGTACCACCAGAAAAAATTATACAATATGTAATGTAGAAATGAAGTACCCAACATATGACCCATATCATCACAATACTTCACAGGTATACATTTCCCTATGATATAACAATATTTACCCGCAATGAAAATGTACATTGTTTAAACAATAGCATTTTTTCCTTAGACATGCATACTGACCAGACATTCTTGTCTTCAGAAATTCAATAAAATAAAATAAAAATTACAAAAAAATTAACAAGCTTCAAATGTATGATATTCAACTCAAAATATCTTCTTTAATAACAACAGAAAGCTTACTAATGATGTTTCTTTTGTTCTGTAAGCATTTTAGAGCAACTAAACTGCAATCCCTATACACAATTCAGTCACTTTGCAAAAATTGTACAATAATTTCCATGCCAGCAGCAAGTGTAATAAAGATTTATATAATATGATAAATTTCATATTATGTATCGTTCAAGAGTTTTAGACACTCCCTTCACAGAACATATCTGCCTTCATTAGCACTAAATTTACTTTGAAGAACTATCATATCCTTATTTTCATCATGGATCCTTGGGTTTTGTAACACCAAATTATAATTTTTGATATATAAATGTAATTTCTGCTGCCTTTCTACTTCTACAGACACACATCACGCAAACAATGCAATTAAAACTGAGGATTACTTCATGCCATTACACAGACCAAACTAAGAATGACTACCACACCTGCTATACCCACAGAGGGTTAAAAGCCTGAGGGAGAAAACTAGGACAATACAATACAGCTGCACAATACAGAAACTACCGACAATGAAATGTTCCCTATGGTATTGACAACTGTTAACACTCTTGCAAGTGACAGGGTACACCTGACATCATTCGAAGGGAGAAAAATGTTTCAGATGCCCTTGGAACAGGTTCTGACAGTAGGCATGCATACCTGTGACATATCACCCAAAGGCAAAAAGACAACCCTTTTATACAGCAAAATTAAATATTTTGAATTTCAACTGCTGACCAATATTCAAGTCTGAGTCATTCAGACCTTTTCTATCATTCTTATGCCCATCCATCTTAGCTACTAACAAAATGAATCCCATTTAATCCACAAAAGTACCCTTTACTGTTTAACAGAATAGCATAAAATCTTACAGAGTTGGCACAGATCCCAAAAATCCAATGGAAATAAAATACCCTACACAAAAGGACTGCATTCATGTCAGTTTGCCTGTTCACTGGTGCTATGGTGGCCAGGGAGTAGAAAGACTGGTGCAAACTACCACCCATCACCATGCTACCTACACTGCATTTGGACTGTGATATACCACCTATGTAATTATACTTAAAAATATTATCCAGATTCAAGTTAGCCTAGTCTACCTCTCCTAGCATTGTTGTTTCTAATACAGCTCCAACAAAAATTTGTAAAAATGCAATAAAAGTAATCAAAAAAGGAAGCCAACTGATATGCACAAGGTGATTCAATCCAAATGTGGTAAACACCCGCCCTTTTTATGTTGGGCAGTACACATGACCTCAAGTCAGAAGAAAGTAGTTCTTTTGCTTAAGCACATAAAAACAATGTTTAAAATACCACCAACAAAAATACAGTCAGAACTATATTCAGGTCCCGTCAGTTCGAGAAGACAACATAAAACCACCTGCAATAGAAAATCCCCTACAAAGCATAAACATTAGTTTTGAAAACTACATAACCATTAATAATTTCCTACATAAATCTAAGTGAAGTTTCGTTACTGTACTGTGCAGATGTTCAGTAACGATAATGAATGTTCCAATTAACAGATAAAGAAAGTAAAAAAGAACACTGTATCAGACTAATGCAGAATTATAATCACAGATCATGAGCAAGCCTGTGCAATCAGTTGGCTCCCTGCCCTGCAGGCTGGTAAACTGCCAGCCCATCACCTGCAGGAGCGAGCACCCCTTGCATCAGTCTTCATCCCCCTGAGTCCTCATCAGCAGCACACAGTTTCAAACCATGAAAAAATCACCACATGAACAACACAGTTATTTGGCCTAAACCTAACCATCACTAATCAGCTCCAGGCCACAACATTCTATTTATCGGAAGTTGGCTTCCAACATCTCCACAAACAGCTTGTTCATGGGTGCTTTGCCTTCCCGATGTATTGCAGTCCAGTACCTTCGAATCACCTGATCAGCCTGACGAAGTGCAGGGAGGCACAAGAGCAGCTGTTGCATATGATGACTTGCAGACGAGCTTCTGAAAGAAAACCAAAAGATTATTCATTCAATCAAATGCATATTACTTAGTCAGTTGATAATTAAGATACTTAATTAAAAAATTGCATTAACATGAAGTTAAACATTGGTATAAATAGTAATATTAGTAAAATACCCATAAATAATATTTATAGGTTTAATTTGATATAGCAAGTCGCTGCCCAAATTATATTGTTGTTGTTCTTGTTGTTTTTGTTTTTTGACATTTTCTTAATTTTTCGGTTTCAAAATCGTAGAACGGATATATTAATTTTAGAATATTACAGAACACAAAAATCTCATTCTAAATGGCTATTTTCTTTTAAACATTTAGAGCCATTTTTAAGAATATGGCATTTAAGCACTGCTAAAAATTAAAAATTTGAAGCTCTTTTTCACAAACAATTTTTGAGTTTTTGAAAAACTTTGTCTGAAGTCATTTCAAGCACATTAACTTACAAATACAATAGTATTAACAAATTCCTGGTAATGTGCACATTAAAGGTGTAAGAGATTATTCAAAAAAATTACATTTGTGTAATTTTCAGGAGAAGGGGGAAAAAAACCCTACGTTATATTAAGTCTAATTAGCACTGTCCTTTCGAAAAGTTTGAAGGAAAAATTTGAAGACATTTTTCGGAAAATGGGGTTTGAATGTTTCTGAAAATGCGGAATTTTGAGTTAGTTTCAACAGAAAACGGTTGTTCTCGACAAACTTTGTCTCACACTATTTAAAGCACATGTACTCGTAAATATAATAATGTGAAGAAATCGCCGAAAATTGAAATATTAACGACATAAGTGACAAAGTAAAAAAAAAAAAAAAAAAAAAAAAAAAAAAAAAGGCTATTGTCCAGTTTCCCTGATCCATTGAGCATGCTGAGATGACCCTTTGTTTTGCTTCTGGACGTAAATGTAGCTTCACTATGCGAACGTTATGTCGAACACTCCTTTTGCTTTTAGTGGTAGGAGTTAAGCTGAGGGTGAGTTACTATTTTGTTAGCAATGCAGAAAAATCACACTTGCAGTTCGTTTACCGTTGAAATTATGCTTTCTATAGCTCGGAAACGAAAATGTCTAGGTTTTCAAATCATGTTGCTAATTCCGCGTTTTTTTTTCTTTTTTTTAAATTCTGGATCTTAAGAAAATGTGCGCAGATAATCAGCTCTTTCATACATCATATTCAGTTTTTTTAAAATGGTTTTTGACCAAATAAATAAATATCAAATGGGGCAAAAAACGTTTGTTGCTACCTGTAATCGCAGTTCAACTTAATTAACCACCAACCTGGACTTTGGCGATAGTCCAGTAGGAGAGTACATTTCACGGGAAAAGGTCATAAAAGGACATCTTACCAGTGGCGTAATGTAACTCGCACGTTTGGGGATGCTCAACAATAACACACAAAATGTCACTAGCAACTACTTCATCTAACAGGCGAACGCAACACAAGGCAGATACACGGGAAGAACTATTTCCACGGATTGCTTACGACGGTGTACGCGCTTCCCACAAAATCCTCACAGCAGTCAGGACCGCCGATGTCTTGAAAGCAAATTATACAAGCTCAGCTTTAATTCTTATACGCCAATGGCATTGAGACCACTTGTTAATTTATACATTGCAGACTAAAATAATATGTAATCAATTTAAGGAATAATTCAATTTCTTGGATATTAATTAAGAAATAGTAGACAGGCACTATTTCTACAGTTTGTGCCCATGACCAAGCGGGGACTCCCGAGTGAGAGAAATAATTTACTGTCTGCATGAAGTGTGCTGCACTCTCGTGCGCAAACGAGCAACTTGCTCATTTGCGAGCCTCTTTCTGCAGTGGATGCTAGCGTAAAGCAGCCGGGATTCTCTCAGCCAGGGGTGAAGAGGGGAGAGGGAAACCTCACCATCTGCGAATGCGTCATTGCTCGTCGAAATCTCGCGGCAGACGCTAGAAGCATTTTAGCTTCCAAGTAAACATAGGCCAGCTTCAACAACCCGCCGAATTCAATCATAGGAAATCAATTTAAAATTAATACAAAACGTGTTTCGCTCAACGGACCACTTATAAGATTGCAGTATTTGGTATACAGCAGTGGCGTAGCGTCAGGGGACGCTGAGATGCTGAGCATCCCCGTATATAAGAACCTTAAATACTGTATTGATAATCTTACAAGTGGTCTGTTGAGCGAAACACGTTTTGTATTAATTTAAAATTGATTTCCTATGATTGAATTCGGCGGGCTGTTGAAGCTGGCCTCTGATTGGTTGGAAGCTAAAATACTTCAGCGTCTGCCGCCAGATTGCGACGAGCAATGACGCATGCGCAGATGGCGAGGTGCCCCTCTCCCATCTTCACCCCTGGCCCAGAGAAACCCGACTGCTTTACGCTAGCGTCTACTGCGGAAAGAAGCTCGTTTGTGCACGAGAGCGCAGCACACTTCAGGCGTTCAGTAAATTATCTTTCTCTCTCTCACCCGGGAGTCCCCGCTTGGTCATGGGTACAAACTGTAGAAATAGTGCCTGACTACTATTTCTTAATTAATATCCAAGAAATTGTATTATCTCTTAAATAGATTACATATTATTTAAGTCTGCAATGTATAAATTAACAAATGGTCTTATTGCCATTCGCGTATAAGAATTAAAGCTGAGCCATTGTATAATTTGCTTTCAAGACATCGGCAGCCCTGACTGCTGTGAGGATTTTGTGGGAAGCGCCTACACCGTCGTAAGCAATCGAGATCGTGGAAGTAGTCCCAGTGTATCTGCCTTGTGTTGCGTTCGCCTGTTAGACGAAGTACTTGATAGTGACATTTTGTGTGTTATTGTTGAGCATCCCCAAACGTGTGAGTCACGCTACGCCACTGGTATACAGTACAGTGGTACAGTGGTATACAGTACAGTGGTACAGTGGTATACAGTATTTAGGGTTCTTTATTAATACTCTATACGAGGATGCTCAGCATCACAGCGTCCCCTGACGCTACGCCAATGCATCTTACAGCACAGAAGACGTATTTGTCGTTTATGGCACGAATATTTACGCTTTCACTCATTCAGATAACTGCAACGAGAGAATCATAGGGTGGTAGCGATAAACCGAACATCGTTACGAACGGTACATTCACGAAAACTAGAGCTACAACTTTCTCGCGTTATTGAAAACAGCTACGGGCTGATTTTAAGGACAGGGTTCGGCTCACTAAAACAACGGCGCACGGTTCACTTGCGCATGGTTCACTCACGCGGACCACGAGAACGGATCACTCAGGGAGAGGGAAGATGCCTTTGTGCTTGCATTGTGCATTGTGCGGTGTGGTGGGAATGTGCAATGGAGAATTACAATGGTTAAATGCATAAAATGCGTTGCATGCATGTTAAATGCATAAAATGCGTTGGTAATTATGCGTTGAACAGACTCAAGGATGTTTTATGTTAACGCGAGGGCCGAAGGCCCGAGCCTCGTCCTCAACTTGGACACGGGTAGCGAAGCGTCACGATTCCACACGAAAGTGCGTCGGCCACGTGGCCGTATGGCCGGGCACACTGTGGCGGCGCCGCGAGTGACTCGTTCGGAACCGAATCGTGCGCGTCAATAGGAGCCGAACCCTGTCCTTGAAATTTACCCAGCTACGTAATATTGAAATTTATTTTCTGTCCTATACTTGGGTTTTTATTTCTTGGCGAGTGGGGGCTTGTCTTCACGACTGAATGTCTCACGGTATTTCACGTCGTTCTCGGCCGTGCCGCTAGGAGGAGCATGATCGGCAGCACTGCTCAATACAGTCCCGATCATTTGATTCTTAGCGGCACGGCCGAGAACGACCTCGAAATACCGTGAGATATTCCATTGTGAAGACACGGCCCCACGCGACAAGAAATAAAAACCCAAGTATACTAACACTTCATCTATTACTAGAAAACGTCCAATTGAACCAAGAAGCGAGTAAGGCACTGTTGCCGGCGCAGCGTTGTCAAAACTATGTGGAAACTATGTGCATTTGTGGCAATTCTTGGCTTACTTCCATCTTTATCCAATTTCTACTAGTTTATCGGTTAGTCATAGTACCTCATACACAATTGATAAATAATTCTAATAAAGTAATTAAATTATTAATAATCTACGATTTGTAATATTAAGTTAATTTATTTCCGCTTCAAACGAAGCATTCAATTTTTCGGTATCAAGGACCCACAAAACTGGCTACACTACGTGGTTGAGGATTCCCCCCCCCCCAAATTTAGCCACTGGATTTACATACTTTTTCTTTACCAGGGCCCTGTAATAAGTTCTTCTGTTGAAAATGCGTGTTTTTTTCGCGCAGCATTATATTGACTACTCCGAAGCGAGAAAGTAAAATCTGAAAATCATTCACAACGATTTGTGTTTTAAGAGGAACTTTTGAGATTTTTTTCAAGTCTGATCCAGGATTATAAGACATTATACATTATTCTTTTTCAATTTTTTTGCGTTTCAATTTGGTGCTCAGCAATTATCAAACACATTTCGGATATTATAAATTATCTTTTATTTTTCATATTTTTTCAATCAGATAAATTAGTGTTTAAATTGACCAAAAAATAACAAAAACACGTTTATGGCTGTAGAGCTGTGTCGGTGGTGGGACGGGGGCTAAGAAATCTTTCAAAAATATTATTTTTTTATGTTAGACTTATAGTGTAACTTCTATTATGTCATTTGGTTTAGGGAGGCTTTTAAGATATTATGCTGGTGAATGCTTTGCCCCCCGTCCCCAATAAAAGATCCGAAATCCCGCCGCTGATGGTGAATGTCTATTCTGTCCTAGTTATCTCAGAACCAAATAGCGAATGAGCGTCTCATTTCAATTTTCAACATTTATTCTCTTTTATGTTCACTAAAACTTAATAAAAAAATGAAAGTAAGCAATTTTTAATACTTTGAAATTACAATCTACCTACAATACTTTAACAAAATCCAGTCTTTCATTTTTTGGAAGCTTTTTTAAAATTCACGCACAGGAGTGCGTATCTTTAATAATTTCGTTAGATTTACTTATAGCAAAAAATGGTCGTCGCAAGCCTAAAAAAATGTTATTACAGAAATGTCTACCAAATATTATATCATCTAATAACATTCGCATCTAGTTTATAGTTTCTTGGCGTTCTTTGAACCAAATGCTAGACAGTACTTTGGCATTTTCAGCAATATAGACGATTTTAAGCATCTTTAACAACACACATTCAATTCGTAAGAATATCAGTCGTTCACCGCAGCCAACCAAGTGAAACACGATCATCACGATTTTGAGCATTTCAAAGCATCGCAGTTGTGCATCCAGCTATAACGTTGAGATCACTGGCACTGATTCTCTTAGGGCACGAGAGAAAACAGCGACACAAAATATGGATTATCAAATAGGTTTCGAATCATATATGAAAGCTGTATTTGGAAACAAAAGCATGACTAAATAAAACAGCATTCGACAACAATGAGCTTCTCAAATATCGATGCGACATTGCTGCGGAAATTTCAATTACGCTTTGTGGATTGCTTAAAAAGAACAATACGTTAATACATTGCGAATACAAATTAAGTAAAAAACTGAAAGTGCGAAAAAGTAAAAATGCAATTAATATTGACATTTTCAGTAGTCAATTATATTTAAAATTTAATTATTTTTCATTTCATTCACTACATTTTTCTCGTTGCTCGTAGTTGGTAAGACATCTGTATACAACAGACTTTGAGGCAAAAATCTTCAATTTTTTAGTTTTGAATTTTCATTGCAATCTTCGAAAAAAACTAGCAAACAGACCGGCGGGCGGACAGACGGGGCCCCGGGCAGAAAGACGGACAGGCGGGCGGACAGACCAAATGACTGACGGGCGGTCAGACCGAATGACTGGCGGGCGGTCAGATAAACTCTGCTGTAGAAGAAATTGGATGCAAGTACCTATTCCTTTGATAAGTTGGAAGTAGTGATGTGTGCTTTTGCAGTGTGTTGTGTTAATGTACTCAATCAGTTTTTGGCGAGTTGTAATGGCGACAAAATTGCGAATGCAAGAAAATCAAGATGATAATTTACTCAACATTTTTCGGTTAATAGCAATTATCATAAGAACAATATTCTTCACTGAAGAACAAACTGTCTACACAGCAATTGAACACTGGGATATCAATTTAGTATTGTATGAGCGATTTTCGTGGTTTAGAGGATAATCTCGAAATAGTAAGATGTATTTTTGTGTAAGCATCAGTGGCGTAGCGTCAGGGGACGCTAAGATGCTGAGCATCCCCACGTGAAATATTAATCAAAGAATCCTAAATATTGTGTTGATAATCTTCCAAGTGAGTGAAACACATTCAGCGAAACACGTTTTGTATTAATTTTGAAGTGTTTTCCTATGACTGAATTCCGCGCGTTTATACAAGCTGGCCTCTGATTGCTTGGATGCTAAAATGCTTCTAGCGTCTGCCGCGAGGTTGCGACGAGCAATGACGCATGCACAAGACGGCGAGGTTCTCTCCTCCCCTCTTCACCTCTGCCCCAGCATAGACTAAGGATGTATAGACAGCTCACTGCCAGCAGCACTGAGGTTACGCTTTTAAGGTGACTCATTCAGAGATGGCACCACCGTCGCATCTTAGTTCCGTAAAATGTGGTAACCGAGTAGAGTGCGCACAGGTCGCGACTCTGCCCCCACTACCGATTTCACCCCTCCACCATTCACTGGCGGTATTTTCAAATTATTGAAACTATTACTGCCACAAGATCTTTCTACGGCATTTATATTTAGGGAGCACATGGTGGGCTGTTGCCCTAAGCGTGAGCACGCGGGACCTTCCGCCTACACTCTACCAATTAACTGCATCCCAACAATGACGTGATCCTGTGACCATAATTATTATAATTATGCGAGCACTTCTCTTATCCATTCATTGCAACGCTTTTTAAAAACAATAGTATTTATCATATAGTGGTGAAGTGTCCTGCGTTGCTCAAGCATTTATTAATCAGGGACTGAATATAAATTATCGTAATCTATGTTAAATTAATTTATTAAATAGGGACTGAATATAAATTATCGTAATCTATATTAAATTAACATAATTTCCGTTTTACTTCTCACCAACAGGGACATCAATAATTGAAAAATATATTAACCCTTCGTTGCACGATTTTTTCTTTTAAGGTCAAACTTTTTTGGGGAATAATTTGGATTGTGGAGATATTGGGAAAAATAGATAAAAAATTCTAATTTACATGTGTCGTAAAATTGAATTTTTTTAATATATATATGCAAAGATGCGCTTTAAGTTATACATTTTGCCTTTGCATGCAGCAATATTGTGGAATAGTGAATATGACACGTATAACAAAATGCTTGAAGAAAAGTTTATAATAATAACCCATAGTAATTTTATTCGTTATCATATTATATTTTATCTATTCAATCATTATATATAATTATATGTATGTATATATACATACATACAATTTATTTGATTTTTACTATTTTTCATGATTACATGTTTTACATCATGAAAATTAGTAAAAATCAAATAAATTCGAACACAATACGTAATCTCCAAAAACACTCCTGATGTCGCGGCACGATATAGAATACAACTTCTCGAGCTTTATACTTGGCACAAAAGCTTTGTACTCCTTATAACATTTACTTATCATCTGGCAAAAACGTACATTGTTGGCAACAAGGAAGCGGCCAGGTTTCCAGATTTCAGTGGAAGAGATAAGACAAGAATAGAATGATCTCACGAAAGATATCTTCTCGAAAGGTTGGCCAAGAGCAACAGTCTCATTGAGTGTTCTCCGTACAACACCGCGACCACTGGAGGCTCAATGCAAATTTACGTGCACCTTTGCAGATATGCAAAGTCCAAAAATCCCTCTTTAAAATTACAACTATAAATAGAAACTAGATTCCAAATAATTCAATTCTTACAAAAAACTTCTTTTAAACCACAAAAATCCCCATTCAATTAAAGTAATTAACAACCACAAAAAATCAAAGTAGGGCGACAAGCACTCCCGGAGTGAACAACTACCGCAGTACAGTTTGCGAATGCTTACGGACGACATACAAGCGAGGTTTCTCCAAGGAGTTTAAGTCGAACGGAGTATACGCTATATTAATTTTCGACCAGAGAAGTAAGTTCACATTGTCTTGTGGAAGAAAATGCTCGTATGCCAATTGTGACAACAGTTATCGAAAACATCCAGGAATAAGTTTTCATAAATTTCCAACAACGAATCCAGCTCTGTGTGCGGGGGAGAAAAACGAGGAATTTTCGGCAGAAACTCTTGTTGTCGGGCCTGGTAATGAAAAAGTGGATAAATCTTGTCCCTATAAATAGTAAATTAATTTCTCTAACATGTTGTGTAATCAGAATTCATGTATGGGTCCTTGAGACAGTAAAATCGATTGACGGCAAAACTGTCGTCACGTCCGTCCGTCTGTCTGTGAACAACGATAAACCGTAAGCAAGATTTTCATCAACGTTGATGTCCCCAATCGATCTGGCTGTTGTCGTGGCCCCTTGCATTTGAAACTTATATGTTAATTGTTATTTTTCCTTTGTTACACCTCAATATTTTTGACATTTAAATTATTGTATTACCAGATTAGCAGGCACATTGTGGCCCCATCATCCGGTATAAACTGTAATACATAAAAATTACACATAAAATAACAAAAAGGTAGTACAATATTAGATATATAAATTTAAAATAATAATATTAATAATAAATATTTTTTGATCAAATAATTGAAGTTGAATGTTATAATGCAGTGAGCAAAATCACCGTTCATAAATACGAATGAAACTCCAACTCACAACACATATCCACAATAAAATATGGATATTTTTATTGTAATGTATTATATTATATATTTCAATTTTGAGGGTATTTTACCTAAAGCCCCTGGACTTATTTTTTTAATTTCTAAAATATGCCGTCAAATGTTTTGGTCAAGGTCTAATTGAGAAGATCTTAATTTTCTTTAAAAATCCCAAATTTTCGAAAATTGCAAAATCAATATTTTTAGGCGTCTTCCTACAACTACAATTAAGAAGAAAATTTATTTTCTTATTGAAACTTGTTCATCGGAAACATATCTTCAAATGAGGTAACGTTCAATCTTTCGAAAACATGAGTATTATTTGTGTAATTTTGCGTGAAACATAGGCAATTTTGAAATTTCAAGCAATTATCTTCTCAGAAATGGCTCCAATTTTTTCTTTCATTTTCTTCAATTTTTTAAAATGTAGAACTAACAAATGCATTTCTTTTATTAACCCTACGTTAGGCGCGCATGAGTCTAGTAGACCCATTGCATTTTAAGAACTCAATATCTCGCTGAGCTCTAGGTGTAAGATTATGAGTTCTGGTGACATCCAATGTTGAACGATTCTGCATCCGCTGGTGAGGTTACCCCAAGATGAGCCGGATGACGATAGGTCACGTAGCTCGTCTTTCTGACCGCGCGCGACGCGTGGGATTGCCAGCCCCACGCGCCAAAAGGCGTCACTTACTGTTCGCAGAATTTCTCGGTGCCGTTGCGTTGCATTCCTCTCACGCCAAATCTTTCGGGTTTGTTTCTTGTGTTCGTGTGTGAACGGAATATTCTCTCTGCACGACGTATATAGTTCTCAATATGAGTGAATATGGTGATCTCCAAAATGCTGATAACTCCATGGTTTGTTACTCAAAGAAATTCAAAGATCCACAATTAATAGTCTTCCAGGAGAAATTCAACAAATGCGAACTAAATCCAGAAAACAAAAAATGAAAATACGATCCTATGGAACCACACAGTACAAAAAGAAAAATGTGTCAGTGTGCTACAGGGAAAAAATTGTCGCCCAAAATATGCTTGTATAAAATGTGATAATTTCTTCTGTTAATACAAACATCACCACAGTCACTTCATTGAAATTGGTTGATTTGGCCTTTTTCAAGTTAAAAATTAGTTGTTATACTAAAGATAATTATATATTTCATTATTATGTGACTATTTTCAATAATGAGAGAAATTTGTGCACCTCTTGTAATTGACATAATTGTTTTTTTCGTAAGCATTTACTTCAATTGTACATGCGGAATTTCATACAAATCGATTTGTTTTGGAAGACTGGTAATTGTGGATTTTCTTTGTCTCCCGGCCGGTTTACATCTAGCATTACTGTCAATATTGATCCGAAGCCGGCGGTCGGGAAAATTTTACGTGCTGCCAAAAGTACTTTTTATGTAAAAATTCAATATTTTGTCACAAAAATTCAATCTTATTTTTTCGATGATCAGGAAACCCAGTTTCATATATAATACCGTGGATTTGTTAATTCAATTTCTTTTCAAACGTATATATCTTTTACCCAGGGTCAACAGCGAGGCTAAAAAAACAATTACTGAAAGGTAAAAAGGTAAACTTAAATTCATAGAGGTCAACCCTCTATGAATATATCAGGAAATGACGGAAAGAATATGGTCACTCTAAAGACAGTCGTACCAAAGGCACACATTTTTCGAAGTGGTGATCTCCAAACTTCTTATTATTTCAGGTCGCATCAACGACTAGGTCATTAGCGACCATTATTGGATTTCACGTTATGGTATGAGGATGAAACGATATGGTGATGATAGGGGGTGAGTTGACTAACACATACAGCCATGCCCGAGGTGGGACTCGAACTCGCGACTCCTCGGTACGAGATCACTACGGCACTACTTCCTTAGCAATCTCGGGCACGGCGCCGACTCCAAACATTGTTATATCTATTGTAGTAACTTAAAGGACCTGCCTCCAGTATTTTCACCTTAGCTGAATTCTCACAATTAATTAAAATGAATAAATGCATATTAATGAAAAATGCTGCAAATATTTCAAAATAATTCCATTATTCGAATAATAATTATCAACAAGAGGAAATAAATACAAGTAGAATCAGTACAAATAAAGGAACTGTATAAAAGAGGTTTACCATTCTAAGAAATCATTTTTTCTCAGATGTGTGATATGTGACACAATGTGCCGAAGCATAGAGTAAAGACATCCTTAGTCTATGGCCGAAGTAACGAGAGAGCGTCGCTTGCAACCTAGGCAACTTCCTGGGCACAGGACGCACGGGCTGGTTCAAATGACCACGATTCAGTTTATTTATTTATTCACAGGTTATTGTGTATAAAATACACTTTCCTGCATCCAGCGCTTTTTCAAATACATCAACCACTCATTATGTTAAAAAATTTATAAAGTCGACATCTGTGTAAGGAACTATTGTGTTGTTCTTTTTCCACTTATCTATACCGGGTGTCCGGGGAGGAAACGTCCAAACTCCGAAAATAAGCTCGTAAGACAATTCTAAGCATATTTTGTCTAATAAACTACGTGGATATTCGGAATGGTTGGGCCGAAATGAGCACTCAAAATGTGGTTTGAAAAAATGAATTCCAGGCAAAAATGTGTATTACGGAAGCATAGAAACACTCCAGAAATATGTAAGTTCTTTATTATTTACAAAAGAAATGAATATATTAGCTCAGACAGAAAAATTAAGTGAGAAATAAGAGAGCAGTCGAATTGTGTAAATTGGTTGCTTTTTTATTTCTTGCTGAATTCTTCTTTCTGAACAAATATATTCATTTTTTTGTAAATAATAAACAACTTCTATGTTTCTGGAGTGTTTCTATGCTTCTATAATGCAAATTTGTGCCTAGAAATCAATTTTTCAAACCAATTTTTGAGTGCTTATTGCGGCTCAACCACTCAGAATATCCAAGTAATTTATTAGACAAAATATGCTTAGAATTGTCTCAAGAGCTTATTTTCGAAATTTCAACGTTTCCTCCCCGGACACACTGTATATTTTCATTATTTCTCTTGTAATTTTTTCTTTTTAAAATTTGGATCATTTCTTTATTCCATGTATGTTTTGGTCTCACACAAATAATTTTTCTATTTTTGCACCCTAGCAAGTTGGCACCCTGAACGCTAAAACCCCCTCTGTTCCTCATACAAATCAAAGAAATTCAAATAATATTGCAAAGAGTAAGGTTGTACTTGCTCGATCGGTATTACGCACTACTTAACTTTGCTTTGCTTTCTGAAGAGTAAAAACCTTATCTATTATGTTTGTGACTATCAAGGAAAGCAAAGAGTTAACTCTCAAGGAGGAGTGAATAATTTGTTCAAAGTTGTTTTTAATGAATTGTTCCGAGAACATCTCTCTATAATGCTGAATAAACTTTTATTGAAAATTAGTTTCCAACATCAATTGTATTGCTATTTTTGTTTGATATTCTCCAAGTACATTAGAAGTTACATTTGTACATTAAAAAAATTAACATTTTTCATTAACAACTTTCCTTCTTAATTGAAAGCATAGACAAATGGATAGAGAAAGGGTGGGTTTTAACATGCGAGAGTTCTCGCACGGGTACGCTTGTAATATTTAAAAAGTTAATATTTCAACAGACCAATTACATACTCATTTTGATTTTTCCCATAGTCCAGTATCTTGTATGGAAACTAGTGGTGCTACAACAGCACATACTCCCTCGGATTTTCATGATTTACTCCCTCATGATTACTGATATTTTGAACAGTGTTTCTGATATCTGGAAATATTCAATTTGTCGTTCCCCGTATTATTACGGCAGATCCATATTATAAGGGCAGGGCGTCCTCGATTTCTTCACGTAAAGGGACAGTCAAAATGAATAGCTGATTTGCCTTAGCAAATAGTTTTAATTACCGTGGAGGAACTTTCTTATCAAGTCTTTCTTATCGTCATACGCAGTTTTTAACTGTTTTTGACGTAAATAAATAAAAATAAATAAATGCAGTTCAGGCCAAGTTGGACTCACTGCACTGGTATATCTTAGAAAAAAAAAAGTCTTGCCAAAAATGCACATTTTAGTAGGTATCCCAGAATTTCAAAAAACCTGCACACAATACACTTCTCCCCACAGCAGGTCACACACAGTTTTTAACTGTATTTGATGTTCAATAAATAAATGTAGTTAATTGATTTGGTCTGCAACAATAATACATTTTTGCACCGACATCAATTAGTGTCACAAACAGCATTTTTCTGTGTGTGTGTATATGGGAGGGAGGAGGTATATTGTGCAGCAGACTAGATGTTTCCATACAAAAACTGTTCCTGTAAGCTGAATTTTAATTTTTTTATTGGTTAATTTATTTAAGAGTTTTCAAGTGTCATATTGAAAGTCTTTCGTTTCTATAGAAAATGAGTAAATACTGATTTTATGATGAATGGCGTCTCTAGCCGATTTCCTATTCTGAAGGGGGTAAGTTCTATGAGAGACCCCTCCCCTATTTCCGTTATTTAACCACCTTTGGTCCACACCTTTACATCTTAGGAACAACTCTTTGTCTTTGAAAGGCAGGCCAAAGACTTTGCCAGTGCGGCTTGTCCTGAACGGCGATCACGCTGCAAACCCATTCACAGCTTCGTAGAGGCAAATGGTGAGGTTTCCGTTCCAGTCGGCGGGGCGAGCGCGGTAATCCGGGTCTGCGGGGCCAGGCAGGCTTGTCTCTCGGGAGAGCAAAGTGCGGAGCCACGAATGTCCACGAAGACACCCGAGCAGAGTCGAGCGAGGCGAGCTTTCCGTCTAATATGCATAATTTCTGCAGAAGAGTGAAAATCATTGCTCCCAATTGTTGGCACCTTTTGTGTGTTCTTCTTCCAACATACTCAAAATTCCAGTTACAGATAAGCAAACAATACTTTTTCATTTAGAAGCAGTTGCTTGAAATATAGAGAGAAAAGACGTAGCCATTCTGAAATACTGTATTGCAATGATAGGTGTCCCCTCCGATATTTCGGATCACGAAAATTAATTTGAAATAGTTTAGTAATTTATAATTATTTTCTTAGAATACCAATTCAAATGTAAAACACAAACCTTCATTATTTCATTTCGTACAAAATTTGTTCGTATCAAGGAAGGTTAGATATTATAATTATATGAAAACTTACTAGCTACGTGAAACAACAAGACTGTAATGCGTCATCTTGCATTCTAATTGCTATAAATCTAAAACTTCTGAAAGTTGCAGCATATACATTTAATTTATGACTTTCCAACAATGCGAAAGATGATTCTTGTATATCTCAAACAGATAAGTCTCCAATCACAGGCATTGTTGACGCTTTTCTTAGCATCCAATTTATCGAATCACATGCACTAATGGGTTAAGGCAAAAATACTACCATAATTATATTTATCTACAATCTCTTAACAATTTCTTACATTATTACTTTAATTGATTGAAAATTGTGAATGTTGAAACTTTTTAGATATGAGAGAATGTAAGGAAAATTAATTACCGGGAAAGTGAAAAAGAAAATTTAAGATAGTGCATTTACAGTTTATTAATACAATTTTTCTTTAAAATTGCCCAGAAGCATACATTGCATCTTCATCTTTTTTCTTTACTTCTTTTATTGACTTGACAAACCTTTCCTTCTTTTATTGACTTGGCTTTTTTAAGCACTTTTAAAGTCTAGTTGCAACGCCATTTCACTTTTGTGGAGACGACGTTTGTCTCTCATAATATCTTTATTTTCTTAGGAGATGTCACTTTGATTCCTGAAGCATGCTCTTTCACTGGCCTCACATCCCATATTGAACTGGGACACTGCTGATGTCAGCAATTTCAATCTTTTTTCTGGAAAGAAATGTTTCTTTGGGCACTTGCTCCAAACAAAACTATGCAAATATTCATTTGCATTCTGTGTTTTCCCATATACGCATTCCAGTAATTCATTTTTTGCAAGTTTTCTTGTTGCTTTTGCCATGTTTTGAAATTTCATTCCCTTGAGCTCGATGGTAGAAGCACCATGAATTTTCTTCTTTAGGGCATTTAAAATGCTATGGCTTCAAGTCCGTTGGCATTGCATGGTATGAGGTGGCAAGTATTGCATACTTCATCTTCTGCACATCTGGAATATTCTTCTGGATGGCATTGTGATAATTTGCTAAGACAAATAACTATGTCATCCTTTAAATTCGCTTGTTTTTTACCAAGTGTAACACCCTTCACTTTCTATTCTTGTATTATTTTTGTAAGTCTATTTTAAATCTTTACATCACATGTTTTATACATTCTTCTTTTCTAATAATAAAGTTGTCTCCATAGATGTTTAGTTTCAGATGGTGATTGAAAGTCTTTGCATCACCATCTGACAGTATTGTTGTATATCTAAAATGATGAGCTACATCCATTGCTTTTGAAGATCCATTAAAATTACTAACACACTCTCCACTTAAATCTCTTTCCATTTTTTTATATTCACAGCTTTTTTCTCATAATTTGCTCTTGTTCTTTTCATAAGTGCCACAGTATTTTGACAAAACATGAAAATCAGCCACACGACCAGTCAAGATATCGATAACAATTCCCATTACATAACGACATGTAGTGCCTCGTTTATGCAATGTTCCATCATACAATACTAAAAAATTTATAACTTCATCACTGACTGAATCTAGAACATCTATGTAAGCTTTATGTATGGCTACATATGAAAGCCTCAAAATTTCCTCTTATTTTTGTATTATTTTTAATAACAGAGAGAACATGAGAATTGTAAGTTGAAACATTCATTCATGGTAAACCAATTACCATTGAAACTGCTCTATTGCTGAATGTCCCCTACCTATTTGCAAAGAAGCATCCACAATTTTTCTATTTACTTCATGTGGTGGCCTACTACACGATGATGTTAGGGTAGAAGATGGCTATTTGAAATTTTATTTAACAATTGTTCACAATTATTACGCTTGTTCACTAACTGAAGAGCAAATTAATGGCATTGTTTTACTTCAATGCATACATTTGAGGATCCACAGACAACACTCACACGCATCCTTTCAGTAAATGATCCTAAACACACTTGTGAAGTAACATGCAAGTGCAATTCTCTTCTTCGGATATTTCACTGTTCAGCAGGAAAAACATCAGTGAACTTGGAAAGAATGTTCGCACTGGCTGATGGCTTGACCGGTGAGATTTTGGCTGAAAATGAACAATGCTTGACATCTGATACTAAAAAAGTTTCTACTTCCTCAGCACTGGCATTTGTGACTGCAATCTCCTGCCGTTTCTTCTTTACAAAAGCTGCATTTTTATTACCACTGCACTCCTTTGCACCAAAATAATTCTAACCTGAACTAGCCGACGGAAAATAAATTGAGAATATTATTGAGAACTTATTAAAAACCACCTACCAAATAACTAAGTTATAGAAAAGTTAAAATAAAGAAACTAATGTGAATAATAGTTTGGAATTATTCGTTTAAAACGAAAGTTCGCAACAAATCTTGTTAATGGCGTTAACGACCACTTAACATTAGAAACATTAAATTTCTGACAGATTTCGAATTGAAGATTTGCGCCTTGGAATTCCGTTCGGCTCGCGCATGGGCTCGCTCGACTCCGCTCGGGTGTCTTCGTGTACGTTCGTGGCTCCACATTTTGCTCTCCCGAGAAACAAGTGACCAGGCAGGCCAGCTGGAGCGACGGCAGCCCGAGCCCAGTGCCTGCCGTCGCCATGGAAACAACTCCCCTCCACCATGTTCCCCCCCCCCGCGTGATATTTCCTAAAAAGCCCCCACCACCAACAATAAGCCAGACAGCCCATCACACTTCCCGACGTTGGCGCATCCTAGCGGTCGACGGGGAACTGTTCAAAGGATGTAACTAAAAACACGCCTGGTGAGCCCTCTATATACATCTTTACTCTATGGCCCCAGGATTCTCGAGTCCCGAAAAGCTAGCATACGGATACGGGCAGCAACGGCTGGTGAGAAAGCACCGTGTGAGAAAGGCTTATGAGAGCAAGTTGCTCGTTTGTGCACGAGAGCGCAGCACACTTGAGGTTGTCAGAGAAATATTTTTCTTTCTCACTCGTGATTCCGTGCTTGGTCATGAGCACAAACAGTAGATATAGTGCTTGCCTGCTAATTCTCAATTAATATCTAAGAAGTTGAATTCTGACTTAAATATATTAAATTTTATTTTGGTTCGAAATATATCAATTCACAAGTGATCTCATTGTCAACCGCGAGTGAGAACTAAAGCGGAGCTATTTCATAATTTGCTTTCAAGAAGTCTCCCGACATAAAACTGTTGAAGTAGTGTAACATTTGTTTCAATGACTTAGATTCTAGAGAACATTAAGAATAATTATGTCTTCAGTTCGCATTATTGTCGAGTATCCCCAGACACACGAGACACGCTACGCCACTGGTAAGCATTATGGTTGGAATTTTTGCGTAATTTTCCGTATTTCTATACACGCGGGTAACGCTATGTCGTAGGGTTGTTTTTTTTTTTATTTTTGAAAAGTCTTGTCTCTCATTAATATTTGTATTTGCAGGATCAGGAAAAATGCCAGCCTTCTTCTTTATTTAAGTAATGGAAGGAAATCTTCCACAAAGATATTTAAAGCAAGCTTTCCTTATTTGATGACACATTATTCTCTCCTTGTGTCAAAGTTTTCCTGCATAGCTACAGTTTCCTTGTCTAATGTTATGTTCTGATAGTGCTTTGGAGGTCCGCTTTTATACGAAACAGGGTTATTTCGTGTGCCAGACTGTTGGCCATTACAAGTCTGATTACTTTTGTTTTCACAAAAATACCGGGTTCATGAGGGACCTTGAGCACCCAACGTGTATAGTTCAAGTTTCACAGTGGGAAAGATAAATACATATTCTCTAGTTCATAGGATCGGTTCTCACTAAAACACTGTGATAGGTTACACTATCAGAATGCTACGTAACAGGAAGGATAAAATTAATGTATAAATCCCTAATTCTTATTTTTTAATTTTACCGATCGTCTCCTATATTCTTTCAGTAGTATACCTCCCTTTGCGGCTCTCACACGCAACCAATTTTTATAAATGGTCTTAAAGAAAGAGAATTTCACGGATATGTGAAGAATTTCACTTTGACTTTGAAGATATGAAGGATTTATTTTTAGAAACGCATCGAAATATTCATGTAAAATGCAACCTGTAATGCACGTCAGTATTTTTGAATCTATATCGTTAAATAACTCCTAAACGAAGCGTTCTAGGGCCTTAAAACTAAACTTTTTGGGCCAAATGCCTCATGGAAACGCTCCTCACACCGTAATCGACAGAATGGGATCTTTTTGACCATTCTATTACATTTTTGCTGGTTCGACGCTTCTCGATTCTACCCCACCTGTTCACAACCTGTAGAATCTGCAACTGTATGTGAAATTATTAATTACTCAGTAACGTGCAGTGATAATTTTAGTAGGGGAAGCACTTTTGAAGTCCAAGGTATAAAAAACGTAAAACAGTTAAAGATGATATGAATTTTCACAAAGCGTGAATATTAACCCGGGCGTCTTGCATAGGAACATAACAGGTCGCCCGGGAGTAAACAGACCCCAGGGAAATTTTCGTTGCATAAACACCTTCTACCATTATAAAGAAATATTATTCGGTATTTATGTGACTTACAACTTAATCTTATTTATCAAGTACTTAGTTATTTAAAATTATTAACAATTTTTTAAAATCCATTAATGCATTAAAGGATTTTTTCTTCCATAAAATGAAAAATACGTCCTTTAACTTTAATGTATGGTGAACGTTAATTTGAAAATGTATCTACAGAGTTCAGTAATAATGTTTTTACGGTCTATACAAACAATGGATGTAATGTCCGTTCTACTGTTTTCTTAGACTTTTCACATTCTCTGGATGCTCTGCGGTTTAAATTCTTCGGACAAATTTCACGTCCCGTTAGTTCTCTTTCTTGCATCTTGTGTTTCTTGTTTTTGCTCTGAATGCAAATATTGTCTTATTTTTAGTATCAACTCTCGCGACAATACTGGTAGAATTTATCTCATAATAGACCAAGGGCGAATACGATCCAAACTTCCGTCTGTAATTCTTATGAGTGGTGATTCCTCGATATATCAGTAATGTTCTTCTGAAAGTTGATCGTGCCTACTTCGAATGTATCACCGGAAGCGGAGAATATCGCAAGGACGTTGCGCCGCGCCGAGTCGATGCCCTGTCAACGCGGGTAGTTTCCCACTTTCCTCGCTAGATGCCATGACTACTGCGCGGAATGAGTTCCCCGATGCATTCCCTTCCCGCAAGGAAGGACTGCCGAACGGTACGCAAAGAATTAGTTTGTTCAGAATACTTTTTTTAACATAATACAAACGTTCTCACTGTTATTAGGTGCTTTATACTTTGATTGTATTATAATGTAGTTAGCGCGTACGTAAAACACTCAAAAAGCCAAAATAATAAATTCTTTCGAACTTGAAATTGCCACCCGTCGATCACGACGGAACGGATTCTCATACTCATTATCCTCGCGCACTCCCAGACCGACCCGACTTTTCACGAGGCGTGACGAAGTCGAGCGCCTGCACCTTCGACGAATGAAGCTTCGCTGACGTCACGAGACGAATTTACACACCGTTTTGAAAACATCGATAGTTACGGTTCAACCACTAGTACTTAGTTCAAAATCTGAGTTGAGTAAACAGTTTTGCTCTGGCCATAAGCAACGAATATTTTAAATATAGAAAAGATTTTTCTGTGCTTTGCTTAGGGGAATGACTCATTCCCTTCATTCCATGGAATGCACGCCACTGTAATTACTTAATATTCTACGCGATTGAATTACACGGGCGTACCATTTTGCTCGATAATAAAGTTAAATAATAATAGTTTGTATTAACAAGGATGTATTATATTGTCATTAGGGCTGTGATATATATGCATTTGCATATTTTTTCTGTTAACTAAAACATCCCATTTCAACAAATTATATACGTTTTGATCTATTTAGAATCAATTTAAGCTATTATTTCGCATGTATCACCATAATTGCATATTTTTGCATATTTGAGCCGTATTTGCATATTTTTGTTTCGCGAAAAGAAGCCCAACAGTTACAATTCTGTCAGCGAGTAAGCGGCTGTGACAGTTCTCTCGCCACGTGCTATGGTACAACATGTGATCTGCTCTGACCCAATGGGTTTCAACTGTCAAGAAAGTATTCTTGAAGGCGCCCAGACGTGCGTATATTTTAAAGACAAATTACCTTGAGCCTAACTCTACCTCCCCAACCAGTCATCACAATGTGAGGTACTTGGCTGATGGCAGCTGAATATTATTCCAACTACTTTGATCAAATAAAAGTTGTTCTGTTTAAGTTACCTGTTGATTCTGCAACAGTGGACAAAGCTAAATCTTTGATAGAAAACTCAACTTTAAAATAGAACCTAGCATACATATACTCAAATGCTGTGTTTCTAGTTGACAAAATAACGTCACTAAAAAAGCCACTAGAAACCCAAATCAGGCTATTGGAAGATAGTATTGCAATAGTCACTACAGCTATTAAAAAATGAATGATACACGAGGGGAGAATGGAAGCAAAGTGAAGAAGAATTTTTTAGATGTTTTGCAGAAAAATCCTGGCTGGAAGGACCATTAACTTAGAGCTGATATCTTATGTGGAAAAGAAATGGAGGTGGTGACTGAGGATTCTGGTACTGAACTGGATCCAATGGATATTGCAGTGTTTAAATATGAGCCAGTAACTTCAATTGATGTGGAGCGGTCTTTCTGCCGGTTTAAAGCAATTTTGAGGCAAAATAGACGTTCGTTTGAGTTTGAGAACTTGGAAAAGGTGGTTGTTTGCAATTGCAACAATTTTGCAAGTGATCATAGACTTTGTTCAAGGATTGTCCCATTTTTTTCCAATTTACTAACTTTCTCTTTTAACCAAATATCGTTGGCTCACAAGAGAAACGCATATAGTCAAGATTTTTCAAGTTTTAAGTTACTCAATTATTGTGTTCTAAATTTTATTATAATTGAGAGGAATTTTTTGTTGCAATACCTATATTTTTTTATTCTTGTGAAATGTATATTAGCTGCATCTCCCATTAGTTTTTTTAAGAAATCAGTGTTCTTCAAAATTAAGCCATTGACTTATCGTTTGTTGCTTGTAACATTTTTTTAATTTTTATTTTTTCTGTACACATATTTTCCATACTACACTTTTTATTTATTTTTACACTTACACATTACATTAGGCTATTTTGCATATTTTCCTATTTTAATTGCATATATTACCAAATATATTTACAAATATATGTGCATATTTTGCTGTTTTTATTGCATATAAATCACAGCCCTAATTATTATCAATTACAAGGTGACAAGTAGAACAAGTGATGGAGGATAAGAAGGAAGAAAGACATGAATCTTGAAGAAAAATATATATTACAGGCTTAATATGGAAATTGAAAAATAAGGAAGAGGGTGGGGTATTAGCATGCATGAGTTAACGCACGGGTACGCTAGTTTAAATCATATCAAGAAAATGGTTTATGATAGTAAACACACAACTTCAGTTTCATCGTCAGTGATAACACGTACGGAAACGATTATGACTTTGAAAATAAAGCGTAGTGTAATTAACGAATACTCTGGCAGGAACAAAGTACATCTGATACCCACAGTTTAAAGTCCCAATTGTTACAAATTAAAATAAATAACTGATCAAGTATGGACTTACATATTCACATTAAGTCATTCCATTGAATTTTTCTTTGATTAACAGATGCTTAAAACTCAATTTACATGTAAAAACTTTGTTTGATAACAGTAACATTATTTTTGAAAATTGTAGAAAACAAAAATGATTAGCAACAGTACTCACCTAACTACTGCTACACAATCAGATAAAGCTGCGAGTATAGTGTCTCGAAACTTCTTGAGAGCAGCGAGGTCATCCATACGCACATCAGAATTAGCCAGTACAAGTGCTTTTAGCACGTAATACTCTTCTTCCGCTATTGCTAACCTCTCAAGCCTTTCGACAATGTGCATGCACTGAAAAACAAAACATGGATATGATTAATAAAATGTTAAGTACTAAAAATACAAAATAAATATTAAGCCTCTAGAAAAAGAATAATTACATTCTACAATAAAACAAGTCTCTGACGGAACCTCTGTAAGACGTAAATCAGCAATGACGGACAAAAACAAGAGAACGGCACGATTTCATACGTCATGAAAATGATCTCCAATTTGGAAACCCGCTAAACGCGGAAACGAAATAGTTTTTAGAGAACGCCGAATGATTGTAACATCGCTAAACTAGAGGCGCTACAGAATAGCACAAACTTTGTCGTACTAGTTGATTTCCTATTCTCTTGAGTCTGGGCTAGCTTTTCGGTTTTGCATCGTCCTTTTCCCAGCAGCTTTCTATCAGTGCTTGGAAGACCTACCAGAGCCTAAAGCTGTATCTACCGCCCTGTGGCGAACATTCCCAGAAAAGAGCACATTCGTGCTCCCCGAACATCGCACATTCCTCTCACGGTCATGCACCTTCACGCATTTATCCATGGAATCCATTGGCCCTCTCTCTTAGCTTGTTCCACAGTTGCGGATGTAGAGATTAGTTCCTCGATTACACAAACAGTTGAGCCTGAGGAGCCAAGGGATTACGGAAGAATTAAGGTTCATCGGTGATACAGTAGTCCCTTTTCATAAGCTTGCTTTTGACGCACGATTGCGGTTTTAGCGAACGCGCGCATGCGCACAGTGGCCTCAGCTTGTACAGCAGCAGCTTGTAGAGCACGTTCGCTCAAACCCTGAAAATAGTGCGTCAAAAGTCCGCGTGTAAATGCCACCTACGCCACGAACACAAATTAGAACATTCACGCTTTACGTGGGTTTCATACACATTGTTGGGCTCACCTTCCCCAAGTCCCTGTCTCACCTCTCTTCAGTTGGCTCTGCAATAATCGGTTAACACAAAAACATACGCCACCATTTAGAACTATTTAACTGCTAATTAATTACGTAAGAATTTTTTTTTGCTCTTCAAACTTTCGAGTAATTAATAGAATAATGCTGAAGATTCAGCTGGCACATCACAATCGGTTACCATAAAAACAAATACCCCACAGTTTAGAACTATTTAATTGCTATTTAGTTATGCAAAAATTGTTTATTTCCTCTTCAAACTTCCAAGTAATTATTGGTGAGCTGGCTGAATATTAAGCTGGCATCAACACAATCGTATACCACAAAAATTAATACGCTATCTTTTAGAACTATTTAATTATTAATTATTTCCACAAAAAATATTTTTGTTCTTCAAACTTCCGAGTAGTTAATGGTCAGCTGCCAGGCGCCAGCCGCCGGCACGTCAGCCGGCCGACGCGGCAGATTTAAATGAAATACACGGACTGGCCGAGACCTGACTTCGATATTGTATTTTCTTTTAACAAAAAACCAAAATAGTACAATGAAAATTATGTCAATACTTTGTTATGTTCATAAAAGCTCTCCGTAAAGCTTAATTACGCACGCACACGCAAAAAACTAATGGTGCTACAGAATGGCACAGTATTAGTTTATTTCCTTGTATCTGGGTTAGCTATTCAGAATTACACATACTCGTGCCAGCTGCCATCTACGGCCGCCCAAAGTACATATTTTTGACATTTTCTTAATTTTTCAGTTTCCTAATGGTGGAACGGAAATATTAATTCTAGAATATTAAAGAACAGTAATATCTTGTCCTAAATGGCAATTTGCTTTGAAAACTTTGAAGCCGCTTTTAAGAAAGTGGCGTTTAAGCACTACTGAAAATGCAAAATTTGAAGCTCTTTTCACAGAAAATTTTTGAGTTTTCGAAAACTTCATTTGAAATCATTTCAAGAACTTAAACTCACAAATACAACAGTATTTACCAATTGCTGGTAATGTGCGTATTAAAGGTGTGAGACATCTCTCAAAAAGGTGTATTTTACTCTATTCATACAAGAAATTTGAAGAAAAGATATGGAGCCGTTTTTGAAAAAAAAATTGAAAATGTCCAAGAGGGTTTCATATAAAGTACCAACAAATTTTACAAAATCTTTTTTCAGAATCTCAACGCTTCGACTGGAACCAGATCGACAGGGCTTTCGTCAACTTGAAAAGAATCCTTCGTATAGTTTAGGCGCTAGTAGTATTCACAGACGGACGGACAGACGAACGTTTTGCTTCCAATTGGTTTTTCAGTATCGAGGACCCACAAAAGAAGGATTCTGGCTACACCACTTGTAAGGGGAGTTTTACTTTCCCGTATACATACGTATACACGGAGTAATATACGTAGTATAGGGAAAGTTACGTAATGCTGAGTGAAAAAACGGCAAATTTTCGGCAGGAAACTAGTGGTGCAACAGAATGGCACAGACTTTCCTGTATTAGTTTTCTATTTCCTTGGGTCTGGGATAGCTATTGCCCGGAATTGCCACATACTCGTGCCAGCTGCCATCAATCGCCGCCCAAAAGTACATTTTTTGACATTTTCTTAATTTTTCGTTTTCCTAATTAATATTGATTTTAAAATATTAAAGAACAGTAAACCTCGTTCTAAATGGCAATTCAAAAATTTGGAGCCGTTTTTAATAAAATGGCGATTAAGCGCAACTAAAAATGCGAAATTTGAGGATCTTTGTCACAGAAAATTTTTGAGTTTTCGAAACAATTTAAAGCCATTGGAAGCACTTACACTCACAAATACAATAGTGTTTACAAATTGCTAGTAATGTGCATATTAAAGGTGTGAGAGATCTTAAAAAAAATTACATTTCTGTTGTTTCCACAGAAAACGGTTGAGTTCTCGACAAACTTTATCCGACATTATTTAAAGCACATACTCATATACACTACAATGTGAACAAATCGCCGCTAATGTAAATATTAACGACGTGAGAGAGGTAGAAAAAATACATTTGTGTAATTTTTGAAAAAAACAAAAGAAACAACAACAAAAGAATAGAGCAATATCGCGTTTCTGTCATCTTATAGAGTGCATTAAGCACTATCCTAACCAAACGTTTAAAGAAAACATTTGGAGTAGTATTTGAGAAAATCTTGTTTTTGTAATTTTTTTAAATATTGCACGCAATATTGCGCAAAAACTATTAAAAATTTCAAAAAAATTTTCACACGACCCTAATGAAAGAGCTCACTTTGGAGACAAAATTTTATTTGAAGGAAAAATGTCTATTTAATTTTGTAGTTGTAGGAAAAGGGCGAAAAATTCAAACTTTGCAATTTTCGAAAATTCAGTGTTAGGACATTTTCCCGGCGCGCCCAAAATTGCAGTAACTTTTGCGCAGCTGGGCGCTCTTAGTGGTTCTTCCCGCCAGTTATGGGAGTTCCATGGTGCAGCAGTGTGTTAAGGCGCGTCCACACGATGCGTCTTTTCGTTCAATTTTGCGCATGCGTCCAACGCATGCGTCTAGCGCAGATTTATCCTATCAAGATAATCCTTTATTCAGGCATTTCATTTTTTTGACTTTAATAGTAATTTCTTGTATATTGGTTCAGAAGTTTGAGTATAAAATTATTTTTATTATTAATGTTAAGCGCATGCGTTTGGGGCATGCGTCCTTTCGTCAAAACGATGGACGCATGCAATAGCGCAAGCTTCCCAGAGCTGACGGGAATCTCGTTCGTCTTTCACGTGCGCTTCCTTCAAAGAACGTGTATTTCATGGCGAAGTCATCCGGAATACCGAGCCGGAAGAGTTCTTTGGTAGTCTTCTGAGTTATTTTGTACCGTCCGTCTGTGTTTTATTGCGAATTTGTTGCAGATTATTCTTTTATTATATATTTACGATCATATCAATTTTCAATACACACATTTATTAAGATAAATAATGGAAACTAGTAAAAATGAACATGTGATTATTTCCATTTCTATTAGGTGTGTTACAGTGACAAGAGAAGAATATTTAGTTCTCCCTAATTCTAATTTTATTTTTATGGTAATGCCAATTTTCGAAATTTACGTAATAAGTTATATAGCTGAAACAATTAAATGCAATAGCTTTCATTTAAGGTTATGTATTTTCAGAATGTCTCTTGAAAACAAAGAACTCACTCTTCAGTTCATTCAAGATTATAGAGAAAAGGAAGTTTTTCTCTTCTCTTCTTTCGACTGATTATAATATAAGCTACCGAAATTGCCGTGCAAATAGCTGGATCCATTACACAGAATAGAACAAGCACCGCACATTGTTGGACAAGGTAGCGCACGTGCGCTCTGTTGAACGTTCGTCTTTCAACTTTGCGCATGCCATTTTATTCCTGTAACGCACAGAAAAGACGCATCGTGTGGACGCGCCTTTAAGGGGTCGCGAAAATGAATTTCGCGCGTTCCACTAAAAAAACTGGTGGTGCTACAGAATGGCATACACTTTCCCGTATTAGTTTTCTGTTTCGTTTGGTCTCGGCTAGCTTTTCGGACTTGCCAATACTCTTGACCGCTGCCATCTATCGCCGCCCAACATTTTTTCGACATTTTCTTAAGTTTTCAGTTTTCCAATAGTAGAACAAAACTATTATTTTAAGAATATTAAAAAAAATTAAACCTTGCCCTAAATGGAAATTTTCGTTGAAAAATTTGGAGCCGTTTCAAGAAAATGGCATTTAAACGCTACTGTAAATACGAAACATGAAGCTCATTCTTACAGAAAAGTTTTGAGTTTTCGGAAAATTTCATTTGAAGTCATTTGGAGCATTTACACTCACAAATTCAATAGTGTTTACAAATTGTTGGAAAAGTGCATTTTAACCGTACGAGAGAACTTAAAAAAAATACGTTTTTGTTACTAAAAAAAATTAACTTTATGCTATATTAAAGAGTGCAATTAGCACTATCCGTTCGAAAAGTTTAAAACCATTTTTGAGAAAATGGCGTTTGAGAGTTTCTGAAAACGCGCAATTTTGAGCAACTTTTCACAGAAAACTATTCAATTTTCGAGAAACTTTATTTGACATTATTTAAAGCACATGTACTCATTAATATAATAATGTGAACAAATCACCGCTAATGTTAATATTAACAACGTGAGAGACAAATAAAAACTACATTTTTACAATTTTTGAAAAAACAAAAGAATAGAGGAATATGGCGTTTATGTCATCTCATAGAGAATATTTAGCACTATCTCTACCAAAAGTTTAAAGCAAAAATTTGGAGCCGTTTTTGATAGTCTTGTTTTTGTATTTTTTTAAATTTCAAATATTGGGTGCAATTTTGCGCAAAAACTACTAACATTTTCAAAGAAATGTACACGACTTTAATGAAAGAACTCACTTTGGACAAATTTTATTTGAAGGAAAAATCTTCATCTTCAATTTTGTAGTTCTAGGAAGACGCCGAACAAATTTCAAACTCTGGCAATTTTCGAAAATTCAGTTACCCGTGAAAATGGGACCTATGCCACCTTAAGTGTATTTTAAGAAATTTACAAGAAATTTAAAGAAAAAAATTGGAGCGGTTCTTGAGAAAATTTGGAAAATGTCCGGGGGGCTTCAAATTTTGAAGAAAGTTTCTCAAAATCGAGGCGCCACGAGTGGACGCAGATCGACCGGGCAATATCCATTTTGGAAGCATTCGCACATATGGTTTATGCGTTAGTGTTGTTCACACACGGTCAGCAGACGGACGGACGTTTTTAAAAGACCCACTTTTTCGGTATCAGGGGACCTCAAAGCATGTATTTCTGTTGAAATCTCGAAATCGATTTTCAGCAGCATTACATTACTTTCCCTATACTACGTATTACTCTGTATATACGTACGTATACTGAAAAATGTTTAGATCTATGTGAAAAAAACAACAACAAAACCTCAACATGAAAATATATGAGTAGTTTTCGCATAATTTGTGATGAAATATAGGCAATTTTTAAATAGTTGTTTTCTCCTCTTTTGTATCGATGAACAGTAAAAACTTGGTGCTAATCCCATTTCCGGCCCTCTCCGTATTTTCTAAAACTGCGAAAACTCAACATTTCAAACCTACAAAACTGAAGATCAGTTCTTTAAAAAGGCCATTTAAATTTTTTTAAATAGCCGTTTTGGGGTCATTTTTTGTTTGAAATTAATGAAATTTAAAAAAAAATCTCTAAAACCGTTGCAATTTCCCCCTCCCTGAATGCTTAAAGAATGGCGGAAGTCTCATTTTCGTTCACACTCTGACTTTTCGAAAGCTACAAATTTAGAAACAACGCGAGAAAGTATGTGCTGTTGTCGCGCCACTAGTTTAGAAAATGTCATTACAATGCTTTCGAAAATTCGCAATTTTGGGCTATTTTCACAAAAAGATTTGATTTTTGAAGATCCTTTACAAGAAATTATTTAAAGCTCTTGTATTTCCAAATGCAGTAATGTTTAAAAAACGCCTGTAATGTAAACATTAACAACATGAAAGATGGTTCAACAGAAAACATTTGGTAATTTTTGAAAAACTTAAAATACAATTAAATGGTGTTGGTGTCATATTATTTGTCATGAGCATTGAACACAATCTGTCAATGTCATGTGCACTGAACACTATCCACACAAAAAGTTTAAAGAAAAAAATAATTGGAGACGTTTTTGAGAAATATTGTTTTTAAAATTTCTTATATCTAACTCATGATTCCACAATTACACACAAAAAACTCTAATGTTTTGAAAAAACAAACATGCCTTCAATGAAAGAACCAGTTAAGGAGATCGTTTTATTTGAAGTAAAAATAATAATGTAGTTTATCAATGTTCAAAAATATAGTTGTACAAAGGGACCCAAAAAAATTCAAAGTTTTGCAATTTTTGAAAATTTAAGAATTAAGAGAGGAAATTGGATCTATGACATCTTTATAAAAGCATTTCACTCTCGTCTTACAAGAAATCTTTAAAAAATAGGCTTCAAGATGTTGAAAATTTTCATTATATTGAATTTCTTGACAAAAAGCAGTTTTCCACCTACTAACCGTCTTTTCGTTCTGAACAGTTTTCTTTCCTAATAAAACAATACCCATTCTTTGACAATGAGCAGCTTCAAAATGAACTGACAAATGTATACATTGATAATGCAAAATACATGCCACCACCACATAGCACCACATCATGATGTGGTGCTAGCTGAACCCAAAAGTGAGCTTCCCATAATTATACTTTTTCAAATGACTTGTCAGACTTCAACATTTATTGATTATAGAGTATAACTATTGTATTAAAATTGCATTTTCTTTTCTAAAATTGTTTAATTACATGTTCTTTTCTGAATATTTGTGCATTTTTTTCATTAACCAATGGTTCAAATTGCGGACACACACTTTTGACGCTATAAAAAAACAAACGTATTCAAATGCAAATTTTAGGAAAATATCAGCCAGGAAGATAGGGTGGTGCGCTGGCGGTCAATGGAATTGTTAGATGGAAAGTCAACCTAAAACGGCCCACCAGTGTCAATTGAATAAAATGTTTATTGTCCTTACAATTAGTCAAAAACCAAAATACACAGACTTTTACCCCCACCTACCCTACATTATGTAATCATTCACTAGACTTTCTATTGTGAACACAATTATAAAAACATTTAATGTCATTTTAAATAAAATTTGCAAAATTTTCAATACATTCTTATCATTAAATTGTGCATTGTATATTGTGATATACCAAAATGGTAGCCAATAACATTATGGGAAAATGTATTTCAGAAGTGGAGTATAGTTGAGTTAAGGAGATGATCGCGGCGGTCGCTATGGAAGCGGGGCGGTAGAGAGTCAACCGTCATTAGGTGTCATTTTTGTAACAGAAAATATATACGGAAATCAATAGTCGAGGCGGAAGAACATTGTGTTTTTAGGGAACAAAAGAGGGATATAGTTTTTGAAGCGTGAAGATGACGGGGGACATTCACTCTTGCTCACATGGTAGCGAGCAGGTCAAAGATTTAGCTGTGGTTGGGGATACGAATGCTTGCATTTTAAAGTAATTCAAACGAATTCAGATTGAAAAGGAATAGCAACCGGGATGGGCAGTAGTTTTTACCAGAGGAAAAGAGATTAATATAAAATTTGTTTTAGTAATATTAGAGCAGGCCAAGACGTAATTCAGGAAAACGACTAGGAATTTGTTCATTGTGGAACAGTATGCGTATAGGCGTCCGTCCGTGACGCAAGCATAGGGAAGTTAACGGGACATTAATGTTATAATTTAATGGACTACATAGTTTAATATTGAACGAACGGAGGTTTTTTCAGAAAGAAGTCATCGCGGGACAACTGCGAACGTTCTACGAGGCGCCGTCGAAGGGGAACTGAAGAATGCGCACGAAGAATTTTATGCTGCACAGGTCTTTTGTTTTTGAACTATTAGAAATGCAGAACCGGTCATGACCAAAAGAATTTGAGGTTTAACAAAAACTTCGAAGCTTTAATAATAGCTATCTTGTTTTAAAGTTTACTGAAAAGTTGAATCATTTTTTTAATAAAAAATCACAGTTGATGTTTTGGAAAGAAAGCTGATCATTATTTTACAATACGTGCAATCCAGAATTAGATGTTCTTTTAACAGAATTTTCAGATTCCTCGCTACTCCGTATGGATGGCAGATTGAATAAGTGATTGCAGAACGAGTAAATAAATTCGAACCCGACCGACTGAGCAAGTACGGCATAGTGAAGGCTGATAAAATGAATTTGCAGACAAGAACGAATAATCACATTCGTAATTATTTCTAGGCGCCCAAATTACCAAAAACAAATAATTAAAATATTCGGAAATAGTTACGAGTATCTATCAGATTAGTTTGGTTGGAGTAAATTGGTATATTTCAATATTGATTATGCTCTTACTTTTGTTTGTTTGAAAATGTAGTTTGTTGCTTTCTCAAATATCTGCATACACAGAAAGTATAAATTTACATAGTAAACATAGAATAGAGAAAGTTATGTAACACTGTGGAAAATTGATTTTGAGATTTCAACAGAAATGTACATTTTGGGGTTCCTTAATACCAAAAAATTGTTTTTCTTGTTGTTTTCCTAAAATGTCTGTCCTATTAACAAAACTACTGCCTATACTATTCACAAGATTTTTTCAAAAATTAATAATCCTAAAATGATCTGGCCTGACTCTGAGGCTCTGCGATTTTGAAAAAATTCTTATCATTCTTACATTTTTAATAACATTTTCTGATTATATCATTTTCATTGAAGTAATGTATTACTCTTTGTGGAATGGTTTAAAGAAATGTGTGTTCATTATTTGATAAAAAAAATCTACATGCTTCATTCACAGGCATTTGTTTTCAAAAATTTTTCATGATGTTCATGTGTGATAATTTTATTATGTAATATAATTACATTGCATGAGTCAAGACCATATGCAATTCATGTATTGCAAATGATCTTGCACGAGTACATTGCAATAAATGAATTTATGATAACATAAAAAGGAGTGAGGAGAGGGGTCACTTGAGAGGATATATAAGGATCGTAAAACAAAAGAAATACAAGTGTTATGAACAGAGCCAAATATAAGGCAGGGCTGCAGGGGCTGTAGCCCAGGTGCCATCACAAAAACTAAAAAAAATTAACTCAAACAGATATGCAAGAGAAACTTTTTGTCAGGATTTGGAGCAGTGTGTGAAATTGATCAGATGCGGTTTTATACTAATTCAGATTCAAAAATTAAATTAATTGATCAAAATTTATTTTATCAAATATTGCAGCAATATTCCATGAAAATGTAATTTTTAATAACATATTTGACCAGACCATTTTCACAGCTCTTTTAAATAGAAAATGTGATCAAATGCATTAGACAGAAAGTTCGAACATTTTATACATATCTTTTTCTCTGTGTACGAAGGAATGTGTTTGAACGATCTATCTTAAAAATTGTATTTGTCTGTATAGAACTTTTAACAACATAATTTTCTTCTGCAAATTTGACACGTTGTGCAAATTCAACACTTGATTGAGATCTCGTAACACCTAAATAAAACAAAGATCCGAAGACATCCGAACTATGACAAACTTTTTAAATTCTGTATAACACTGTCCCTATTAATTATTGTTTATTTATACATGTACCTAAGAAAACAAACAACAACAACAAAAACTAGTAGCACTACAGAGTGGCACAGACTTTCTTGTGCTGGTTAGTTTTCTACTTTCTTTGGTCTGGGCCAGCTATTTGGACTAACCACTTAATCTAGCTGCCATCTACAGCTGCCCAAAGTACATTTTTTGAAATTTTCTCAATTTTTTGCTAGAACCAAAAAATTACTGATGAAAATGTTGAGTGTATGCAAGCGTTGGATGATGGACCATCAGACCACTGGATGATGACAGAAGTAATTGCCAACTTGTTGAAGTTGAGTGTAAAATCAGTTTTTACAATCATGACAGAGATTTTAAAAATGAAGAAGCTCTGTGTCCACTTACACCCACACACCCTCAATCATGAGCAAAGAGAACTGCAAATTTTTCCCTGCAGAAATTTGGTTCCACAGCAAGCCAAGATCCAAATTTTTTGCAAAACATTGTTATCAGAGGTGAAACTAGAAACCAACAGTATGATTCGGAAACCAAAAGCCAGAATGCTGAGTGGACAAGCACACAACAAGAGTCGACTGATGAAAATGAGAGTCTCCAAATCGTAAACCAAAACTATGTTGATCACCTTTCTCGATAGCCCAGGCATCATTTACCGAGAATTCCATCGACAAGTGTCCACTATGACAAAGGTGTTTTGAATCAGCTTCTGTGAAGAATGTGGCATGTGAGGTCCAACTTGCTAGACAGAGCAATTGGTGTCCATTGCACGACAATGCCTCATTTCACAAGTCCATCACTGTGCAGCAATTTTTGGCCAGAAGACAGATAGCATCCCCCTATATTCTCCAGTTATATCCCCTCCCGAATTATGTTTTGTTCTCAAAGTTAAAAATGAAGATGAAGGGAGAGTGGTAAAAGTCGGTAGAGATGATCAAGGCAGCAGTGACAACAGAAATTAACATTGTTGAAAAATAGCCATTTCAGATGTTTGAGGACATGCACACTCATTGTTGTATTGAATTACGGGTAGCATTGCCAGATGATTAAATGTTTATCCCAGTACTAACCTTCACAACTGGTACTTTCACTAAAATTTCTGTCGCTAAAATAACAATGTCAACTGATAATTTCTGAAATCTTCTGCATCGAAGTGTTAATATGCTTTTGAGGGACGGGCGGGGGGATCAGTGAATGTAAAATAGGGAGTGTCCAAAGCTATTAAAATGGCCCTGTGTAGAAGCTTGATACCAAATATACTTAAATCCTCTGAGTTATACTGTCTGTATGTCAACAGTCCTGAAACATTTTGAACACATGTATATGTCATCTTAAACATTGCAATTATCACTTTCTGTAAGAAAAGTATGAAGAAAAAATTTGGAGTGGTGCGCGTGTGCGCACGTGTGTGTGTGTATGTATATATATGAGAAAGGAAAAGGTGATGAATGAATCCAAAAATTTTGTTAAATTATTATGAAGTACAACACAATGCAGTACTAAACCTGACAGTTTATACACAATTATAGTTGTACATGTGACTGTCACCCACCCACTGACTCATATCAATTGCTAATTGTCTCTTCTGAAGTCTTCCAGTCAAGCCTGAGTGGACAGCATTTCATGAATAAGATCTGAATTCAGCATCCCTGATGCAAGGGCATATATTTGTGAGCTGGGTGCAAGAGGTGCAATAAGATTTATGTTATGTTAGATTTTGATTGAGTTACACTCAATGGGCTTCATGAAACATGAACAAACATGTATTTGCGATTATTTCTGGTTGGTAAACATCCTTTCATCCTTGATTTAGAGTAGGAAATCCTAGTGTCAGGATTTTCTTGAAGTAGGAGGTAAGTTTCTAGAGGAAAAAAGCTTACTTACATGCTGGTAAACTTCTAACACACTGCAGTCTCGTGCTAACTTCTCATCCAAAGAGAAGTCTGCAGCAAAGCGCAGTTTGCCACCTTGCCCTAGAGATCTGAAAGCTAGAGCTAGTGTCAGGATCTCTGCCCAAGTGCTCTGAAGCAATCGCATCTGGTCATTTAGAGTGAGCTCTGTAAAACCTACAGAGCAGAAAACAAAACAATTCAAATATTAAAATAAGAAATTGTGAAATTTCATTTTACGATTTTATAATGATTTGACATTATAATACGAAAGGGTAGAAAACACAAATAATATAGGTGGTTTATACATTTAAAGATTTCACTTGAGGGTCAAATATGACTGGAAAAGAATTAGAACCTCATTAGGTCTTTAAATAATAAACGGATGGTTCTGGTACACGTTGCAATAAAGCATATCTTGTGACATTCTTTTGTATTAGAAAAATACAATACTTACTGTGAATTCGAAACTTAAAAGAATCTCAAGCAGATAGAAAAAAGGAGAACCCACAATTTTTCATAACATTTATCGCATACCTCTCATACTAGTAAAGCGTTGACATTATTCTCCCAACAATGGCTTTAGCTTTTGAGTAGTCAACGTTTCCAGTCTCTATTCCAGCATCAGTTTCCTTTCTCTTCTGAGTTTTACTGCTGTTAACCTTTCATACAGGTAAGGTCTGAACTATCAAAATTCTGAATTTTTAGTTCACACTATTTTGAGATTTATTGGAGGATATTGAGTTTTTCATTTGGTTCTGAAATGACTCCGTTAGAGATATTTTAGATACTAAAAATGTACATAAAATGGTAATTGTTTATTTATTTACACAAACAGCAACAGAAAAACTGATGTAGCTGCAATCATGAATGTGATGCTGAAACAGCTCCTGGATTACAATTTTTACAGCTTACAATTTCCTTTGTGTGGGTTTCATGGCCTTATTCTTCATAATTATTCACTGTGAACTCAATACACTTCACTCAATGGCATTTACCTGGAATAAGTTTAGCCCAACTGATGACACCAACCAATTCCCGGTCGTAGAGGTCACTCAAAGTGCTCACCACCCGCAGCTCCAGGTCAACAATACTTGTATCAGGAGAGGCCAGCAATAAGTCTGGCTCACATGAAGTCAGAGCCTTCAGCATCTTGTTCTCTGTGTCAAATGATGACAATGGTGGTGTGATCAAGAAATAAAATGCAACACACTTATGAATTTAAGTTAAAGCGGGTGACCAATTTCTGGAAAAACAGGGAAATTGAAATATACAAGTTATGGAGAGAAAACACAGGGAAACAGATGGCTTGTCAAAAAAACATGTTTATTATTTGAACCAGAATCCTGGACGAAAAAAAGATTGGTGTATTTATGTGCCATGGTGAATAAGAGTAAAACATTGGTCCTACATACAGGACAGTCTATCAAAATGCCATATGTAGCACATTGTATGTCTTTGTAAACAGAAGCGCAGCAATAATTAATTTTTGCGAAGAGATTATAGTGAAAAAAGTTATTAATCTACATAATTTATCAATGATTGATCTCAATTCTTGCATGTAATTCGCTGAAATTTTATTGTGGAATGTTCTCTACAAATGGTAATTAAAAAAAAGGTCTTCACCAATATTTTTAAACAGTTGATAAATGTCTTTACCATATGTGACAGTATCTTTCATTATCACATTCATTATCCTAAGATCACTTAATCAATTACCCATGTAATACATGCAACATGAACACAATTACAGATTACCTATCATGATTATCACATTCAAAGTAGAGCGACACATCAACATGAAAAGTTTTAAAATAGCAATTTGATAACCTAATGTTTTGTGCAGGTTTGTATACAGGGCATGGCTAGTGTATTGGTTTCTGTAGCTTTTAAATACTTATGTCTTAGTGCCATTTTCCTGCATTGAAACGAGATCCATTACTTTCAATATTCACATTTCTAGATCAAATCTGTTATTGGAAACCACAATAGTTCATGTTACTTGTATTAGATACCTTCATATAGTGAAGAATGACCAGATGAATAGGTAATGTTTCATTTTCTTCCTTCCCAACATATCAACCCTACAATGGGGTTTTTCTTCAGGTGTAGAATGAGTAGACATTTACAAACACTTCTAAATAGCAAACTACTTTTACAAATTGTAAAATGATACAAAAATTAAAATAATATAAAATACAAAAACCTACCTACAAAACTTGTTACCCTTACTAGATAAAATTATGTGACAATAAACAATCACCTTTTTAACTAAATCAGTCACCACTAATTTATAAAATTCCTTAAATTTTAAACATTTAAAATTAACTTTTTACTTATGGAAATGTTTACATAGATCCAAAGGCCTTAGAAAATACCTGAACATCCCCTCCTTTTTTTTTCTTTTTTTCTTTCTTCTTCTTTTCCTCTCTACAGCACAGTATACGAAAGAAAGATTGGAGTCACCTCAATAATATGATCTCAAATTTTCAGTTGGAAAATGCATACTTATGGTACTTTTGAGCTGTAACTACACATGTGTCATGATTACGATCTATTATTGCTCTTCCAAATATTGTTTAGATTGGTGCAGGAGGCAAGGATATAAACGCCATTTTGTACCTGACAATAGGGATAAACATGAGAGTGCACGTGTGCATCTGTGTCTATGTGTGCATATTCATGTGTGTGTGTGTACTTTATATTGAAGCCCTGTGAAATTAAAATTTTGTTGGAAAACAGCTGCAATTTTATTCTGTAAATTTTTGCTGTAATAGAAGAAATTCCATTTGCAAAAATGCTATAGATTTGATTTTCAATAAAATCTATTATATTTTGAAAATTGCAACATTTACATTTATTTACAATCATCTATTAAATCAACAGATTTCTTTCTCAATGCAATTTATATCTCAGTTTTTGATCTTTAAATAATAATAAAAAAAAAAGAGGAAGAAGAAGACAAAGATGAAGGTGAAGACAAAGAAGAAGAAGAAAGATAAAGAAGACGATGATGAAGAAGGTGAAGCGAAGAAGATGAAGAAGGCTAAGACAAAGACGAAGGAGGAGAAGAAGAAGATGAAGACAAAGAAGAAGGAGGTGAAGACAAAGAAGAAGAAAAAGAAAGGAAAGAGAGAGAGTAGCTGTGGAGTCATAATTATCAACATTAAGACGAGAAAAAGTTTTGATACGCTGTTCATTTCCACTAGTTCATATTTAAAATTGTAATTTTTCAACTTGGTATTACAAAGAAAATCCATTTTTAAATAACAAATAATGTTATTTTGAAGAATAAAGTTATTGAAAATTTAAATTTAATCCAGTTCTTTTGCTTCTGGACATAAATGTAGTTTTACTATGACTGTTTTGATGAACTCTCCTTTACTAGATGTGGTAGGAGAAGAGCTGGGGGAGTGAATTTTTGAAAGCAATTCTATAAAATCAAATCTCTGGTTCAGTTACTGATGCAATAAAGTTTTCTATTACTAGGTAGTGAAAAATTCAGGTTTTCAAAATGTTGCTAATCTTCCTTTTATTCTAATAATCTTAATCTACCTTTTATTCACCATTCAACTCTTTTTCCTACAAAGGGTAGGAAACGAATCGTGAAGCTCAAGAAAACATGTACAAATTAAACTTCTCCCCATCTCTAACAGTTTTTATTATTTTTGGATAAAAAAATATATACAAAATTGAACTGCAAGAAGACTTGCTCATTAAATAGAAGAGCTACTGAAGATTTCCAGGAGGGAAAGATTAAAAAATTCGTATTTTAGGTCATAGTCATTGTACAAAATGTTTTATCACATTTTGCTTTGAGACAAATTTTAATACATTACTCTGTGATGCGGATACTTTAAAGTAGAGCAATCATGAAACCACAGAGAAAATAGATTCACGTGGCCAGCAAGCACCTTGTTAAAACACACAAATTATGCAAGTCTTCAATACTATTCTACGAATATTATACCATGAACATAAAGATGGAAGCTCAAAAAAACATTTGATTTACAATTATTCATATCAATAATTAATCTTTTACAGGCATTGAATTTTTAAATGACAATTACATAGAGTTCATGTATGTTTAGAATATTTTTGTTGTTGTAGTTGCCTTACGTGAGCACACAGCAAAGGTCGTGGACCCCCTTCATCAGGGGCTCCATTAATGTTCATAATCAAATATTCTATATCCATCAATGTGACAAATACCTGATTTTCCGTTCCCCCTTTCATAAATACTTTTTTTTAGGAGTTAGCTTTTTAATTCTTTGGGTATAATTTTACAACAAAAATTGTGAAAAAACTCTTCTATGTTTTGAATTGTTATTCCATTCGAAGACAAAAACAACAACACGTGTATAATTTGCGTGTAAATACATGGAATATATATTATTGTTAGATAGCACCTTTTTAAATTAACTGAAAAAGTTGTTTCTTTTGTGTTTAAGTGATTTAAAAATTCAAACTACAAAAACATATTTTTTTCTCTATACTAAATTTACAAAAAAGGTAAAGCAACAAATATATTTATTTTTGTTATTATTATCAAGTGTATGCAAAATAATTTTTTGATCTAAGTTTTTGTGTTTAAAAACTTTTTTTTTTTAATAACATTTCTGTATAGTTTGGAAGGGGGAGAGGGGGTTGTATACTTTAGTTTTACTTGGTACCAAATGTACTCCACATGAAACTGGTTCACTATGTTTGGATGAATTTTTTACTGTTTTATTTGGATATTACATTTCATTGAATGCTAATTCTCAAGTCACAGATTCACCAAATGACTAGGAAAAATGTATTTCTATCAACTCAATTTAAGTTTGAAAACATACCATCCAATGACAGAACTGGTCTGGGCATGAATGCTTGCACTTGATAAGGCAGATCTGGGTTGCGTCTGTACTTCTGCCGCCCACCTCGCACTCTATCCAGTCGGACTCCCTCCTTTAACATGCCCATCCTCAAGCACTTCTGGAAACGGCATGCCTGGCATGCTTTGCGTCGGCGCTTATTGATTTCACAATCATTTGCAGCTGGGCATGTATATTCTATATTACCTGAAGAACAAAATTCATAAAAGTAAATGCTATGATAAATACATGTTATACTGTATAAAATCCATTTAAAAATATTTTCTAGGCATGAGTGTTGCTGTTGCTGAGATATTCCATTGTACCTGTAACAATGTATTCTTAAAATTTTTGAATTCAATTAAAATCTCTAAATTACATTATTTAAGTAAGCATTTATACTAGAAAATCATTAGGAAAATCAAAGGTCATTTTGAGAAATATTTTAAGAAGCTTCATAGAATAGCAAAATTTCTGATTTCATATATTTTGTAAGATTTATGGCAATTTCTGGAATAAGTTGATTAAAGGAGCAAGTTAGCATTCACAGATTGTTTTTAAAAAAATTAACATTGATTATTTAGGTTCTTTCGAATTTGTGTTAATGAGAGATTACAGTATTTCACCAAAATATTCTTTAATTATATTTAACTAGTGAGGCCTGGCAGATGTTCTGCCATTTTTTCCTTCCCTCTCTCTCACTCTGTCTTTCTCTCCCCGTCTCTATCACTCTCCCTCCCCGTTTATCACATTCTCTCTCCCTGTCTCTATCACTTTCTCTTTCTGTCTCTCTCTCCATCTCTCTTCCCGTCTCTATCTATTGCTTATTCTCCGTCTCTATCTTTCTCTTTCTCCGTTTCTATCTCTCTTTCTGTCTCTGAATCTCTCCGTCCCTGTCTCAGTCTGTCTCTGCCTCTCGCTGTCACTCTCATTCACAATTAGTTGTCGATTCTGCACGTCTTCGAGCAATTGGGGTAATATTGAGGATCATCGGACCAGCAAAAATGAAATAGAATGTTCAGAAAGATCTCATCCTGTAGATTCCGATGAGAGAAACGTTTTTTTGAAGCCATTGGCCTCAATATTATATTTTTTAATACGGATATATAGGTTAGGGTAAATGCAGTACTCACTGAATACTGTAGTATGGTAAGTATCCAGTAAAGTAAAAGGTCAAATGTCATTTGATGGAAGTATATCAGGTTGTAATACAATTGGCCCAACAACGCTTACCCAACCAATACCCTACAACGCTTCGTTTAGTTCTTTAAAGATTAAGATTCAAATTTCCTACTGAGCGAAGCGAGTTGTATTTGACATTAATATTTATTTTTTCCTTTCCCGTATAAATAGTATTGGGAAAGTTACGTAATTCTGCGCAAAATAACTTTCCCTATACTACATACATTACTCCGTGTATAGTTCGTACGTATACGGGAAAGTAAAATAGGCGAATTATCGACAGAAAAACTCTTATTACAGAGCCCTGGTAACGAAAAAGTGGATAAATCCACTTGCTAAATTTCAACACGTGATGCAGGCAAAATCCACGTTTTATAAGCTCCTCAACACCGAAAATTGATTGACGGCAAAACGTCCGTCCGTCTGTGAAAAATGCTAGCGACTAAAGGCCCATTCACAATACACACGTAAACATAATTTGCTACCTGCGAATCTTCACTTGAAACCAATGAGCAAAATGGATAGAACAAGCAATGTAATGAACCTTAACGTGCCTTGTTCTACCAATGTCCCATACCTGCTCAGAAACCGAGCTAATGTCACCTTGTCGACATCTGGTCATACCACGGATGTTAGACCCAGGGACCCAGAGCCGGCAGTAGCTCGAAGCCATCGTCAGAGATGGACACGGGATGAATTAAAGGAGGTGATGTGGTGCTTTTACTATGCAAAATCGAAAAATGGGGGCTCAGAAATAGAAGTTTTTAAGATATGGAGAGAGAGGAACCCAGATGTGAGACCTACCCTAGACTCAAAGAAGCTTGCCAGTCAACGACGATACATACTTAGCAGTGGAAAATTCACAGCAGAACAACTTGCAGACATCCAGAGAAACGCGGAGTATGTTCATCGATCAAACTATCCACATGACGAACATTTAGAACCATCTAATATCCCTGAAAACGATGATCCCCTCAAGGTTCATCTCTTCCAAATGAAACATCCGTCAGTGGTGAAAATTCATCTGGTCATGAGTCACACGATAAGGACATGATGCGGGACCTCCTCCGACGCGAGATAGAACGAGTTCGTCTACTTCCATTCGAATCTCGTGCACCGTTGAGGAGAATTTACGAAAATGCTAAAGCTAAGAGAGTGATAGAAACAGCGAATTCTGTCTTAAATGAGGTTGTACAGACCTCAAGTAGAGATCTAGATATTACTGAAATCAATCACGTATGCAACTGGATATGTAGTATCTCAGATAATCTTGGGGCCAGCCAAGAACACCGATGGTCGACAGCTAGACAGAGTAAAAAGCTTCGTACCTCCATGAATGAAAAGAATTATGAAACGGATAGCCGACACACGGCGTGAAATATCACTCCTAGCCGAGGCATCTTCTAAGTCAAACCACACGTATAAAGTTCAACAAAAAATACTCCAAGTTGAACAAAAATACCTAATTGACAATGACACAACAAGGCTAATGGTAGCTGAAAAGCTAAAAGAGAAAATCCAAGCATGGGCTCAACGAATAAGACGGTACACACGTAGAGAAGATTTCCGTGTACAGAACCGGTTGTTTGAAACAGACGCGAAGAGATTCTATCGCAGTCTGACTCAAAAACCGAATGGCAATGCTGCCCCTCCTTCAAAAGATGACGTCGAAACATTTTGGTCAGGAATATGGGAGGAAACCAGATCCTACAACAAAGACGCATCGTGGCTCCAATCTGAAGTTGATGCTGCCAATGGACTCGTGGAAACAGTGGAACATGTTCAAGGATTCTCGAAAGAGGACCTATGCCAAACAATTAAGAATATGGGAAACTGGAAATCCCCTGGGGTTGATAAGATCCAGATTTACTGGATTAAGAAATTAACAGCAGTACATTCTCATCTAGCAAAGGCTGTTAATAAAATTTTAGAAAACCCTAAGGAACTCCCCGAATGGCTCACTCGCGGCATCACGTATTTGCTACCCAAAGGAGGAGACAGCACTTTGGTGAAGAACTACAGGCCAATTACTTGCTTGCCAGTAATGTACAAACGTATAAGTGCAGCCATTGCTGACAAAATGTATAGGCACCTAGGGAAGAACCATCTGTTGCCAGTTGAACAGAAGGGATGTCGTAAAGGTTCCTATGGCTGTAAGGAAATCTTGCTTCTGAATAAAATAATTTTGAATGATGTAAAGAAACGAAAACGTAATTTAAGCAAGGCTTGGATTGACTACCAGAAGGCCTTTGACAGTGTACAACACGATTGGATTTTGAAGACCCTGGAGATCTATCGATTTCATCCTAGACTTGTTGAGTTTTGCAAGGCTAGTATGAACTCGTGGAGCACCAGGTTACTACCACAGCGGAAAGGGAGTAGTAGAAACAAGAAGTATTCAGATTAATAGTGGAATTTTTCAAGGAGATTCACTATCCCCTCTGCTGTTTTGCATTAGTTTGATTCCTCTATCGAGACAGCTGTCACACACTGACTTTGGTTACAAGCTCCATGGTGTTGAAAGGCCTGTATCACATTTATTTTACATGGATGATCTTAAAGTGTTTGCTAAGAATAAAGCGATTCTCTCCCAAATGCTGTCTGTCATCAATGATTTTAGCAATGACATCTGCATGAAGTTTGGTCTTGACAAGTGTGCAAAAGCCAACTTAAAAAAAGGCACAATGACCACTTCAGAGAACATTGAAGTTGATAGACACACTGTGATTCAAGATCTTGAGCCAGGTAAAACTTACAAATATCTGGGCATCGAAGAATGTGAGACAATCTCGAACGACACAATGAAAGAGAGAATTCGCAAGGAGTATTACAGAAGAGTGAGACTTGTCCTGCAGTCTGCTCTAAACTCAATGAATAAAATATCAGCAATAGGTAGTTTGGCGGTGCCTGTAGCCGAATACAGTTTCGGATTAGTAGACTGGACTGAGCAGGAAATTCGCATCATGGATCGAAAAACCAGAAAAGTGCTTACAATGCATCACGTTGTCCACCCCCGAGCTGATGTACATAGACTTTATGTGTCAGGTAAAGAAGGAGGAAGAGGCCTCAGACAAATTGAAGCCTCCTGGCACAATGCAATAACCGGGATGGGAAAGTATGTAGTCAGCCATCAAGACGACCCACTAATGAGGCAGGTCATGAAATCTGACCGAAGAATGGGAAACAGAGGCATTGTAAGTGTAGCAAGAAGCATTGCGAACAAGACTATGCAAGACACCCAGAATGGCAGAGACACTGAACTTCTGATGCTACTTAACATGAAATTTGAGACACAAAAAACGTTAAAGAAATCGTGGAGAGACAAACCACTCCACGGACAATATCTGAAACGAATGGACAAGGGGCAGATCAATAAAGATCAATCATTTAATAGCTGCCCAAGATCAGGCCTTGAGAACACGACATTATGATAAAGCGGTTCTCAAAATTTCCCAAGATGATAAATGCCGCATTTGTCAAGAACACGTAGAAACCATTGATCATATTGTCTCAGCTTGTCCAATCCTAGCAAAGACCGAATACTTGAAAAGACACGACAGGGTGTGTAGGTACCTCCATTGGCAGATCTGTACCGCCCTCGAAGTTCCAAACACATGCCCCAAGTGGTACGAACACTCACCAAAACCGGTGACGTCTGTTGGATTGTGTACGATATTGTACGACCAACAAATTCAAACTGATCGCACGATAGCGGCAAACAAACCGGATATAGTCATCCGGGATTTGGAGAACAAATCGTATTTACTTGTCGATGTTGCTGTACCTTGCGATCAAAACGTCGTTACCAAGGAGGCAGAGAAACGTCTTAAATACAACAGTTTGGAAATCGAGATCAGCCGAATGTGGGGCGTAAAAGCACAGGTCGACCCGATAGTTATCGGAGCTCTGGGATTTTTTCCGCAAAATTTGTGTAAGAACTTGTCTAAACTCCCAGGTAATTCAAAAGACTAGGAAGTGCAAGAAATTGCTTTATTTGGAACAGCCCACATTTTGCGCAATGTATTGTAGAAGCACCGACAGTCACCGGATCTGCTCCTTAGGTAGCTGGTTGCAACCTGGAGTAGATTTTATATTCAGCCGACTCATAACATCTTTAGTCGTGATGTAATGGAATAATAATAATATTAATAATAATAATAATAATAATAATAATAATAATAATAATAAGTTATTGAGTCACATATACAATTACAATCGTGTATGACGAGTCAAAGTGCTGTCTTGAGTGGAGAGAGGGAAGTTACAGTACTGTCCAGAAGCAAAGCGAGGGGCCATTTGAGCATTTGCTCAAAGGACCAGGGAAACTGGACAGAAAAACCTGATCGAGATGGGCCCATTGCCCTAAGAATTATACTACAATACGTTTTACAGAAAAATTAAAATATTATACAGTCTATAATTATTTTTAGTAGCAAGATATTTAAAATTTTAGGATTGTACAGTTTTATGTTTAATGTAAAAGTAAAATTTACTTGTTACTGTCATTTTACTGTTTCTACTTATAATATAATAATAATAATAATAATAATAGTAATAGTAAAAATAAAAGCACATAATATTAATTATGGTAACAGCTACATATAATGTAATAATATTAGTATATTCAATTGTCCAATCTTGAAATGGTGAGGAGAAGGAGGCAGGTTTTGGCCAGGTTTTTTTTTCTATTCCTACACCTAGTCCTACTGCAGCACCTGAAATCAGTTTGCATATATTAGTTACTGATGTATTCCTGAACATTATAAAAAAGTTTTTGGCCAAGGAAGTGTTTAAGTTTATTCTTGAAGTTGTGTATTCCTGTTATGTTTCTCAGATGTATAGGTATTGAAGAATTATATTCCTGTTGAGAATGTACCCTTTTGGCATAGTGTGCTTGTGCACAATGGTTGATGAAGGTTATATGCTTGTCTTGTGTTGTATGAGTGTAAGTTTGAGTTAAATTTGTAAGGTGTGTTGTTGTTTATTAGATTTTACTTTACAAACATGAGAACTTCGTAAATGTATAAACAAGGCAGTGGAAGTATGTTAAGTTTTTTGAATTGAGGTCTACAGGACTCTGTTCTTTATGTATTTGTTATTGTTCGGATGATTCTCTTTTGTAATTTGAATGTCTGCTTAGCCTCTGGTGCTTGGCCCCACATTATTATTCCGTATTTGAGAACAGAGTGCACATTCGCAAAGTACATTGTTTGGACTGTTTCGATGGTGCTGTTTCATGTTATTATTCTAAGAGCATAATTAAGTTTGCTCAATTTTAAATTAATATCTTGTAGGTGTGAACTTCATTTGAGGTTGGATTGTATGGTGATTCCAAGAAATTTTGTATTCTGTGCTTGTGTTATGCTGTTGCCTTCTAACGTTAAATTTGGTGAGTGTTGTTGTGAGTGACAGTTGCGGAAATGCAATGTGATTGTTTTGTCTCTGTTTAGGACTAGTTTGTTTTGGTGGATCCATTGAGTTAGTTTGTCAATGGCAGAATTGGCTTTGTCTTGTAGAGATTTTGATGTTATTTCTTTGAATATTATATTTGTGTCATCAGCAAAAATTACTGTTTTGTTGTTTTCCATTATTAATGGCAGGTCATTTACACATATGAGAAATAAAATCGGGCCTAGTGTAGATCCCTGCGGGACCCCATAGGTCATATCTCTTGGTTGGGAGTTGTGATTGTTTATTTTGTTATATTTTAGGTAAGGTAACACTACTATTTGTTTTCTGTCTGTTAAATATGATTTTATCCAGTTGTAAGCAATTCCCCGAATTCCATAAGATTCTAATTTTGACAATAGAATTTTATGGTCTATTGTGCCAAAAGCTTTTGACAGGTCAAGGAAAAGACCAACAGGAATTTCGTTTTTTTTCTAGTGCCATTAGGATTTCATTTATAAAGGCGAATATAGCAGTTTCAGTTGATTGATTTTCCCTGAATCCATGTTGTGAGTCAGTGATAATGTTACAGTGTATCAGGTGGTTCATTTCTTATTTCTGACATAAGCATTAGCACAGAAGCTTGAAGCTTGCAAGCTTTTAAGTTAACGTCTTATGTGTTATCCTTATGCGAATGCATTGTGAATGAGTCCGCTTATAAACGTTGTCCTAACTTTTATGTTAACGCTATGCTTATGTTTATGTCTGCATTGTGAATGAGCCTTAAGGGGTTATCCATTATTTACGTAACGCTAAAGGGGGAGGGAGGGGTCTGAGGCAGCGTTACATAGAGGTAGGGAAGTACGTTTCAAGGGGCACGGGGGTATTGAAAATACTCGAAAATTGCGTTACGTAATTTATACACGGCCCCTAAACCATTCAGCCGATTTTACTCCAAAATTGATATTCCCCGATCGACCTGACTGATCTTGTGGACCCCTGACTTTGAAACCGATATTTTAATTTTGGGAGGTACTTTACATGGAGCCCCTGGGACATTTTAAAAAAAATGGCGCCAACAATGTCGACAAATTTTGTTGATGGATAGTCTGAAAGTCATTTAAGAGAATGGCGCAGGTCTCATGTTGGTTCAAAACTCTGATTTTTCGAAAATTGAAAAAAAATTAACATTTTTTTCGGCGTCTTCCTACAATTATGAAGATTCATTTTTTTTCTTAATTAAATATGGTCATAAAAACAGATCTTCAAATAAGGTCATGTTCAATTTTTCAAAAACATGAGTATTTTTGGGGATATTTTATGTCAAACATAGGCAATTTTTATTTTCTTACCATTTTTTCTTAAAAACCACACAATATTTTTTTCTTAAATTGGGACCTTAGATAGCATAAAGGAAGCTTTAGACAATGGCGCAGGTTTCATATTAGTTAAAATGATTGATTTTGCAAAAATTAAAAAAAAAAAAAATCGGCTACGTCCAACAACTACAAAAAACGAAACCAAAAAAACGAAATTGTCTGCGCTTCGTTTTCGGAATCTTCTTTCAACTACAATTGTAAAAATACATTTTTTCTCAGTGAAGTTTATTTATCAAAAATACAACTTCAAATAAGGTGTTCCTTAATTTTTGAAAATACGAATAGTTTTTCTATAATTTCGTGACAAACATTAGCCTGCTGCAAATTTACTGCGCTTCAGACACTTGGATGCTCCGTATGTTAGAATTTGTATAATCTTCTTTGTTCGTTTCTTACATTCGAACTTTTGCTAAACATGTACATACTCTTTTAGAAATTATTTAACACCACGGACAGATAGACAAACTGACGGAAAGACAGACAAACGGACGGACAAACAGACTGACTGACGGACAGACTGACGGACAGTCAGACTGACAGACACACTGACTGACGGAAAGGCAGACTGACAGACATATTGACGGACAGATAGACTGACGGACAGACAGACCGACGGACAGACTGACACTGACGGACGGACAGACCGACGGACGGACACACTGACGGAGACTGACGGATAGACTGTCGGACGGACACACAGGTTGGCGGACACAGACTGACGGCCATACAAACTGACGGACTGCAAGATAGACTGACGGGCAGATTGACGGAAACACAGACTAATGGATACACACACTGACGGACACTAACGGAGAGACTGACGGACGGACACACTGACGGAAAGAATAACGGACGGACTGACAAACGGACAGACCGACGGGCAGACCGACGTACAGAGCGACGAACAGACCGACGGACAAACAGACGGACAGACCAGCGGACAGAGAGATGGACGGACGGACGTTTTGAAAAAAACAAAAAAAAAACTGACGGAGACTGACGGAGAGACTGTCGGACGGACACACATACTGACGGACAGACTGGCGGACATAAAAACTGACGGACGGCCAGACAGGCTGACGGCCAGACAGACTGACGGCCAGACACACTGATGGACAGACAGACGGACGGACAGAGACGTACATACTGACGGACGGATAGACTGAGGGAGAGACTAACGGACGGACTGACGGATGGACAGACAGACGGACTGACGGATGGACAGACAGACGGGCTGACGGATGGACGGACGGACGGACTGATGGACCGCCAGACTGACGGATAGACTGACGGGAAGACGGACAGACCGACGAACAGACCGACGGACGGACCGACGGACGAACCGACTGACAGACCGACGTACAGACAGACGGAGAGACGGACGGACGTTTTGGAAAAAAAAACAACACTTTTTCGGTATCAAGGGTCCCAAAAAACGTGTATTTTCGTTGAAATCTCGAAATCGATTTTCCGTAGCATTACATAACTTTCTCTACACAACGCACATACTCCGTATATACTTACCTATACGAGAAAGTTAAAATGTTGCTGTGAAAGGAAGTCGGTGCACAATTTGTCGTCTACAGCAGAGGGTGAGCAGTCACAGTAGTGATGTGAATGTCTGCATCCCGTTCTTTCGTCTTATATTTTTCTCACAAATGAATGAACTCTTGGAAGGAGCTCCCCCAGGACCAATAGGAGCAGCAAATGAGTGAGGGTGGATCGCACATGAAGAATGATTTCTACATTTAATTTTCATTGTAAAACCATCAAAATTGTGTTGATAACGGACGGACAGTAAAATTCCCGCAACGCAAATGTAGTTGACCTAGCTCGTGGGAATGATGTTTCTATTGTATGGTTGCCTCCTCACTCCATTGCAAAACTGCAGCCTCTTGACTCGGCGTTCACGTCTTTTAAGACATTCTATGCGCAAGCAACAGAACGTTGGCTGGCATCCTGGTAGGATTGTTGGTAACCTCCAGATTGCACAGCTTTTTAACGAAGTCTATGAACGGGCGGCTGTCGTAAAAATTGCCGTGAATGGTTTTAAGAAAACTGACACCCTGCCTTACAACCAAATGTGTTCGAAGATTTTTTGCCAAACGCTGGCTCCTTTTCAGCTCCTGAAATAAGTTCAACAGTTCGCCTTCGACAAGCATTGCGGTTCAGCAGTCAACTACCAGCCCGAGAGACACGTTAATCCATCGTAATTCATGCAAAGGGGTGCAGATGCTCTCATCTCAAGCTTGCCTCACAAAAAGAAACTTCTGGAATCTCCAGAGAAAAGAACACTTATTAAAGTTGAGGCAAAACAGTTGAATCTGACTCCAATGGACAGGAAACACAGGAAAGAGAAAGAACCTATAAAAAGACAAACGTGAAATATCAGTGGCTCCAGTGACTGACGACTGTTACCAAGATTCGTTCTCTACCAAGATTCGAGTGAAAACGAGAACGGTAAGGATGTTGCAGAGTGCCCTTTAGGCGAAAAATCGTTTTTCAGAAGACAAACCTGGGGAAAAATGGGTGTATTGCACGAAATGGGCCGCATGGCTCCATGAAATGCGTTCCAGAGCTAGGAATAAAAAGATATTTATCTGTGACACTTATGTGGAAGGCAGTGGCGAGTGGCTGCTCCTTAAGGTCTCTTGGGCGCCCTCCCCAGAAATCCAACCTCGAGAAAATCATTCCAACCAAATCTTGAACCAACCTCTTCAAGAAATATCATGATAGAGATAAAATGTTTGAGAAGTTCGGAACATGCCGTTCCTCTTAATTCGCAACCCCCCGACCGCCACTGCTGGAGGTCAAGAAGTCAATCCTACAATGGTGAAGTTAATTTGGCAATTTTTTATACTGCAATTGACTACTTCTTTATATTTTTCTTACCATAGCAAAATTCATAAAATGTAACTCTTATTAAGTGGCCTTGTTTTAAATGATTACCAACTTTAGAGGATGTATTAGGAGGGGACGCAAATAGGATAACTTTTTTCAATTTTTGGCAAAGGTTTATTATTTTAATATCAAACTAAAAAAATGGTTTTACGTGTATTAATCTTAATTTCCATGTTTAGGCTTAGTTGGTAGTATATTCAAATTTTAGGAATAACTGACCTTAAACTATAGCTTTTAAAAGTTAAAAATTGACCGAGGAACGAAATGTGGCACCTTTACCTTACGTACAGGCAGATATAAATAAATCCACGCTATCACAGGGCGTGGATGCTTTAGAACATTCCTAAAGGATTTTAAGAAGACAGAATATGCGGTTTGCTTCTACTGCAACCACAAACCAGACGTCGTCGATCATACACTGTTTCACTGTCCAAGATGGAAATTATTAAGGCATCGTACGATAGTATAGGAGTTGAGATACAATGACACACACACCAAAAAACAAACAAACAAACGTGGTGACATAATTAGCAACAGGGGAAAGCGGACGGTAATATATATTCATACACCACCGCCACTTTCACGGAGAGGATGAAAGAATCACTGAGGAAAGGCACAGACATATTTAAACAGCATCTCAGAGTACTGTAACCAGCAAGACCCCGAAGTAATGCATTACTGCGGTTCCAGGATGGTCAAAGCAACAAACATTAAGGTTTAATGGTTTCAGTGAGTAAAAATCTCAATGAAGAGTGCCCTACTGTGGAACATAATGCTCGACGGCGTTATCAAAATACATATGCAGGAAGGTGCAGAGATCTTCGATTTAGCTGATGACGTGGCACTCAATACATTGGCCACATAAAAGAGAAAGGGGTGGAAACCGCTAATAAAGCCACATCCATAGACCACCGTTGTTGAACCTCTTGTCTCGCAAGTAGCGAACCATAAAAGAGGCAATTCTCGTCACGAGTAGAAAGGTGAGACAATCCATCCAGAGGCGTATCTAGGTATCATAAAATTAGGGTTAGGGCGTTCGGGCGGGTTAGGGTAGTTAGGGCGTTCAAATTAGATTTTTTTTCTTTGTTTTCGCGGGTGTACTCTAAATAGCGCCCCTTGTGAGGGGCGCCCATGTCTGCCATACCGTAGATACGCCTCTGAATCCATCACCATATCACTGGGACGCAATTACATCGAATTGGGTCCGCAAATAATGAACTAAGGAATTATGACTGACGTCAGGCTACGATTTAGCGACCACCTACAAAACATCACTGCTGAGGTGGCAAAAGCGACATTGTCTTTGACTAATACTTAATGTTGAAGATTGAGACAAGGGCGGAGTCTGTTGTCAAATGTTACCACATCGATCCTTATATACGTAGATCCAGTATGAACATCAGAAATAAATACGTTGTCGGACAGGAGGAAGATGGTGCCTGTGTACAGAATAAGAGTACACAGGGTGTGTTACGTTTGCTGCAGTTTCGTAAGATGCAGAGTGTGTAGTGACCGGCAGGCTGCCAAATGAGTTCGTAGTGTCCGATCGACAACGCCTGTACCAACGCGGCAGACAGGCCACTAGCGAGGAAAACCTGGAAAACCACACAAAAGGTGCGCGTGCGGAGTCCAATGTCTTGTGACACTAAGTGTCAGTTAACAAAAGAGTCGAGTACGAGCATCGACTCACCTCACACATAGAGGTGTGGGAAGGGCAGTGCTACGGTAGGTGTACTATTACATGACGTAGCTTATGACCGGAGACAGCTACTATTTCCGAAGGTATCTGTTCACTGGATTGGCGACCCAGCATGTCCTGTCCGCTTCCCGGTAACAGAGGATGCAGATGTCTCCTTCGCCTGCATACGCTTCCAAGAAGAGAGTGCACCTCAGTACCAACAATAGCCACAGACCCAGAATATTGTAGGGAATATGCCGTCGTCTAGAGATAAGAGGGAAATAGTGGCCGCCTTCGCAGCCCAAATAATGAAAAAGCTGTCTCGAGGAACGGGAGAGACTGGCGTCCTATTCTAGGTCGGAGAACATACTCTATTCACTTTCACAATGTAAAGCCTATCCGCGGCCTAATGGAGGTTGAGAAGACAATTGAGGTGATTTTAGAGAGTAAGAATCTCACACTTACCATCAGGTATGAACATGGTGGAGTCTTTTCGAAAATTTCCACTTACCACGTGAACAAGCCAAAAACCCACATACGAATGTACGCACAAATGCATTTATGTAGACAAATATAAGTACACACATACACTTACATACATACACACACGTACACACATACAAATTCATACACTTATAATTTGGGAGTTGTATTTTGAAATAAAATACTTCCATTGTTACAAAATAATTTTAAAATTCAGTTTCTCAAATAAGTTCACAAAATTAAGTCTTAAATAGTCTATTATTAATTTTTCAGAAAATATACGTAAAAAAACAATTACAAAATTACCTTGAATGGTTCTTTTGAAGAAGGCTTTGCAAGCTTCACACGATGCAACACCGTAATGAAAACCAGAAGCTACATCGCCACAAACAAGGCAGAGGCGACGAGGCATATCTTCTTCTTTTATGCCCTCCTGCAACAGAAAGTCACGTAACTGTGCTTAGAGATAACACTTCCAATGTGTCAAGAACTGTTGTCTATGAAATCTACTGGTGCTGAAACAGCGTACTTTCTCGCTCGAATTTTCATGCAAAATTAAGCGAAACGTACTCAAATTTTTGAAAAATTGTACATGACCTTCAAAACCTGTCCTTAAGCAACAGATTTCATTAAGAGAAAAAACTCTTTAATATTTTGGTTGTAGGAGGACCCCGAAAAAAATTGAATTTATGCAATTTTCGAAAGATCAGGGTTTTGACCGAAGATGAGACATGCACCAATCATTCAAACATCCTTCACCCAACAAAAAAAATTAATCAAATACGATGGAGCCACTTTTTTGAAAATTTCGAAAATGTCCCAAGGGCTTCATGTAAAATACCCCCCAAAATTAAAATATCGGTTTCAAATTCAAGAGGACGCGACATCCCGCAGATCTATTGGGTAATATCAATTTTAGAGAAAATCGATATAAAATTTTAGAGTAAATCAAACAATTTAGCCGCTAGCGTTGCTCACAGGCGGACAGACTTTTTGTCGTTATTCGATTTTTCGGTATCAAGAACCCACGAAACATGGATTACGGCTACACAAGTTAGACGATTTTTCTACATTTAGCAACTGCATTTATCTCCTTTCCCGTTACCAGGGCCTCGTAATAAGAATTTTTCTGTCGAAAATTCTCCATTCTCTCTACTCCGTAGCGAAACAGTACAAAATTTAGGAGAGCTTCCACTATTTGATGAATTGAGCTAAAACGTACATTTTTACAATTTCCTACCAAAATTAAATTCTGCTCTTTACACGTCAATAACACAAAATATTTTCACTTCGAAAACAGATTGTTAGTAAGATGTAAGGGATAATAATAATAATAATAATAATAATAATAATAATAATAATAATAACAACTCCACCAAGGGAGTACACGACCTTGCAGTTGGTGGTGGAGCTTGAGTACCCCCATGAGCCTGAGAGCAATATCAGTGGTAGCTTAGCTACCGGTAGGACCTCCCCTTGCTGAATAGGTTGAAGGTGAGGGTTCAGACGAAGAAGTACTCCATTTGAGGAGAGTAGGAAGTAAGTACAGAGGGAAGGGTCATTAACCTTTGGACTTCCTCTTGTAGGCCCATGGAGGGTACAGGAGAGAAACTGGGTTGGCACACCAGGCCACTAATTAGAGTGGAGGCCCGAACCTTGCGTTAGCCAGCGAAGGAGGCTGCCTTCAGCAGTCAGTGAAAATCCCGTAGGGTTTAGTAATGCCGACTAGCGATCGGAGGGACCCCTTGCTGGACCCTACGGGGGGATGCCCCGAGGCCACTGTGGGTCGCAGTAACGGATGGCAGGAAACAACCCAAGGGTTAAGTGTGATCTGTGAACTCGAACTGGCGTCCTGCGAATCTTCACTTAAAAACCAATGTGCAAAATGGATAGAAAGAAATGTAATGACTTTTCACGTGCCTTGTTCTACCAATGTCCCATACCTGCTCAGACACCGAGCTAATGTCACCTTGTCGACGTCTGGCCATCCCACGGATGTTAGTCCCAGGGACCCAGAGCCGGCAGTAGCTCGAAGCCATCGTCAGAGATGGACAGGGGATGAATTAAAGGATGTGATGTGGTGCTTTTACTTTGCAAAAGCGAAAAATGAGGGCTTAGAAATAGAAGTTTTCAAGGTATGGAGAGAGCGGAACCCAGATATGAGACCTACCCTAGACTCAAAGAAGCTTGTCAGTCAACGACGATACATACTCAGCAGTGAAATATTCACAGCAGAACCACTTGCTGACATTTAGAGAAATGCAGAGTATGTTATTCAATCAAACTACCCATACGATGAACATGTAGAACTTGAAAACGATGGACCTGTTGAAGGTTCATCTCTTTCCAATAATACACACGTCAGTGGTGAAAATTCATCTGGCAATGAATTACACGATAAGGACATGATGCGAAATCTCCGTCGCGAGATATAAAGAGTTCGTCAACTTCCTATTGAATCTCGTGCACCGTTGAGGAGAATATACGAAAATACCAAAGTTAAGAGAGAGACAGAGACAGCAAATTCGGTCTTAAATGAGGTAGTGCAGTCTCCAAGTAGAGATATAGATATTACTGAAATCAATCATATCGTGTAAGCAACTGGATTCCTGGTCTCTCATATAATTTTGGGGCCAGCCAAGAACAAGCCAAGGGCCAAGAGCCGACAGCAAAACAGAGTAAACAGCCCAGTACCCCCAAGGACAAAGAGAATTATGAAACGGATAGCCGACACTCTGCGTGAAATATCACTCTTAGCTGAGGCATCTTCTAAATCAACGCACACCACTAAAGTTCAACGAGAGATATTCAATGTTGAAAAAAAATTCCGAATTAAAAATGACACAAGCAGGCAAATCGTAGTTGAGAAGCTTAAAGAGAAAATTCTAGCATGGGCTCAACGAATTAAATGTTACAAATGTAGAATAGATTTCCGTGTACAGAACCGGTTGTCTGAAAAGGACGCGAAGAGATTCTATCGCAATCTGACTCTAAAACCAAATGGCAACGTTGTCACTCGTTCAAAAATCGTCGAAGCATTTTGGGCAGGAATCTGGGAGGAGAGCAGATCCTACAACAAAGACGCATCTTGGATTCAATCTGGAGTAGATACTGCCGCTGAACTTGTGGCAACAGTGGAAGATGTTAGCGAATTCTCGGAAGAGGACCTCTTCCAAGCAAATAAAAACATGGTAAGCTGGAAATCCCCCGGGATTGATAAGATCTAGATTTATTGGATTAAGAAATTAACAGCAATACATTCTCATCTAGCAAAGGCTGTTAATAAAATTTTAGAAAACCGAAAGGAACTCCCGGAATGGCTCACATGCGGCATCACGTATTTGCTACCTAAAGCGGGAGACAGCTCTTTGGCGAAGAACTACAGACCAATCACTTGTCTGCCAGTACTGTACAAAGTTATAACTGCAGCCACAGCTGATAAAATGTACAGACATCTAAAGAAGAATCATCTGATGCCAGCTGAACAAAAAGGATGGCGTAAAGGCTGTAAGGAAATCTTGCTACTGAATAAAGTCATCTTGAATGATGCAAAGAAACGAAAATGTAATTTGAACATGGCTTGGATTGACTACCAAAAGGCCTTTGATAGTGTACAACACGATTGGATTTTGAAGACCCTGGAGATCTATCGATTTCATCCCAGACCTATTGAGTTTTGCAAGGCCAGTATGAAGTCGTGGAGTACCAGGTTACTAATACACAGCGGAAAGAAAGCAGTAGAAACCCGAATTATTCAAATTAACAGGGGTATTTTTCCAGGAGATTCACTATCCCCTCTGCTGATTTGCATTAATTTTATCCCACTATCTAGACAGATGACGCAAGCTGACTTTGGTTACAAGCTCCATGGTGATGAAAGACCAGTATCACATTTGTTTTACATGGATGATCTTAAAGCGTTTGCTAAGAATGAAGCGATTCTCTCCCAAATGCTGTCTGTCGTGAATGATTTCAGCAATGACATCTGCATGAAGTTTGGTCTTGACAAGTGTGCAAAAATCAATTTAAAAAAGGCAAACTGACAACGTCAAAGAGCATTGAAGTTGGTACGCACACTGTGATTAAAGATCTTGAGCCAGGTAAAGCTTACAAATATATGGGAATTGAAGAATGTGAGGCCATCACGAACTACACAATGAAAGAGAGAATTCGCAGGGAGTATTACAGAAGAGTGAGACTGGTCCTGCAGTCCGCTCTGAATTCCAGGAATAAAATATCAGCAATAGATAGTTTGGCAGTGCCTGTAGTCGAATACAGTTTCGGACTAGTGAACTAAACTGAGCAAGAAATTCGCATCAAGAATCGAAAAACCAGAAAACTGCTAACAATGCATCATGTTTCCCACCCTTGAGCTGATGTATATAGACTTAATGTGTCATGTAAAGACGGAGGAAGGAGCCTCAGACAAATAGAAGCCTCCTGGCACAATTGACTAGTCGGGTTGAGAAAGTATATAGTCAGCCATCAAGATGACCCTCTAATGAGGCAGGTCATAAAATATGACCGAAGAAAGGGAAACAGAGGCATTGTAAGTGTAGCAAAAAGCATTGCGAACACGACTATGCAAGACACGCAGAATAACACAGACATTGAACTTCTGATGCTTCTTAACATGATATGTGAGACACAAAAAATGTTAAAGAAGTCATGGAGAGACAAACCACTCCACGGACAATATTTGAAAAGAGTGGACAGAGCACAGATCAACAAAGATCAATCATTTATATGGCTTAAATGGGGAAGAATGAAGCCACAATCTGAAGCACTTGTAAAAGCTGCCCAAGATCAGGACTGAGAACACGACATTATGATAAAGCGGTTCTCAAAATTTCCCAAGATGATAAATGCCGCATAAGCCAGGAACACGTAGAAACCATTGATCATATTGTCTCAGCTTGTCCAATCCTAACAAGACCGAATACTGAAAAGACACGACAAGATGTGTAGCTACCTCCACTGGCAGATCTGTATCGCCCTCGAAGTTCCAAACACATGCCCCAAGTGGTACGAACCCTCACCGAAACCGGTGACGTCTGTTGGATTGTGTACGATATTGTACGACCAACAAATTCAAACTGATCGCAGATAGCGGCAAACAAACCGAATATACTTATCCGGGATTTGGAGAAAAAAATCATGTTTACTTGTCGATGTTGCTGTACCTTGCGATCAAAGCATCGTTACCAAGGAGGCAGAGAAACGTCTTAAATACAAGTTTGCGTAAAAGCACAGGTTCTACCGATAGTTATCGGAGCTCTGGGATTTGTTCCGCAAAATTTGTGTAATAAAATTTGTGTCTAAACTCCCAGGTAATTCAAAAGACTGGGAAATGCAAGAAATCGCTTTATTTGGAACAGCCCACATTTTGAGCAAAGTATTGTAGAAGTACCGACAGTAATTAGATCTGCTCCTTAGGTAGCTGGTTGCAACTTGGAGTAGATTTTGTTTTGAGCCGACTCGTAAGATCTTTAGTCGTGTTGTTGTGTAATAATAATAATAATAATAATAATAGTAATAATAATAATGATAAATAATAATGATAAATAACTGTTTAAAAATATACGAGCAATATCCTGTTGTATCGCTGATTCCTTTCTATTAGCTTTGAATTTGAGGCAAGAACACGAAAAATTTTCGACTTGTTCCGACTATAGGCCATTTGCAAACTCTGCCAACACGTCTCCCAATTAGAGAAGTGGAATTTTCTGGATAATATAACGAAGAGAATTTATCTGTCAAATAATCTGAAGAATATTTAAGGGACAGACTTACTAAAACTGTCACCTCCAGATGAACCCCGGAATTTCAACGTTAATATAAACTAGCGTACCTGTGCGAGAACTCTCGCATGTTAAACCCCACACTCTCCCTATCCATTTGTCTATCCTTTCAATTAAGAAGGAAAGGAAAGTCTAAAGTACTTACAGAATATCAAAAAAAATAACAATGCAATTGATGGTGGAAACAAATTTTCAATAAAGGTTTATTCAGCATTATAGAGAGATGTTCTTGGAACTTTTCATACTTCTTTAAAAACATTGGAAGAAATTATTCAATATTCTTTCAGAATTGGCTTTTCGCTTTCCTTGATAGTCACAAAAATAATAGAAAAGGTTTTTACTCTTAATAAATCCAAGTAAAGTAGTGCGAAAATACCGGATCGGGCAAGTACAACCCTACTCTTTGCAATATTATTTAACTTTACTTGCTTTGTTATGAGGAGGTTTTTGGAGAGTTAAGGTGCTAGCTTGCTGGTGCGCGAAAATTGAAAAATTATTTCTATACTAAAAAGTTTTGGACTCTTTTCTGCGTTCTTACATATCTTAAGAAAAGCGATTCCGAGCCAAAAAATAATCAAACTTATACTTTTACCTGTGAGTACTAAATACCATTTGTTACCATTAGAAACAATTTAGTAGGCTTAGAATTCACTCCGGTACATGGGAATGTTGCTCAAATGATGTTTGCACATTGAATATCTTAACGAACCGATACCTTAAGTTTAATATCAAACTGTGTATTGTTTACAACTGTGATCGTTGGCAGTTGTCCAGTGATTTGCGCTATTCTTTCTGTAATTTTAAATTTAGTAGTTTTAAAAAATAAAATTCACCTAATATTGTAGGCTAGCGCGTTTTGATTTTTGTTTTTTTATTTATTTCAAGCTATTTTAATTTAGCTACCCTCTACCCTGCAAGTTTTCCCCTACTACGTCCACGTACCCGTGCGAGAACTCTCGCATGTTAGACCCCACACTCATCCCTATCCTACCATTTCCATTCTAAGAGGGAAAGTAGTTAACGAAACGTATTAATTTGTTTCAAAATCTATAAAGGGAACTTGTCATGTACGAACACAATAAACAAAAATCATAAATAATGCAATTGATGTTTAAAAGAAATTTTCAATAAATATTTATTCAATATCATGGAGAATTTTCTTGGTAGAATTCTCAACACTTCCTTAAAGATACCATTTGAAGTGATTATTCAGTACTCTTTGTCAGTTAGTTTTTGGCTTTTCGTGATAGTCACAAAAATATTAGCGTTTTACTTTTGGGAAAGCTACGTGTCTTGAAAATTTCATCGCATGATAACGAAAATATTGGTACAACACAGTCTTTACTCTTCACTGTACACCCACATCCTTCCACAATTAAGTACACAGCACTTACAGATCACGGTAAAACGATAATTGAATAGTTTTACTACACGCATTAGAAACAATCTTCATAGGTATCAAGCAATTATAACAGTACTTCTAGTTGTTCCTGGAGAGCAAATCTTGAATTAATAATTATGCAAATAAACCTCGTATGACTGCACAAGCCACGGTGTATACAGAAAACATAAATATAAGATTAAGGAATCTAAGTCTTCTAAGCGTGTTGTCACAAAAATGGTTACCAGCATCAAGGGCTGAAATATTGAGGTGGCCTTGAAGGTATTAAAGCGCGGAAAATTTAATTGAATGTCGAGAAATGTCTTAACCTTTAGATTATGGTGTGAGACCCGCAACGGAAATAATACAGGAGGCAATTACATTGGCATGTTGCCCACTCCGTTCCCCGCCCGTTCATAAGCGCATCCACCTGCAGTACGTATTTTTTCTTCCGATCGTTCGCCGGCCCGATCGAACGATCGATTCGCCCGCCCGATAGAACGATCGATTCGCCCGCCCAATGGAACGATCGATTCCCCCGTCCGAACGAGCGATCGATTCGCCCGTCCGATTGAACGATCGATTCGCCCGTCCGATCGAAGATCGATTCGCCCGTTCGATCCAAGATAGATTCGTCCGTCCGATCGAAGATCGATTCGCTCGTCCGATCGAACGATCGATTCGCCCTTCCGATCGAAGATCGATTCGTCCGTTCGATCGAAGATCGATTCGTCCGTCATGGCGATCGTTCCAGCGATCGTTCGCTCGTCCGTCTAAGCGTTTGTTCTTTCCCTCGTCCGTCCCAAAGTTCGTTCGTTCATCAGTGCGAGCGTTAGGCCGTCCGAATGGTTGTTCGTTCATTCTTCTAAGCGTTAGACCGTCCAAACATTCACTCGTTCGAGCGAGCGAGCGTTCGTCCCTCAGTCCGAGCGAGCGAGCGAGCGTTCGTCCCTCAGTCCGAGCGAGCGAGCGAGCGTTCGTCCCTCAGTCCGAGCGAGCGAGCGAGCGTTCGTCCCTCAGTCCGAGCGAGCGAGCGAGCGTTCGTCCCTCAGTCCGAGCGAGCGAGCGAGCGTTCGTCCCTCAGTCCGAGCGAGCGAGCGAGCGTTCGTCCCTCAGTCCGAGCGAGCGAGCGAGCGTTCGTCCCTCAGTCCGAGCGAGCGAGCGAGCGTTCGTCCCTCAGTCCGAGCGAGCGAGCGAGCGTTCGTCCCTCAGTCCGAGCGAGCGAGCGAGCGTTCGTCCCTCAGTCCGAGCGAGCGAGCGAGCGTTCGTCCCTCAGTCCGAGCGAGCGAGCGAGCGTTCGTCCCTCAGTCCGAGCGAGCGAGCGAGCGAGCGTTCGTCCCTCAGTCCGAGCGAGCGAGCGAGCGTTCGTCCCTCAGTCCGAGCGAGCGTTCGTCCCTCAGTCCGAGCGAGCGTTCGTCCCTCAGTCCGAGCGAGCGAGCGAGCGTTCGTCCCTCAGTCCGAGCGAGCGTTCGTCCCTCAGTCCGAGCGAGCGTTCGTCCCTCAGTCCGAGCGAGCGTTCGTCCCTCAGTCCGAGCGAGCGTTCGTCCCTCAGTCCGAGCGAGCGAGCGAGCGTTCGTCCCTCAGTCCGAGCGAGCGAGCGAGCGTTCGTCCCTCAGTCCGAGCGAGCGTTCGTCCCTCAGTCCGAGCGAGCGTTCGTCCCTCAGTCCGACCGAGCGAGCGTTCGTCCCTCAGTCCGAGCGAGCGAGCGTTCGTCCCTCAGTCTGAGCGAACGAGCGTTCGCTCGTCCGTCAGTGCGAGCGAGAGTTTGCTCGTCCATCCCAGCGAACGAGCGTTCGCTCGTCTGTCCGTCCGTCAACTCTCACTTAAAGTATGATTTATCACCATCTTGCTTTAAATGGCATAATCCCAATGGGATCCTCGTGCCAGGGGCCGTAACGTGCAGTGTTCCATCTATGCCTATGCCAAAACTTCGCGCTGTCTCGGCCAAGTAGGGTGATCAGAACGTGCATGAGGGTAACTTGCAGGCGGCACGGCCCCGCAGTAAAAAGATGGGCAAATGGTTGAACTGTCGCCAGGGACGATCACCTAGGGTGCCATAACAATAGGGTTGAAGACGAAGATTTTCTCGCAAGGTTACGCCCCTCACACAGCACACAGCAGAATCACTTTATAATTTGTAAATACTTGTAAATAATTTCAAATCATACGCGATATTCTTACAATTAAAACTTTCACGATATGTTTATGTATTCTAAGTGCTACATCATATTTTTTCTAAATTTTCTTGTAATTACTTGTAAATATTAGCTTTGTTTTGTCTTAGGTCCTTACATGTAAAATTTTCATTGAATATTTATGTAACGTAAGGGCTACATCTCAATATTAATTATAATTGTCTTTTTTTTAAATTTTCTGTTTGTATAAAGAGTTTTTGTACAACAGCAGTTTTTCAAAAGCGAATTTGTTAAGTAGAGGTCCAGATTGGCATAGGGGCTAGCGCCCGGGTACCGGTCTTCCTCCTAATGCTAGGCTGGCTTACTCGCTCGTCCGTCAGTCCGAACGAGAGTGAACGTTCGTCCGTCACTCCCAGCGAGCGTTCCTTTGTCAGTCCCGGCGAGCGAGCGTTCGTTCGTCCGTCGGTCCGCGCGATCGTTTGTTCGTACGTCAGTGTGAGCGAGCGTTTGTTCGTCCCGTCAGTACAGGTATTTGTTTGTTCGTCCCTCAGTCCGAACGTTCGTTCGTTTGTCAGTTCGAGTGTTTGTTCGTCCGTCCGATCGTTCGGTATAATAAAGGTACGAGCCTGATTTTCAACGTACAACCTATGACCTTTTAAAAATTGCAAAAATCTTTAAAATTAAAATACAAAGGGTTTTTATAAAGATATTTGAGGGTCTACTCAATCAAATTTCGTTGGTTTTGCTATTGGGCCTCAGGGGTGTTACCGCTAGTTATTATCCGGTTTTATGTGATAAGCACTACCCTTTAATAAACCGTAAAATTAATCGAATGAACGTCAACTGCTACTACTTGTTCATTACGAAACCACCAAAAGAAAGTCGTGTTTTTGTTACTTTTTTTAATTGCACATACTGCACGCAATATTGCGCGAAAACTACTAAAATTTTCTAAAAAATGTGCATGACCTTAAAGAAAGAACTCACTAAGAAGAACAAATTTTATTTGAAGGAAAAATCTCTGGCTTCAGTTTTGTATTTGTAGGAAGACGCCGAAAAAAATGAAACTTTTTCAATTTCCAAAAATTCAGAGTTAACAGTGTAATCGGATCTATGACACATTTATAAGTGCATTTTACTCTATTCCTAAAAAAATGTTTAAGACAAAATTTAGAGCTATTTTTGAGAAAATTTTGAAAATGTCCCGGAGGCTTCAAGTAAAGTATCCCTAAATTTTAAAGATTTTTTCAAAATCGTTGTACTTCACGAGTTGAGGCAGATTGACTGGGGAATATCCATTTTGGAAAAAATCTACATTTGGTTTAGGCGCTATTAGTGTTCACAGACGTACGGAGATTTTGAAAAAAAACAACACTTTTTCGGTATCTCAGAACACCAAAACGGGTATTTCCGTTGAAATCCCCAAATAGATTTCCGCAGCTTTACATGAGTTTCTCTATAGTACATATATACGTACGTGTACAAGAAAGTAATAATCAATGTCTCAACAGTCCCCCACGGAGATTGGGCCAGCGTCACCCTTGCAGATCTCTGGAAACTAGCTTGCCCAAGAATCCCCAGTGCTTCAACTTGCTTAGCCCTTTGGTGAACACCTACGCAGGCATCGATTGTCAATGTGTGAGCGTTGTAAATTTCTACATTAGCTTGTCAGCTAGGTCGAATTCAATCGCTGTCTGGAGGACAATTCAAGCGACCGTCTGTTCTGATCGGTAGTTTTCCGTGGTTTCCATCCAAACCAGGCAACTTGAAGTCCCCCCAGACATTTTCAAAATTTTCTCAAAAACTGCTCCAAATTTTTTCTTTACATTTTTTGTAAGAATAGAGTAAAATATACTTATTAAGGTGGCATACGTCCGATTTTCACGGTCAAATCTGAATTTTCGTAAATAGCAATGTTTTTATTTTTTCGGCGTATTCCTCCAACTACAAAATTGAAGATAAAGTTTTTTTCCTTCAAATGATATTTGATGTCCATAGATCTTTCATTAATGTCATGTACAATTTTTTAAAAATTTCAGTAGTTTTTGCGCAATATTACGCGCAATTTAAAAAAATAACAAAACTATTTTCTCAAAAACAGCTCCAAACTTTTTCTTTACACTTTTGGAAGGGGTAGTGCTAAATGTGCTCTATGTGAGAATAACAACCATGTTGCTCTATTCCTTTGCTTTTCTCAAAAATTACAAAAATGAATTTTTTTACTTGTCTCTCACGTCGTTAATATTTAGATTAGGGGCGATTTGTTCACATTATTATATTTACGAGTACATGTGCGTTAAATAATATCAAGTAAAGTTTCAGGGAAACCCAACAGTTTTCTGTGAAAACTGGCTCAAATAACGCATTTTCAGAAACGCTCAAACTCCATTTTCTCCTTAATGGCTCCAAATTTGTTCTTCAAACTTTTGTAACGGACAGTGCTAATTGCACTCTTTAATGACGGGAAGTTCATTTCGGGGTATTTGGTTTTTCAAAAATTACACAAATGTAATCTTTTTAATCTCTCTCACCGTTAATATGCACCAGCAATTTGTAAAAATTTTGTATTTCTGAGTTGATGTACTTCAAACGACTTCTAACGATGTTTTTCGAAAACTCAAATATATTCTGTAAACATGAACTTCAAATTTAGAATTCACAATAGCGCTGAAACGCCATTTTCTTAAAAACGGCTCAAAATTTGTCAAAGAAAATTGCTATTTACGACAAGGTTTTACTGTTCTTCTTATAATTATTAAGAGAATTTTTTTCTATTAGAACAGGAAAAAAACTAAGAAAAGAAAAAAATGTACTTTGGGCGGCGATGGTAGCTGGCAAGAATATGTGGCAAGTGCGCTGAGACCACAAGAAAAAAAAATATACGGGAAAGTCTCTGCCATTCTGTAGCACCACTAATTTGTATTATTCTAGCACATTATTATGAATTAACCCCAGGGGCGCACAAATACAAGGTGCATTCCGAGAGAAATGCATTTATTATTTTTTTAATTAGTTTATGGAACAGATTTGCACAAACACTTAAAATTCTTCGAAGTAGTCCTTGGGCTTCTACAAATTTTTTCCAGAGACTCTGCCATGAACGGTACGCGCCCTGGAAGGCGTCTTCGGGGACCTCTCGTAAGGTCTTCGTCACGACTGATTGGATCTCTTCTAAGGACGACAAACGGGTTCCTTTCAGGGCTGCCTTAATCCGAAGGAACAAAAAGAAGTCTGCTGGGGCGATGTCAGGACTATAAAGGGGTGGGATAGCGTTGGCACCTTGTGTTTGTCCCAGAACTCGCGGAATCATAGCGCATCGTCTGACAACACCTTGGGCACGAGCTTGGCGTACAAATCGTCAGTAACAATCAGAAACACAACAGTAGACGACAATTTCAGTTCATTCACAACCATCTTGATACTCAACCGACGGTCAGAGTCCAACAATTGTCGAACATGAGCCACATTGTTGTCGGTTTTGCTGGTTTACGACCGCCCAGTCTTATTCGTCGTGAACCTCTTCCCGGCCCTCCTTAAAGGCCTTTAACCACCTCGAAACTTGTGAGTAGGACAGAGCAGAGTCCCCGTAAGCCTCACGAATCATTTTGTAAGTCTCTTCAAGAGACTTTTTCAGTTTAGCACAAAACTTAATTGCGTAACGTTGCTCGATCGTCGATTCAATTTTTTTTCGTGACACGGTCTGCGCGCAGAGGTTCACAATAATTGACGTCTTGCCGCTTCCACAGCTTGGAGAGCACTGAGACCGATTTCGCGACAAAGCTTAGAGTCCCCCTCACCTATCCAATTTGACTGGTCTGTCACATCGTTTATATTGACATCAGCAGCGAATTGATCAATTTATTGCATTTCGAGAACATGTGCCTTTAATAATGTCATATAAAATTTCTCGAAAACTCAAAAGTTTTCGGTAAAAACGAACCCAAAATTCCACATTTTCAGAAACGTTTCAGAAATCGCCATTTACTCAAAAACAGCTCCAAGTGTTTTCTTCAAACTTTTCGTGCGTAAAGTGCTATTTTCACTTATTACGATGATGGAAGATTCATTTTGCTGTATACTTTTGTTTTTCTCAAAAATTACACAGATATAATTTTGTTAAATATGTCTCCTGTCCTTAATATGCACATTTCCAGCGATTTGTATACGCTTTTGCATTTGTGAGTGGCAATGCTTCAAACGTCTTCCAATCAAGTTTTTCGATAACTCAAAAATTGTCTGTGAAAAAGACATTCAAATGATTCATTTACCGTAACACTTCAACGCCACTTTCTTAAAAACGCCTCTAAATTTTTCAATGGAAATTGCCATTTAGGACACGGTTTTATTTTTCTTTAATATTCTTAAAGTAATATTTCGGTTCCACTACTAGTAAACCGAAAAATTGAGAAAATTGTTTTCATGCATTGAATTAGGGCTTGCGTATGGTCAAATATCGTTGTGACGCCTGTCGACTGAAAATTCCACTGATGGGAACAGATGTAAGCAGCAGTTTCTTAACTGATCTAATATTGATGTCCACTGTGGGCTGTTTGAAAAAAATGTGCATACGCTCTGAACACTGGCAAAGAAAATTCTATCATATCTATTTATTGATGGAGCTCTCATCATCACTAAATTAATATGATGTGCATGACAATGGACATATTGAGCATTAGGATAACTATTTTTAACAAGTGTTTGAACATTTTTCGGAATTTCAGACATTACAGAAGTACCGACGTAGGTATGAGCTACTCGCTTTTTAGGAGATTCATTAATTTTGTGGCGTGTTAACTCTTCAAGAATGCAAGACGCCGGGTTAAGCATGGTCAAAATTTCAACTGGTTATGGTTAACGATGTTTCTGAAAACAATTTACATTTGAAATGTACTCGACACATCGCTTGTTTCGTTGGCAATAACCGCTAAAACGTTGGCTTCCCTGATTTCCTCTGCAATTTTTTCTTGGCAGACTTGTAACATAATTTGTAACAACTCGTTCTGAATCATTTTAAACGTCCCGAGAAAAGCTGTTGCACTTTTCAGATGTTTTTTTAAAGTAATGTCTACTACTGCAGTTCAATTAATCCTTTAAAAACTCCTAGATTTGTGGATTTTTCAGTTTCATTGTGGCCCCTGAAAGCCATAATTCAAAAGCACCACAGAAACGAATACAATTAATTATTGTGCTCAATACTTATCTACTTTGTTTCACTTGTTCATTGTGAATCGCGATATTTCTCCTGTATTCATTATCTAATTGTTCTGATATATTGGTAGTTCCTAATAACGCTAAATGTAAACTGTTTTTTACATGAGTTCCAGAAGCATCATGTTTTTTCAATAGATCGTTTCAATCGTGGTTTAAATCTTTAAATCCAGTTTTTGTCCGCGGATCTTCACCTGCAAACTATATATAAAGAAAGCAAAACCGAGATGTCTTCAAATTACACCCACATAAACCCTTTATTTATTGAAAAAAAAAAACCTTTTAAATTTTCGATTGAATTCTCTTTTTACTGTTTTTACAGTTTGAATAAAATTTTGAAGACTTGAATTAGGCCTTCCGAAAAATAAAACACTCACGCAGAAAACCGTCAGTTTTACGTACGTCCCTTACCGGCAGCAACAGCAACAACAACAAAAAAAACTTAAATAAAATATCCATCACCACTTTTTTTTAATCACTGTACACAAAGAAGCTCCCGAAATGACCGGGAAATGACTGTCGCGGCGGCGGAAGAATATTGCGTGCGTAAGAAGAGACAGAGAAAAGGGATTTATTCCACAACGGCCAACTTTACACAAAATAAACTGCACTCTTCAAACGAACGTTTTTAATCAATAAACCTTACATCGAATGAAAATAATTTCGACAAATAAGGATAAGTAAAGAATTCAATACCAGCAAGTACTGACTGAATTTGTGTACTGTCATAAGCGAAATTCATAAAATTACATTGCAGCGGGTCAAACGAAGACAGAATATAGGTATTCCCCTGAGACTTCCTCGGCCGCCACGCAGCACTAAACAGCGCCACGGTCTGGTTGCGCCACTAAACCGGTGTATGTTGCCCGTGTTAAATCGAAGGGCCAAAGAGTAAATGCAGGAAATCCAGTAAAACATTCGAAAGTCTGAGCGTGATGCTGTACGCGGCAAGGCACCAGACACCGGAGAGTGTCAGGTGGACGCTCTTTGGTTTCAAAATGATTTCATATACATCGATATTGCTACAATATCTTGAATATTGAATATCATTAAAAGGAAAAAGTATATTCCAAAGATATAAGACTTTTTCGATTATCTGAGGGTTATGCAACTGTGCAACCTCAGCACGAGCCGCCTCTGAGGGAGACCAACGCATAGATTTCAAGAGGCAGATAGGGAGCGCGCGCGACCTCCGAGGCTCAGAGACTGCGAAAGCAAGCCAGCGAGACAGATCGATATAGGAAAGCGTTTGGCCCTACTCTACCGTTTACTGATTGAAAATCGGACCATTTGTCCAGATGTTATCGGTAATGTAAATTCCCCTATGACAGTGCTGCGGTCTATTGAATTTTCCTACAAGTATTTTTCGCGACATTTAGCCGTAAGTTCGAAGAGCTTTTTTAAATAAAAAAATAGCGAGTGTGAATAAACAAAGTCCAGCACTTGTGACACACGTTCTTTCATACGTAAAAAACAAAACAAAAATTATAATTTTATGCGATTCATTACGTTTTTAAGTTTGAGAGTAGCATTACTTTGTCACAGTCTCCAACAACATAAACAGATTTTAGTAAATATTAAACATTTCACTTACATTTTTATGTTCACAGTGAATGTATTGTTCCTGAATTTGTCAACAATCAACATTTCATTTGTCTTCAATAATAAATACTAAACGATATGAAACGATGTTTTGGACGTTTTTTATTTCGCATTCAGTCGATATGTAGAACTTTTCTAACTCTTCTTCAGAATTTCCTTTAGTTCGATGCGATCACAAAGCTTCAGCTAGTTCACATTCATTTTCGAATCTCTCGTTCACGTCCAATATTAGAGGTAAATAATTCTTTCTCAATGAAATTCATTCCTCCATTCAATGACGTTATGCAGAATGCGACAAATCCACAAATATTTAAGTCGTGGTGCAACAGAATGGCACAGACTTCCCCGTATTAGTTTTGTATTTTGGTCTCGGCTAGCTATTCACACTTTCTACATATTCTAGTCAGCTGCTATCTGTCGCCACCCAAAGTGCATTTTTTAACCTTTTCTCAGTGCTTTCCCTTCCCTAATAGTAGAACAAAAATAGTATTACATAATATTAAAGAACAGCAAAATCTAGTCCTAAATGGCAATTTTCTTTGAAAAATTTGGAGCAGTTTTTAAGAAAATTGCGTTTCAGCCCTATTGTAAATTCGAAATTTGAAGCTGTTTTTCACAGAATTTTTTTGAGTTTTCGAAAAACATTATTACAAGTCATTTGAAGTACATCGACTCACAAATACAAGTGTTTACAAATAGCTTATTAATGTACATATTAATGGGGTGTGAGATCTTTAAAAAATTGCATTTGTGCAATTTTTGAAAAAACAAATACCCCAAAACGAACTTAAGTCATATTAATGACTGCTATTAGCAAAGTCCGTTCGAAAGGTTTGAAGAAAAAATTTGGATCCATTAACGAGAAAATGGCGATTCAGCGGTTTTGAAAATGCGGAATTTTGAGCTAGTATTCACAAAAAACGGTTGAGTTTTCAAGAAACTTTATTTGATATTATTTACAGCACATTTCTCATAAATATGTGAACAAATCGCCGCGAATGTAAATATTAACGACGTGAGAGACAAGTATTTTTTTTTGTAATTTTTGAAAAAAACAAAGGAATAGAGCAACATGACGTTTATGTCATCTCATAGAGAACATTCTTATCGAAAATCCTTACCAAAATTTTAAAGAAAAAAAATTGGAGCCGTTTTTTGTGAAAATCATGTTTTTGTAATTTTTGAAAATTTCACACATTGCACACAATATTGCGCGAAAAAATGAACGTGACCTTAAGGAAAGAACTCACTATGGAGAACAAATTCTATTTGAAGGAAAAATCTCTATCTTCAATTTTGTAGCTGTAGGAAGACGCAGAAAAAATAAAAACATCGCTATTTTCGAAAATTCAGATTTGACCGTGAAAATCGGACGTATGCCACCTTAATACAAACTAAGTGTAATTTACTCTATTCTTAAAAGAAATTTAAAGAAAAAATTTGGTGCAGTTTTTGAGAAAATTTTGTAAATGTACACGTAAGCCCTCCGCGGCTCGAGTCCATTTTGAAGTCAATTTTGAAAATGTCCGGGGAGCTTCATGTAAAGTACCCCCAAATTTTATGGAATCTTTTTCAAAATCTCAAACCTTTGACTGGAGTCAGATCGACAGGGGTTTCTTCAATAAAAAAAAAATCCTACGTATGGGTTAGGCGCTAGTGGTGGTCTTAGGCGGACGGAGAGATGGAGGTTTTGCTTTCAATTGGTAATTCCCTCAAATCTCAATATACTTACCTCATATTTCATTTTCTTTATAGTCGACACTATTTTATTTGGTCCAATTATATTGACATTCAACTTTTCGGTATCAACGACCCACAAAACGGATTCTGGATACACCACGTGTTAGGGATTTGTTTTCTTAATTTAGCAACTGATTTTATCCACTTTTTACTTTCCCGTATAGGTACGTATATACGGAGTATTATAGGGAAAGTTCAGTAATGCTGCGCGAAACAACGGCGGATTTTCGCTAGAGAAAAATCATTGCCGGGTGCTGATAGAGAAAAAGTTGATAAAACCAGTTGCTAAATTAAGAGAAAAAAATCCCCAGATGTGGTGTACCCAGAATCCCTCTTTTGTGGGTTCTTGCTACCGAAAAACTAATTGAAAGCAAAATATCCGTATGTACGTCTGTGAACATTACTAGCCCCTAAGCCACTCGTAGGAATTTTTCCAATTTGAAGAAACCCCGGTCGATCTGACTCCAATAGAGCTTTGAGATTCTGTAAAACTTTCTTCTACATTTGGGGCTACTTCACACGAAACCCTCCGGACATTTTCAAAATTTTCTCAAAAATAGCTCCATTAAAAAAAATTCTTGTAAGAATAGAGTAAAATACACTCATTAAGGTGGTTTACGCCCAATTTTCACGGTTAACTCTGAATTTTGGAAAATTGCAAAAGTTTGATTTTTTATTGGCAACTTCCTCTAACTACAAAATTGAAGATAGAGATTTTTCTTTCAAATTAAATTTGTTTTCCAAAGCGAGTTCTTCCTTTAAGGTCATGTAATTTTCTTTGAAAATTTTAGTGGTTTTCGCGCAATATTGCGTGCAATATGTGCATTGGTTTTTCGGTATCAAGGAACCACAAAACAGGGATTCTGGCTACACCACGCGTTAAGGGATTTTTTTCTTAATAATAGCAACTGTATTTATCAACTTTTCACTATCATGGCCCGGCAACGAATTTTTTTCAGCTGAAAATGCGCCATTTTTTCGCGCAGACATAACTTTCCCTGCACTACAGATAATACTCCGAATACGGGAAAGTAAAAATTACTTTCCCGTATACGTACACGAATACACGAAAGTAAAAATGTCATGCATTGTGCTATAACAGCACACACTTTCTCGCAATAGTATGTTACCGTTATGTAATGTATTAGTTTTCGCCTTTCTTTTACCTCAAATATTACTTTATCCCGTAAATAAAGGATGTGAGAAAAATTGATTTTTTTAATTCAAAATTTAAATGAAAATATACTTCTGATATTGAATTTGGTATATAAGGTTTTCAGTACATATCTGATGCGTATTTTAGCTTTTAAATATTTTGCGGAAGCAATATGAAAAGTAAAGTAATGAAAAGATAATAAATAATACGATCCACGGGCGGCGGATGCAGCGGTCGCGGCGGCCACTCTCATTACAGCGCGTGTTTGCCAGTATATACCACACAATGGGAGTTTATTTGGGATATACCTTTTACAACGCAGTAACACTGATAGCTTTGCATCTGTATTGTGCAAGCAAATGCAAATAGTTCGAAAAAATATTTAATAGTAACTATTAAATACTATAGTATTTTAATGTTCTCCAAATCTGCTCCTTTTCAAACGAATTCCACGTTACTCCTTGTCTAAACAAATAATGATAAATGCGTTTATATGTATAGTTTTCCTAAGCCCATAAAAAGTAAAAATGAAAATGTAACTTTAACTGGAATAACTTTGATAAATTCCCATTTACCATCGAGATTCTTTAATTACTATAAACTTCAATGTCCCCGCTTCAATTTGACCAAATAAATCCGAGATGGAATATTTGAGAAAATTAATTTTGAAAACTATTTGTCATTATTTACTTTGGCCTTATTAATGCCCATATAATTAGGTTTATCACATCAAACCTTTAGAGTGGGATGTACGCATTAGAAATACAAAGCACGTTGCAAAGTAAAATCAAATTTGAATATGTTTTACTAGTTCTTTTTAGATAATACCCTTTGAAACTCGTGCAGAACATCACATTTCAAAATTTTCAAAAGGAAGTGAAATTTAATGCCAAAAAGACAATATTCAGTGTTGTTTCGTCACTCGAAATCGATTTACAAAGTTTCAGTCCAATCGGAAGAAGGTCGGGTAATTTTGGCTGATTTGACATGATTTGACACATTTGATATGATCCATATTATTCTTTGTTCGTTTCTTACATTTTATTATACATTTACACATTAATCTTTTAGAAATTATTTATTTTGAAATATTTGAAATAAAAATTACTCTCAGAGAATATCGACAATGCAGGGAATGCAACAATGGAATTCAGTTTCGCGCTCGCGAATTTCTGTGAATTACGTGCCATTGTTGTGACTTGATGTAGCTGTAAGAAAAAGAGTTATAATTGTCAAATTTACGTTGATATTTACATGAAAATACTTAGTTTCCGCACCAAACGCTGTACCATTTGTAGTGAGTAGAGTATTTTTGCATGGTTTTAGAATACTCTTCTCTAATCATCGGCCTATGAAATGCATTTCTGTATTGTGCGTGTTATCAGGCTTCTTTTTCCAATACGAGTTTACGAAACTTTTGTACTATATTTGTATGCAGTTGAAGAATTCACATAGTATTGACAACATTGAGACGGAAACAGTGAGTTGTTCGCTTCTTACTTGAATTGGACTTGTTCAAATGATAGCTAAGATGTTAGTAGCGCAGAAAGTGCAATATTTCAATACTACGTAGCTGTTTCCAATAACGCGGGAAAGTATGTGCTATTGTAACACCACTAGTTCCTTCTAAATTTAGCAAATGGATTTATCCAGTATTTCGTTACCAGGGCCTTGTAATGAAAGTTTTTCTGCTGAAATTTCGCAGTTTTTTCGCGCAGCATTACATAATTTTATCTTCTTAAGAAGTTCCCTTTTAAGCGCGAGAAAGTAAAACATGCATAGTGTTGAGTAATAACACTAAGAGGAGTAAAAGTTTTGATATATCGCACATTTTCACTAGTTTAATTTTGGGGGTACTTTTGCTGAAACCAATTTAGGATATTTTATGACTTCCTCGAACGTCTACACCCTTTCTCTTTAAATATTTTTTCTCTATTACAGAATTTGTAAATTAGGAATAGGGATTTTGAATATGATTTTCATTAAAACTTTAGACAATATTTACGATGAATTATTTTCCCCAAATATGACTTTTTCTTAATAAAATATATTTCTCAATATCAAATATTCAAAAACTAATTTCACGAAGGAGTTCTTTGAAAATAATATTAGTTTTCGCGGACTATTTAATGACACTGTGACACTTTTCCACAAATATATAAGCATGATTTTCTAAAAAACTGTGGGATCTTTTCTTTACACCTTTATTATTTGAATGGTTAGAACACTGTGTGGTAAATCACATAAGCGCCATATTGATAAAAACATTTGAATTTTTTAAAAATCTGTAAAATATTTCGAATGTCTGGAGGGTCAATAATTACATTTCACTTTTATAATGTAATGCGTTTGTGAACATCAATGATTAAAATTATCTATTAAGAAGTTTATCGAATATTATTCTTAAAAATTTGCGATATATTTTTTCCATTACATTAACAATAACAGCCTTTCCAAATAGTCTCAGTTGCTATGGTCTCTGATCATTTAGTCACTGTCTATAGTTCGTAAGGGAGGAGCTACGAATATCCCTGCCGTCAAACTTTTCTATCTATAAACTCGCTGTAAGATCAGACACTGAATGCAATGAAATATTTTAATTTTTGAAACTTCATACATGAAATATTTCTTTTTGACTCTCCCACACTTTAATTTTAGAAGAGAACTTTTTAAAAAGGTGGCTGAAGTTTCCATACAAGTTGTAAGGCAATCTTACGTAACCGGTATAAATAAGAAAAGATACGAGCATTATGTGGTTTTGCTGCACCACGAGTTTGTGTGTGTATCTAGAAGCATGTACTAGTTAAAACTTCAGCCGCGTTAAAATTCATACCAAAATAGAAATACAAGCAGTATCAGCGGACATACCGGCAACCCTATTTCATAATATGGTTTACTGGGTTCGCGTTTATTTGGGGACAACGGTCTTCACTCGGGACATGTCAATAAGACTTAATTTTTCAGAATGAAGCATATTCGGTTTGAAATTCTAAACCATTTTATGAGTTATCTAAAAAAATATTTTAAATAATTCATACATTTCAAAATTTCGAAAACTTAATACTCTTACTTGAAGACAAATTCATATGGTGAAATTCGTGAAGTTACAGACATCCGAAGGAGCTCAAAGGTTATGCACTCTTTCGTTTTGTCATATTGCTGAGGAGTTACTCACGTCGGCGTGGCCCATAGGCTGGGTGGTGGAGGAGCAGAACTGGCGCTCGGGGCTGGCGGGAGAGCGCGCCTGCGCGGGCGTGGGCGGCGGGGCGCCCGCAGCCTCCCCGAAGTGACGCGCGTCGCCGCCCCCACCGCCTTCGCAGAAGTCCATCTGCAACACAAAATAACGCTAAAGTCAACTGGCCTGCACGTTCACACCAAGGACGGCAGAAAACAATAAAATATGCAACATGCAGAGTTTTAAGTGACAATTCTTAGTCGTTCAATATTTACTCCATGTTTATAATCCGTTTACGCTTGGACAGATTATACACTTTCCTTACACGAGGGAATTACCTCGACAATACGATCTCGAATTTTCGGTCATAAAATCCATGTTTGTTTCTTTTGAGTAGTAGCTCCGCCCACGACAGATTAAGGTATATTAGTGCAATACCAAATATAGTTAAGATTGGTGCAGTCATCGAAGAGATGCATGCAGTTTTGTACCTAAAATCGATATATCTGTCTGACTGGATGGATATCTTTTCACAATGAATGGGTGGGATGAATGGGATAGCTGGATGGGAAAAACATTTGGAGCCGTTTTTGAGAAAATTATGTTTGAGAGCTTCTGAAAATGCGACATATTGAATTCGTTTTCACAGACTGTTTTTGAGTTTCCGAGAAACTTTATCAGACATCATTTAAAGCACACGTACTCGTAAAAGCAAGAATATAAACAAATTGCCGCTCATGTAAATATTAACAACGTGAGAGACTAGTCAAAAAATCTTACATTTTTGAAATTTTCGAAAAAACAAATGAATAGAACAAAATATCGTTTATGTCACCTCATAGAGTACATTTAGCACTATCCCCACCAAAAGTTTAAAGTAAAAAATTGGAGTCGTTTTCGAGAAAATCTTTGTTATTTGACATGAACACTAAAATTTTCAAAAAATGTTTATGACCTTATTGCAAGAACCAGGTAATGAGAACAAATGCCGAAACACAATCAAACTTTTGCCATTTTCTACAATTCAGACTTAACAGTCAAAATCGGACCTACGCCACCTTTATAAGTGTATTTTATTTTATTCATGCAAGAAACTTAAAGAAAAAATTGGAGACATTTTTGACAAAATTTTGAAAACGCTCCAGAAGCTTCATGTAAGTAGTTAATGAAATAATTATTTTATGTAAAAAGTTAATGAATGTTTTTCAAAATCGCAGAGTTTCGACTCAGGCAAGATCAACAGAGTTTTACTCAGTTTAGAAAAAAATGTCTGCAAGTATAGGCGCTAGAGTTCGTGTGTCTGCCCGTCTGTCCAATGTATACAAAAACGTTTTCTGTATCAAGGGACCCGAACACGTGTATTTCCTTTGAAATCTTGAAATCAATTTTCCGCAGCATTATATATCTTTCTCAATACTACGTACATTACTATTCATATATACGTAGGTATACGAGATAGTAAAAACATACCGCTTGGCATTCATTTCTGCTAAATTCATATTTGATTCGATTCCCCCAACCCTTATTCATGTAGTGAGTGAAGCAATAGTTTTCACTAAATGTGAGGCTGATATTTCATTTTGAGTTCTGGGCCTCCGATAAGGTTAAGATCAAGAAACAGCACGAATTATTTTTATTCAAGTCTGTCTGGAAAGTATCTCATTGTTGTAGTGTTTTACGACAAGAAACTTGTTCGATACAGGACGATTCTGTAGAAAGAGTCCTGTAATCAATTTTCCCAGACTACATTGCCACCAACCTATCACCATGTAACTGCTGCCCACGAAGAATCAAGGAGCCTTGCATTATAGTAAAAGCTCATGACTCACTGTTGGTTAACCTGTTTCGTTTGTCAACACATACAGCGCTTTAACTTCTGATACAAGCCACGTCTTCATTTACTTAAGAAACGAACTACTTTCAGCAATCTACATGGAAAAGGTTCCATGACAAAATATATTGACTTAGTTTTCAATCCATTCAAAACATGTAATAAATTAATATGTTATTTGAAATTATTTGAATACTCTATTAAAGTGCTTCTTGTTAGTACTTTCATTCATTTCTGAAAAGAATGGGAGAAACACATTTTGTGTGACACTTCTTACCCATCGAACATCTGGCCACTTACAAACTTCCCTATATTCTTTCACATATCTATCTTTTATTTTTAATGGAAATCTGCCAACATTTTTGCTTCTTTGATGAAAATGGATGATTATAGATCAGTTTTTTTTCTTGATTACATATACAATTTTAGTTTTTTTCCATCACGTACAGTTTTTGCAAAATTTTCGGTTTTTCGATTTTCAAATTAACACGCGCTATGGCATATGTAAACGCAGGGCTGCAACAATTCGCTACTTTTGATTAAGAGCAGGGTGACGATAAGTCGGTCTTGCAACTTAATTAAATATGTGGGTTCGGTTCCTTCACATCGCTCAGAGTTTATGCGATATTTACGAACGATTAAATTTCAAATGAACGTTGGCAATGTATTACAATAACTTACGTCAGACATTAGACCGTACCACATGGTCCTGACATTCCTATCCCCAATCCACCACATGACCTCTCATCTACATCATCTTCAGATTATTCAGACTGCTGATAGTGAAATGGACATTACTGATTTCCCTAAAGAAAAGTGAAGACCCCAGCTGTTTAATCAAGAAGAACGTAATGATTTGGTGGGAGATCTTGGCCTCTGAAGAAAATCGGCGCGGTTTTAGGCTCATGGTTGAAAGATAAAAATATGCTAGCTCCAGGCACAACGTTTAACGGGTATCGAAAGAGAGAAGAAGAGTTCCTCGATTATTTCACGAAAAGAAGGTCAGTTTGTATACTGAAACAACATTGATGATGTACTTTCAAAATTTGGAATAAGATATGTCAGTGGAATCACTGGGGGTTGTTTATAGATTCTTCGAAACGCAGCCTCAAAGCAGTTTTGTTTCATAATGGAAATCAATATGCCTCAATGTCAGTAGCTCATTCTATTCATTTAAAGGAAACATAAGAAAATATGGAAGAATTTTGAAGGAAAATAAATATGAAGAAAACCAGTGGGTTGACTGCGGAGACTTGAAAGTTATTGGAATATTAGGAAGTTTAAATGAATTCCAACTGCATAATTTTAGACAGTCAAGTTTTTATGTAGGCCTATTAGGTTTACTAAATATTCAATTTACTTATTATGTTAAAGAGAATTGTTGAATAATTTCTTTTGGTAATTTATAGTTTTAGACATGTTTATTGATTTATTCTTTTCTTTTCTTTCATAATTTTAGCTTTAAGACTGTGTAAAAATGGTCTGATGATGAAGGAACAATGACCTTCGAAACGTTGCCACAGATCTGTCCATTTTATTGCTTTACTATGTTTTAAACCTGAATAAAAACTTGACTGTCTAAAATTATGCAGTTGGAACTTATTTAAACTTCTAAATGAATATATGAGACAGCCTAACTTGTTCAAATTCAAATTATTGGAATATTGTTGGGTCTTCAACTAGGATTTACTAAGTTTCCGAGCTTTCTATGTGAATGGATTAGCAGGATTCGTGAATTGCACGGGGTCAAAAGGGATTGGTTAATCAGAAATACTTTGAATACCGAAGATTAAAATAAGATAAGAAGTTTGGTTAATCGTTAAAATATTATTTTGCCAGCACTCCATATCAAGCTTGGCATAATTAAAGTTTGTCAAGGCTCTGAATAAGAATGAAGATTGCTTTAAATATATTTATTCAAATTGTCCTTTTCTTTCAGAAGTCAATCTTACATAAAAAATCTTTGTTGGACCTCAAATTAGAAATCTGATGAAAGATAAACTCTTTGAAACTTTAATGAGTGTTGAAGAAAGCTACGCCAGGTCACGTTTCAAAACTGTCTCCGTTTGTAAGGAAATAAAAAACATTCAGATTTCAAATCTACAGTGGATGAAATGCTAATTTCTATGAAGAATTTAGGATATCAAGAGAGCGTCAAACTCCATTTTCTCCACAATCACCTTAATTTCTTCTCTTATAATCTGGGGGATTTCAATTATGAACACGGAGAGGTCTCACCAAGACCTGAAAGAGTAGGAAAACGTTATCAGGGCAGATACTTTGAAGTGATTATGGCAAACGACTGTTGATCCTTAAAGTGTGAAAGAGTAAAATTGCACAGAAGACGATCGAGGAGGCAAAATGTCGGCAAAAGAAAGCAGAGTCTCTGACATATTATACATATAACACTATTGTTAATGTAAGTATTTATCAATACCTATAAGATATGAAAAACTTGTGTACATAATTATACTTATTTTACGTTCATTAGAATTGTGTATATCTGGTTTTAAATCGTTTATTGACGTTTCATGAAACTTTCATTAATAAAGAGTTTTTTATACTAGTATTTTCTTTGAAATCCATTTTTTCTAACCTGTGAGTTTTTTTGTAATTTCAGATTCATCAATTATTTGCTTAAATGAATTAAAATCATCCATCAGAACCAAAAGCACCACGAATTTATTTCCTTTCGCAGACCTGAGTTATTTCCAAATTATCTTCCAATTCAAGATCCAAGACATCCATAGAACCTGATATTCTAGTTGCCAAATAAAGAACACACTAGCGGTATCACAGAATGACATAGACTTTTCAGTATTAGTTTTCTATTTCCTTTGGTCTCGGCAAGCTATTCGGACTTGCCACATACTCTTGCCAGCTGCCATCTATCGCCGCCCACCGTACATTTTTTGACACATTCTTAATTTTTTGTTTGCTAATGGTAGAACAGAAATATGGTTTTAAGAATATTAAAGAACAGTAAAACGTCGTCCTAACTGGCAATTTTCTTTGAAAAATTTTAGAGCCAATTAAAAAACAGGCGTTTAAGCGCTATCGTAAATTCGAAATTTAAAGCTTTTTCACCAAAAATTTTTTTTGGTGAAAAATACAATTTTGTAATTTTTGAAAAAACAAACGTATAGAGCAATATCGCGTTTATGTCATCTCATTGTGTACATTTAGCAGAATCCGAAACAAAAGTTTAAGGACAAAATTTAGAGCCACTTTTAACAAAATCTTGTTTTCGTAATATTTTAAAAGCGAGCGTCGCGATTTTGAAAAACATTCTTCAAAATTTGGGGATACTTGTCATGAAGCCCCCGGACATTTTTGATATTTTCTTAAAAACAACTTCAAATTTTTTCTTTAATTTTCTTCTACGAATAGAGTCAAAAAACACTTAAGGTGGCATAGGTCCGATTTTCACTGTTAACTTCGAATTTTGGAAAATTGCATGAGTTTGAAATTTTTTCGGCGTCTTCCTACAACTACAAATTGAAGATATTTTTCCTTCAAATAAAATTTGTTCTCCAAAGTGAATTGTTTCATTAAGGACATTTTTTTAAATGATAGTTTTCGCGCAATACTGCGTGCAGTATGTGCAATTTAAAAAAAAACGTAAACAAGATTTTCTCAAAAACCAGTCCAAATGATTTTCTTTAACCTGTTGGTAGGAATAGTGCTAAACGTAATCTATGAGATGACATAAACGCCATATTCATCTATTCTTTTGTTTTTTCAAAAATTACAAAAATTTACTTTTTTTGACTTGTCTCTCAAGTCGGTAATATTTACATTAGTCACGATTTCTTCACATTATTATATTTACGAGTAGTGTGCTTTACATAATGACAAGTAATGTTTCTCGAAAACTCAACTCGGCAAAACTAGCTCACAATACCCATTTTCCGAAACGCTCATACGTCATTTTCTGATAAATGCATTAAATTTCTTTTCTTTCAACATTTCGGACGGATAGTGATAATAGCATTCTTTAATATGAGAAAAGTTCATTTAAGGGATTTTTTTTCAAAAATTAAACAAATGTAACAACAGACAGCCAGGCGACACACACACACACACGACGGACGGACTGACAAGACAGGCAACGGACGGACAGGCGACGGGCGTGCAGGCAGGTGACGTACGGGCATACAGGCGACGGACGGGCAGACAGGAGACGGACGGGTAGAAGGCGACGGACGAGCAGACAGGCGACGGACGGGCAGAGGCGACGGACGGGCAGACAAGCGACGGACGGGCCGACAGGCGACGGACGGGCAGACAGGCGAAGGACGGGCAGAGGCGACGGACGGGCAGACGGGTGACGGACGGACGGACAGGCAACGGACGGGCATACAGGAAACGGAAGGGTAGACAGGCGACGGACGGACAGACAGACAAACGACGGACGGACGGACAGACAAGCGACGGACGGACGGACAGACAGACAGGCGACTGAAAGACCGGCGAATGACAGACTGGCGATTGACAGACCGGCGACTGACAGACCGGCGACTGACAGACCGGCGACTGACAGACAGGCCACTGACAGACAAGATATTGACAGACAGACGACGGAGAGACAGACTAGCGACTAACAGACGACGGACAGACTGACGACAAACATACGGACAGACGGAAAGACAGACAGTGTTTACGCACGCTAGCGGCAGGAGACCGCCCGCGCCTCTGTCGGGTTTGCCGCCCCCTAGCGAAGGCACAGGTTCACTCTTTGCGGTAGACGGCAAAGGCGCCCATTGTCTTCAAACGGGCGCCGCCGACGCCGGCGGTCGCCAACGGCCGCATTTTGTCGCACGCCGCGCCACCGCGGCCGCCCGGATGCGCCTCCCCCCCCCACTCAGCGGGGCAGTAAAGTTTCGGCCGCCGGGGGTACTTCGCCTCTGTGCCCAGTGCCGCCGGACCCCCCCCCCCTGCGGCGGGGGTGGGCGTTTCAGAGCCCCTTCGGCATGCGCGGCCCGTTGCTGCCCTTCTAAGCTGCCGCACCTCAGCGCCCCGCCTCTTGTCTCGGGGCCCAAGTCCTGCACCCACCCAACTCACACCATTCCCCCTCCGCCACGCCTTCGGGGGCGGTTGTCTTTTATTTTCGGGAGCCATCGCGCGCAGAGAGATTTCGCTTGCCAGACATCGCTCAGAGGACAGAGCGTCATGTTGCATTCAGGGCCGCTGCCATGAGCAGAGTCACTTTCCGCGGCAGTCATGCCTTACGCTGTCGAGTCGACACACGCGCCATGCCATGCAGTGAAGTATCTTAACGCCACAACGGCTGCAGGCTGGATTTAGGGCTACAGGCTGCCCAACTCAATCAGGGCTACAGGCTGCCCATCAAAGTGCGCCACACTGGCATTCATTTTGACCGACATCACTCGCACATTGTGGCGCGTTAGTGAGCGGCGGCACAGCTTCTGACCACGGCGGCATACACGCCGCTTCATCGAGTCCGGGGACGCCGCACATCGGATCCGTTTGGTGCTGTTTGTCATCGCAGAGGCATCGCCGCAGGCACATCGAGCTCCCGCGGTGACTACGAGCGGTACGAGCGGTACGAGCCCGGCAAACGTGAACATCCGCATATCAGGTACCTGTTCTTGACTCCAGCGGTGCCGAGCTATTCAAAGACATTTGAACACTCCAGTAATTGCCTTAACGTTTAGCATTATTCATTTATTGTATTCTTTTCTTTTCTATTCAGTTTGCACCTTCTGTATTCATTAATTTTAAGACTTAGAATTAGTATTTTTATTAATATTTCACTGCTCGGGCCCGGCATGCATTGTATATAGTATAATAGTTTGAAATTGTTTGTTTTTCCCTTCTTTCTTAGTTCATAAGTCTTATCTCATCCAAGAGGCATCAAACTCTAATTTCAATTTAGTTTATTAAATTCATATTCAATTATATAGTTCGCGTTTTGTCTATCTCTCGGCCGACCCTTCATTTCCTCGTTCGAGGTGGTCCTCCGTTCCCCTTCTCTTTTAGTAGCCCTCTGGCTACAATCACCTGAGCTACCGGAGGCCGATATGTGTGTGTGCTGTGTGTCGACATAGCCAGCAGTCTAGTCCTGCTGTTGGCTCATCATCGTGCGTGGCGCCGTGTGAGAGGTGGGTACCAGGTGAGTACCGCATCGGCACGCGCTCACAGGGCACGGACACGCGGTGCGCATACAGACAGACTGAAAGACACAGACGGAAAGACGGACAGACGGAATGACAGGAAGACGGAAAGACAGGAAGACGGAAAGACAGGAAGACGGAAAGACAGGAAGACGGAAAGACAGGAAGACGGAAAGACAGGAAGACGGAAAGACAGACGGACGGAAAGACAGACGGACAGAAAGGGAGACGGGCAGAAAGAGAGACGGACAGACTGACAGACGGACTGACAGACTGACAGACAGACCGACAGACAGACTGACAGACCGACCGACAGACAGACGGACAGAGAGACGGACAGACAGACGGAAAGACAGACAGACGAACAGACAGACAGGCGGAAAGACAGACAGGCGGAAAGACAGACAGGCGGAAAGACAGACAGGCGGAAAGACAGACAGGCGGAAAGACATACAAACGGAAAGACAGACAGACAAACGGAAAGAGAGACAGACGGACAGACAGACTGACGGACGGATAGACAGACGGAGAGACGGACACACAGACGGACAGACAGACTGACGGACAGACGGACGGACAGACAAACGGACAGACATACGGAGAGACAGACAGACTGATGGACGGAGAGACGGTCAGACGGACGGACAGACAGACGGACTGGGAGACGGACAGACAGATGGTCAGGCAGACGGTCAGACGGACGGACGGACAGACGGACATACAAGACGGACAGACAGGCGACAGACATACGGACGGACCGGCAGACGGACGGACCGACAGATGGACTGACGGACCGACAGACAGACCGACGGAGATAACGTTTTTAAAAAAAGCACTTTTTTGGTATCAAGGACCCACAATTCGTGAAATCTGACTACGTGTTAGAGGAAGCAATTACATACATTTATTACATACTGAAACAGGATTTATCCACTTTTTCTGCTTCAGGACCTCGCAAAGGTTTTGACGCCAAAAAATTATCGGCTTTCGCCGCAGTATCACATAACTTTTGCTATACTACGTATGTATATTTCTACGTACATACATGCGTATACAAGAATGTAAACATTTGGAATGTCGCTAATACGAAAATATCTGCGCTATAATTGTGAAGCATTATTATATCATCAGAAGTAACCCGTCGTTTATATAAGTAATTGTGGGGGAATTAATTTATCACACTCCTTTATTGGACTCGTTTAAAAAATGAATTCTATCAATAGTGTAAAATGTTCCGCTTAAGTGTGCACTTTCTCCGCTCCCACCCGATCTTCCCACGCCTCCTTCCGTTTATTCTCGCTCTCCGTTCTTCGCTTCGTCCCCCGTCTTTGCTTCTTACAACTCATCTCTCCGTCTAAATGCGGTCACCACTTCCCTGCCCGAAAAACTCAGCATTTCTGCAACGCAGCCCCTTTATACATGCGCGCAGTGCGGGTTGCATGTTACAAAAACAAACGCGGGCGCGCGGGCAACCCCGCCCCCTCCGACACAAAATAAAATACGTAAATTTGTAAACTGGTGGAGCATCCAAAGGACACACTTTCTCGCATTATTTTCGAATGCTCCGATATATTATACTTTTACGTAAACCAGCAAAAGTGTTTTCAACTATCTCATTTTTTTCCCGCCCCCAGACCCGAAGTCGGTCTTAAGTTAACCTGCCGGCACTCATACCACTACGCCACACAAGTATCGCAAGAATTGAACGAGGTTTCTAACGAAAATATCCATTAGAAACTCTTGAAGCCTTCACTCCGTTCAGACTGATTAGGGAATAGCAAGTTTGGAGAAAATTGGCTGCAAGGTTTAGGCGCTACAGTTGTCTACAGAAGAACTGACAGCTATGTGAATTGTTGCTTAATTGATCCGGAATCCAGCCGCGTCACCGGCTAAGAGCATTAGTCCCCTACGTGTAGTGCATGTGTTTGGCTCGGGAGGTAGCAGTTATCTCCCCCCCCCCGGATGGCTAAATTCGGCCAAACGTAGGTTAGCCAGTTCTTCCCCAACCACGTACTCCCCACCAGAGGGGCATCGCCCCAGCCGCAATAAACTCTGTTCCCCACCTGTCTCCTGGCATGTGTGACAGTATGGTGCATGCAAGTGCAAGTGCGTGTACGTAAAGGGTAGGCAAGAGCAAGGAATGGGAAGAAAGATCACGCGTACTCCTTGGCCCGTTTGATCACGCGTACTGCTCTGGCATTCTCCTTTGCTAGCAGACAAACCATGGAGAACTACAGATAAAAGCAGCCGGAAGCTAGAATTCTTTCCCATATAGCGACAAAAATTGACCTAGCTATCTGGCTAGTGTAGAAAATATTGCCATTATCAGGAGTCGAAATAGGACCTCCCGGACAGTGGCACTACAAAGACATTAGTTGATGCCCTGAGCCACCTCTTCCGGTCAGCAGTTAAGAATATATAAGTCGGTCGCATGGGTATATAATGTATTTAAATTTCAAGTTGATATATTCATTATATTTTTGTTAAATCGGTTCATACAGATGCACAGAAAGATAAATGATTTGCCGTGACATATGTTTTACAAATCGAACAAGAGTTGTGGAAATTTATTTAAAAGTTGAAAATTCGAAAATCACATTCCAGTTTATTTACATTAATTGTATTTGTGATTAAAATTGCTTCAAATGGATACACACACACACACATACACACAGGGCGAGTCACGTACCTTTAGCACCTTCTGTAACTTTTGAACGGTTGAAGTTATTGCTATGCAGTTTTCACGGAAGTGCACGAGGGAAAGGGGTTCATTGAAACGTGCATTAATTTCTATTTTATCACTTGTATTTTACGAGAATTTTGAGATAACTTTGTTTTTCAAATGGAACTATACATATTTTTCAGTCCACCATGACGAGCGTAAAAAGACGAATACAATGATGTACATATTGTCATATGTTAGATAAGCATTTTTTTCATTAATTTTGATTTTTGCGACTGGGGTTTAACGGACATTTTGAATAGTCCACCACACAAAATCACGCTGCGCTCCACCAGCAACGCGCGCCCGGGAAACGGAAGGGATCTTATTTGAAGATACGAAACATATTCCAAATATTCACAAAACCATTGCGGTTTTTTTTCCTGAACTGTTCTTTCCATCCTTCCGCATTTTCAGATTTTCGACTTTCTTTAATTGAAGGAATTAAAGGATGGAAAATAATGATTTATCATAAGTTTGTATCGTAATAAAGTTGTTTATAATTTCAACTCCATTTAATGGGGTTCAAAAGATACCTATTAATGTGATCTTGAAACAAAGCACAATAAGAATAAATAATTAAGACTACAAAAAATATTGCATATTTTGAGCAAACAATTTCAATGTTAATAGGAATATAATAATAACTTAGGGATAGAAATAATCTTATTTCAATAAATACTACTTAAGACAAATCCGTATTTTCAATTCCTAAGAAACACACAATATTTGAAAATGGGGCAGGATTGGAAAGAAGAGTTCAGGAAAAAATGCAACAGTGTTGTCAATATTTGGAATATGTTTCGAATCCTCAAGTACTAAAATCACTTCCCTTCCCCGTGCCCGCGTTTGCTGGAGGAGCGCTGCGTGACCTTGTGGGGCTGATAGTTACAATGAAAATATTCGTTAAACACTAGTCGCAAAACAATCAAAATTACTTTAAAAAATGCTTATCTAACATATGACAATACTTATATCTTTGGATTCGTCTTTTTACGTTTGTCATGATTGACCGAAAAAATACAGAATCTTTAGTTTATCTTGCAACCCATGATTGCTAGCGCCTGTTCTTATTTCGGCAATTTGGCAACCACGTGTCTCTGTCGTGGCTGACTCGTTGGGACAGCAGAGAAGGAAGTGAGCTGCGCGTCATAATCTGCAACTTTCATCTTTCTGTGTTTTTCCCATTCAAGGGATTCGGCGGGCAGGTATGCGGGTCACAAGCCGGAATCTTTTCGCGCTGCGCAGGGTGGATGGGGTGGGGTGGGTGGAGGCATGAGCCAGCAAACAAAACGTCTCTTCAGGCGAGTCTGTCTGCTTAGGAATGGCGAGTCTGTATGCTTAAGAAACGAAACTGTAACATAGAAGATGGGGAGGGAAGTTATGACTGATTTATCGATTTATTAACTGCAAAGTAACAATAATTATTATTTAATGAACGCCAGCTCGGAGAGAAATTACAAAGATATCTCGTGAAACATCGCCGCCAAGCTGTTTATTATTTATAACAATAATTAATTATGGTACCTGGAAATTAAACAAATTAGAAAATCGTAATAAAATTAATAAAAATATTAATAAAATAAATCTCTTGAATTTTCTAATAATTTCGCCTCCTTTAAACCAGGCATTGCGACTCCGCTTCCTATCCACATCCCCCGTGTCTCTGAAGCGCTAGATTAATCTACAAATTGTTGATTTGTTGGGAACTGGCGTTTCCAAAAAAAATTCTTGAAATATTTCCGGGCTCTCTAAGAAATATTTAGTGCCAAAGTAAACTTCCACCAGAAATACACGTTGAACCTTCGTCAACATTTTCGAAGCGATTCTTCTTTCCTAAACGCGAGTTCCTACGATAATGAATGAAACGTGAACGAATGACTGCCCAAGGACAGAACAAGTGCTTGCTCTTTCTTCCAACTAAAATAGTCCCGTTCTCCTACCCCGAAATCTGCGACGAGGGGTGGGTCGTTAAAAGTGAAAGGGACGCCAACGGTATTTCACGCGTTGCCAAATTACCAAAACAAGTGGTTGTGTTCTCAGATACGGGTTGCGAGTTAGACTAAAGACCCGGTATGTATAGTCCTATTTGAAAAAACAAAGTTACCTCAAATATTTCGTAAAATACAAGTGATAAAAGAGAAATCAATACACATATCAATTAGCCCCATTCCCTCATTCACCTCCGTGAAAACTGCATTGGAATATCTTCAACCGTTCAAAAGTTACAGGAGGTGCTAAAGTTACGTGACTCACCCTGTGTGTGTGTATATATATATATATATATATATATATATATATATATATATATATATATTATACAGGGTTAGTCACGTAACGTTAGCACCTCCTGTAACTTTTGAATGGTTAAAGATACTGCAATGCAGTTTTCACGAAAGTGAATGAGGAAATAGGGCTAATTGACATGTGTATTGATTTCTCTTTTATCACTTGTATTTTACGAGATATTAGAGGTAACTTTGTTTTTTCAAATGGAACTATACATATTTTTTCAGTCTATCATGACAACCGTAAAAAGACGAATCCAAAGATATAAATATTGTCATATGTTAGATAAGCATTATTTTTGAGTAATTGTGATTTTCTTGCGACTAGTGTTTAACGGATATTTCCATTGTAACTGTCAGCCCCACAAGGTCACGCAGCGCTCCCCCAGCAAACGCGGGGTCGGGAAAGGGAAAGGATTTTAGTACTTGAGGACACGAAAAATATTCACAAAACTGTTGCATTTTTTCCTGAACTCTCCTTTCCATCCTGATCCATTTTCAGATATTTTGTGTTTCTTAGGGATTGAAAATACGGATTTGTCTTAAGTAGTATTTATTGAAATAAGATTATTTCTATCCCTAAGTTATTATTATATTCCTATTAACATTGAAATTGTTTGCTCAAAATACGCAATATTTTTGTACAGTTTTAATTATTTATTCTTATTGTGCTTTGTTTCAAGATCCCATTAATACATATCTTTTGAACCCCATTAAATTGAGTTGAAATTATAAACAACTTTATTACGATACAAACTTATGACCCAGTCCCAAATCATTATTTTCCATCCTTTAATTCCTTCAATCAAAGAAAGTCGAAAATCTGAAAATGCGGAAGGATGGAAAGCACAGCTCAGGAAAAAACTGCAATGGTTTTGTGAATATTTGGAATATGTTTCGTATCTTCAAATAAGATCCCTTCCGTTTCCCGGGCGCGCGTTGCTGGTGGAGCGCAGCGTGACCTTGTGTGGTGGACTATTCAAAATGTCCGTTAAACCCCAGTCCCAAAAATCAAAATTAATGAAAAAAATGTTTATCTAACATATGACAATATGTACATCATTGGATTCGTCTTTTTACGCTCGTCATGGTGGGTTGAAAAAATATGTATAGTTCCATTTGAAAAAAAAAAGTTACCTAAAAAATCTAGTAAAATACAAGTGATAAAATAGAAATTAATGCACGTATCTATTAGCCCCTTCCCCTCATGCACTTCCGTGAAAACTGCATTGCAATAACTTCAACCGTTCAAAAGTTACAGGAGGTGCTAAAGTTACGTGACTCACTCTGTATACTATATATACATATATACTATATATACACTATATATACATATATATATATATATTTATACGTATATTGTATATAATTTTCATGTTCTTAGATTGATTAGTCCACTTAAATCAGTTCATACAGATGCACAGAAACGCAACAATCGATTTTTGATTTGGAAACACTTGATTTGAAGTCATTTGATGCAGTTTTTCCAACAAATGCAATAATGTAAATAAATCGTTGGAATTGTGCTCATTAGAAGTGCTTAATAAAGAGTGCAATTAGCAATATCCATGATCCATATCCATACGAATATGATATCCATGATATCCAATATCCATACGAAAAGTTTGAAAAATATTTGGAGTCATTTTTGAGAAAATGTCCTTTCAACGTTTCTGAAAATGTGTTGTGTTCACAGAAAACTTTTGAGTTTTCTATAAATTTTATATGACACTATTTAAAGCACATATTCTCTTAATTGCAATAATGTGAACAAATCGCCAATAATGAAAATATTAAAAACTTGAGAGGCTATTCAAACAAATAATTTTGTAACTTTTAAAAAAAAGAAAGAAGAGAAAAATGGCGTTTATGTCATCTGAGAAGAGTACATTTAGCAATATCCTTCCCAAAAAGCGTAGAGAAAAAAATTGGAGTCTTATTGAAGAAATCTTGTTATTTTCTTAAATGGAACAAATTGTACGCAATATGGCGTGAAAACTACATAAAGTTTCGAAAAAAGTACATGATCTTGGCGAAAGAACTACTTATGGACAAATTTCATCTCTACCATCAATTTTGTAATTCTATGAAATTCAGAGTTAACAGCGAAAAACGTACCAATGCCTACTTTATAACTGTATTTTTCTCTATTCTTACAAGAAATTTGGAGAAAAATTTGGAGCAGTTTCTGAAAAGATTTTGAAAATGTGCCTGGGGCTTTATGCAAAGTACCTGCAAATTTTAAAGAATGTTTTCCAGCTTCAACTCCAGCCAGAACAATCGGGGAATATCGATTTGAAAAAAATCCTGCGTTAGGTTTAGGCACTAGTGGCGTTGACAGACAGACGGACGTTTTGAAAAAAAATAAATAAATAAATAAAAAAATCGTTATCGTGTATTTCCATTGAAATCGATTTTCCGCAGCATTAAATAACTTTCGTTTTGTCACAAAAGAAAGCGAAAGCACAATATTAGTCGAAAATGGGACTAGCACACAATTTTTAGCATCCCTTATTACATATCACGAGAAAATTTGAAGAAAAAAAATTTTGAGCGGGTTTTGTGAGGAATAAATTGCCCTTATTTTGGGAAAAAGTACATGGAAACTACTGATATTTTCGAAAAATTCAACATGTATTCATTTAAAGATCAGTTTTTACGGAACAGATTCAAATAAGGGGGGAAAACTCCACTTCAATATTATAGTTGTAGGATGACGTCCAAACAAAACTGCCCTTTTTCAATTTTCAAAAAATCTATGATTTCAACTAACATGAGATCACCATTCTCTAAAACGTTCTTTTCGTTATCAGAAGACAAAGTTTGATGAAAAAATTTTGAGCCGTTTTTGGGAAAATTAGTAAATTTTGTTTTGGTGGCTTCATGTGAAGAACCTTCAAAATTGATATCGGAATATAGACTGTAAACAGATAAAAAAGTGAGGTGATGGTATGTTTCACGAGAAAAATATTTTTGTACTTCAAGAAGAACTGGACCTTATTTTAGATAATTTAAGTAAGCAATATTTGAGTGTAAAAACTAATTTACTTTATACAATAATTTAAGAAAGCAACAATATTTGAAACACAAACACAGTAGTATTTATCCCGACTACAAGAAAATTTGGAATTGAAAATATATATACGTGGATAACGTACATATAGGTCGTAACTACAAACGCAATTAGTGGCGGAAGTCCCTTTGCAAAACATTTTGGAACACACATCGAAACCAAGTGTTTCTACAAGAAGTCATTCAGCATACGGACGGTATACTAAATGCTAGCAATATTCATGCGTAAATTATTAGTAGTTATAATTATGAAAGCATTTTGTGCTTGCAAATATATATACGCACAAATTCGATATTCTTGGCTTCGATTCTATTCGATATTCTAATGCTTCGTTTGCAGCCACCCTGAAAACACTCCGTTTGCAGAGAAAAGATTATGCCTTTTTAAAATACAGGTTTATAATTAGGTTATTTTGGTGTCATAAGTAATGTAATGATTTGTATCTTTATACAATGAAAAAACCGTCGCAGAGGAAGCCGACTTAGGAGGCGGACGCTTTTGTGCGAGAATGGACGATAGTAGATTTAAGAAATGACTGCAGAATGGCGTGCGGACATTTTTTGTGTATGGAATGCTGCGATAAATAAATATTAGTTTAAGACCATAAATAGCTAACGGAAAAATTAAGAACAATTTTGTACATGGGCACACGTATTTTATAAGGCGGCAAGTGTGTGTTTTTCGATTAAACAGGGTGACTGTATTCCGCCTGTTGTCAAAAGAGAATTGACGGAAAATTGCTGGTGCGAGTAAGTTAGGAAATTACGAAATTCGGACTGAATAATGGGAAATTTGGGTGTTTGGGACGAATAATCAGCTAAAACGGGAATTTTGGGAATTTTTGGCAAATGCCACTAAGTAAGGGGACACCGGAGAGGCGCAAATTAGAAACATTAAATATCAACACGGAAGGACAAATGACGGAGAGAGCGTGTTTTGTTCAAGAAAAGTTTTGCTGAAAAATCTCAACAACAATTTTCGTGAGAAGATGTCCAGCCTCGATGAGAGGACTGCATGTTTTGTTATGCCGTGAAATGACTTTCGGTCATGGAGGAAAATATTTTGTGAGATTTTTTGAGTAGTGACAGTTGATTTAGTCCCGAACTCGTAATTAATTACATGGTGTCGGCACAACTGGTACTTGGGGATGCTGTCTTGGACGTCGAAGAAGAAGGGCGCAGTTGCGACATCGCCACAAAAAGGGAAGTGAACTTCACACGCACATGATAAATGCGACGAATTATTATTTTAATGTTCAAGGCCAAGCACGTAAACAATTTCTTAAGTTAAACTTATTTACAAAAAAAATGGCCATCTAGGGAAAATGCGCATGTCTCATAGTACGAATGAATTGTAAATATTGTATGAATAAGTGTTTATTTATTTTTTTCTGTTGTTTTAAATTTGTTTATGTTGCGGTGGAACAGTGTTTATGTTTTGTTGGCAGAATATGCAATACCCGGAAACAAGGAAATAAAAAGCAACAAACACGAGGTGTTTGTTATATTTTGTTCTCAAAATTGAATTTTGAGTTATTACTGCAGTTTAGAAAATGCCGGGTAATATTACAAATGAAACAAATCTTCATCCAGTATAGGAAACTTGCACCGAACCTACGAATTATACATTTTTTGCAAACGGCCGCATCCAAGGTTAAAGATAATTATTAATAAATTAATTTATATATAAAAGATAGGTGATGTAGGAACGCGTCCGCGCGCACAAGAAATAAATTACCACTTGCAATAGCGCGTGAACATGGTAAAAGTTATTAAGATTTTATATTTAGATTTTGAAATTGTAGACGGACAATAATTTGGAATACGTTGTCCATAAAGAATTCGACGCTTCAGTCACAGTGATTTCTAGAATTAATTTGGAAAATAGCTTTAGATACAAAAATAAATTAAATAGTCCTTCTGAAAAATAGCTACGCTGACAAATAACAAAGAAATCACGGAAGTCACAGAGAATAAGTAGAAGACGAAGCAGCAGAGTGCAAAGACAGATTATTTGAAGAAGGATATAAGTATTTGAAAGATTAATTCCAGTAGATTATTGGATGCAGTATAAATAGACAGTGAATAGAAAGAGTTACTCTGGCATAAATGATATCTACAGTTTTAGTTAAAAAATATAGATATTTTGTGAACTTTGTACTTTTTTCTGCAGAATTATATATGGTTTGGTTTTAATGCGTGATGTGCTCTAATATTTAATACATTTTTCTCAATTTAGAGTTATTAATTTTGGCCACAAAAACGGTTCGCGAAAACCATAGTGGAATGATATAGGCGCTAGGGATGGCTACAGACAGACGTCACAGAGACACGATCATTTTGGAGGCGGCCAACATCATTTTTTTCCAAAAATAAACCTTATTATATTGTATATTAATATTGTGGAATGTATATGATACTATACTATCGTTTTTAAATAAATACATAATTCTAACGCAAATATTTAAATCAGTTTTGTCAAATAAAGGTATCAAACGAAAACTCTAAGCCTTCTGAGGGGGCATGCCCCCCAGGCATCCGAAGCTCGAAGACCGACAGACGGACACACGGCCGGCCGGACAGACGCACGGCCGGAGAGACAGACAGCCGGCCGGACAGACAGACGGCCGGCCGGACAGACAGACAGACAGCCGGCCGGCCGGCCGGCCGGACAGACAGACAGACAGACGGCCGGACAGACAGACGGTCGGACAGACAGACGGCCGGAAAGGCACACGGAGGGAAAGGCACACGGAGGGAAAGGCACACGGAGGGAAAGACACACGGAAGGGGACGGCAGACGGACGAAAAGGCAGACGGACACGGAGAGAGAAACGGACACGGAGAGAGAAACGGAGACGGAGAGAGAAACGGAGACGGAGAGAGAAACGGAGACGGAGAGAGAAACGGAGACGGAGAGAGAAACGGAGACGGAGAGAGAAACGGAGACGGAGAGAGAAACGGAGACGGAGAGAGAAACGGAGACGGAGAGAGAAACGGAGACGGAGAGAGAAACGGAGACGGAGAGAGAAACGGAGACGGAGAGAGAAACGGAGACGGAGAGAGAAACGGAGACGGGAGAGAGAAACGGAGACGGAGAGAGAAACGGAGACGGAGAGAGAAACGGAGACGGAGAGAGAAACGGAGACGGAGAGAGAAACGGAGACGGAGAGAGAAACGGAGACGGAGAGAGAAACGGAGACGGAGAGAGAAACGGAGACGGAGAGAGAAACGGAGACGGAGAGAGAAACGGAGACGGAGAGAGAAACGGAGACGGAGAGAGAAACGGAGACGGAGAGAGAAACGGAGACGGAGGGAGATAGACGGAGAGAGAGACGCGGACAGAGACGGGGTGAGAGACGGGGAGGGAGACGGGGAGAGGGACGGGGAGAGAGACGGGGAGAGAGACAGAGAGTGCGACGGAGAGAGAGACGGAGAGAGAGACGGAGGGAGGGTGAGAGAGAGTTTTGGGGAGATGGGTAGTTAGGGAAATGTAGAACAATGTCTGCTGGGTTGGGCTAGGGAGAAATAAACTAGTGGTGCTACAGAATGGCACAGCCTTTCCCGTATTAGTTTTCTATTTCCTTGGGTCTTTGCTAGCTATTCGGAATTGCCACATACTCTTTCTTGCCAGCTACCATTTATCACGACCACAAGTACATTATTTGGCATTTTCTTAATTTTTCGGTTTCCTATCGGTAGAACGGAAACATTAATTGTAGAGTATAAAAGAACACAAAAACATAGTCCTAAATGGCAATTTTCTTTCAAAAATTATGTGCCGCTTTAAAGAAAATTGTGTTTTAGCGCTTCAAAAAATGCGAAATTTGAAGCTCATTTTCACAGAAATTTTTTGAATTTTCAAAATACACTATTTGAAGTTATTTCAAGCACATACACTCATAAATATAATAATCTGTACAAATTGATGGTAATGTGCATATTAAAGATGTCAGAGATCTTTCAAAAGCAAAACATTTATATAATTTTTGAAAAAACAAAAAAAAAAACTCAAAATAAACTTTACGTCATATTAAAGAGTGTAATTATCACTATCCGTTACAAAGTTTCCAGAAAAAATGTGCAGCCATATATGAGAAAGTGGCGTTTGAGCGTTTCTGAAAATGCGGAATTTTGAGCCAGTTTTCACAGAAAACGTTTGTGTTTTCAAGACATTTTACTTGACATAAATAATAAAAAATTCTTCAAACTTTTCGAATAAAAAATTCTTCAAACTTTTCGATCGGATAGTGCTAATGACACTCTTTAATATGACGTAAAGATTATTTTTGAGGACTTTTTTTTTTCAAAAATTACATATATGTGATTTTTTAAAGGATCTCTCACATCTTTAATATTCACATTACCAGCAATTTGTAAACATTATTATTTTTGTGAGTGTAAGTGCTTCAAATAACTTCAAATATAGTATTTTGAAAACTCAAAAATTTTCTGTGAAAATGAACTGCAAATTTCGCATATTTAGTAGCGCTAAAACGCAATTTTCTTTAAAACCGCACATAATTTTTAATTGAAAATTGCCATTTAGGGCTACGTGTTTGTGTTCTTTAATACTCTAAAATTAATATTTCCGTTCTACCAATTGGAAATCGAAAAATTAAGAAAATGACAAAAAATGTACTTTTGGCCGTGATCGATGGTAGCTGGCAAGAAAGAGTATGTGGCAATTCCGAATAGCTAGCGATGACCCAAGGAAATAGGAAACTAATACGGGAAAGTCTGTGCCATTCTGTAGTACCACTAGTTTACATCTTGGCTCCACATCAGATAATTGAAATGTGTTACTTGTTATACTATTTGGTTTAATAGGTTTTCCAGGTTTCCAAGTTTTCCGTATCTTTGTTCTCATTGGATAAGCTTCTTTAAAACCTTTGACCTTCGTTTTTATTTTGATATTTTTATATTATAATTTTTACACATTATATTTAATTGATGGAGATCATTTTCTTTTACATAATGACTTGATCATCAGCAAATAGCGGAGCATTGATATAATTATTTCTCCTCAATCTGATCCCTTGTTTTGCTTTTAATTTCCATTCTCTAAAATTTCGTCTACATATCATGTGTGCGTGTTAAATAATATCGAGGAAATGCTACAAGCTTGTTTTAACCTTTGGTTAGTTTTTAATATTAGTGATTGATGTGAATTTATTTTCATTCGGATCTTTGTATGGTTTTAAAAACGATTTTTTGCTACGTTTATTAATGTTTTGGAAAGCCTCTTCTATCAGTTATGGCACATAATCTTCTCATGTTTACTCGGAATGCATTTGTAATTCTTTGAATTAGATTGATTGATCGTGACTTCGGGAGCGTCAACTAAAGAAGTCAATAGTAAGGTAGTGCGTGTTTTCCATCGGGAAGTGTGATCTTTCCCCGCTGGATTGCGAGATACGGCGCCGATCTACTGTCGACTAGCGGGGTTTCTCTCTACCAGGTATCTCCATCGGGGCAACGCCCCAGCCGGGACAAGCTCGCAGCTCCCGACCGGTCTCTCGGCGTGTGTGGTAGTGAAGTGTATGATAGTGCAAAGGTGTGTGTAAGGGATGAGGATTGGACGAGGAGGAAGAAGGAAAGATTGCGCGCGGTCCGTGGCCTGTTTGTTAGGCTACTGCTCCGGCATTCGCTTGGTGTTGATCGGTGAAACGACGAAAAACTACCGATCAGAGCAGCCGGCCGCTAGAATTCTCCTCCAGACAGCGACTGAATTCGACCTAGCTGACAAGCCAGTGTTCAAAATCCTATCGCCGTCGGGACTCGAATCTATGACCTCCTGGTCAGAGGGACTGCACTGACATCAGTTGATGCACTGAGCCATCTCTCCCGGTTGAATTAGAAGCAATAATACGTAATCTATGGCACTCACGGGGCATTCGTATAGAGTCCTTCCAATGACCCGGTCATAAGCGGTCAAATATGTTTAATGGAAGGTGTACATGTTCAAACATACAATTTGTGATATACGACGGGCGCCTCTGAGCTGCCGAGCTACTGCGCGCTTTCAGGCGGCAGTTGTCGCACCTAATCCCCCTAGGGAGCAGAGGGTGCCACGTGATCGCCACCAGTAGCGTAGCGTCAGGGGACGCTAAGATGCTGAGCGTAAAATATTAATCAAAGAACCCAAAATATTGTAATGATAATCTTCCAAGTGAGTGAAACACATTGAGCGAAACACGTTTTGTATTAATTTTGAAGTGATTTCCTATGATTGAATTCCGCGCGTTTATACAAGCTGGCTTCTGATTGCTTGGAAGCTAAAATGCTTTCATCGTCTGCCGCAAGATTGCGACGAGCAATGACGCATGCGCAGACGGCGAAGTTCTCCCCTCCCCTCTTCATCCCTGCCCTTGGATTCTCGAGTCCTGAAAAGCTAGCATACGACCAGCATACGGCTGAGAAAAGGCTTATGAGCCAGTTGCTCGTTTGTGCACGAGAGCGCAGCACACTTGAGGTTGTCAGAGAAATATTTTTCTTTCTCACTCGTGTTTCTGTTCTTGGTCATGGGCACAAACAGATACAGTGCTTGCCTACTATATTAAATTATATTTTGGTTCGAAATATATCAATTCACAAGTGATCTCATTGTCAATCGCGCATGAGAACTAAAGCTGAGCTATTTCATAATTTGCTTTCATGAAATCTCCTGTCATAAATCTGTTGAAGAGGTGTAACATTTGTTTCAATAACATAGATTCTAGAGAACATTAAAAATCATGATTCGCGTTATTGTTGAGCATCCCCAAACGCGCGAGTCACGCTACACCACTGCTCGTCGCACCTCAACAAGCGCTCCGGTCAGGAGCTGCGCTCAACGCACGCGTTCTTCTACATCGCGACGGCGCAGGCTCTACCGCTGCGCCTCTGCGGCGCAGCCAATGGGAGAGCGCTAAGGGGATCAGTGCGCGCGGGGCCAGGCGGATCCGTTTAAGCCTCCAACGGAGAATATCCTGAGCTGTAGTCTCTTTGAGCTGGAGTGTTAATGTCGCACCCATAATGCAACAGGGCCAAACTCCAACAATCATTCATTTCACAGGTGAGCCTTCGGAAGTTTTATCGTTGGCATATAAATACAGGTATTGAATTTAAATTGAATTGCTACTATTTGGCTATTTATGAAACTAAAAATACGCCATTATTGCATATCACATAATGGAAAACAAGGAATTAACAATTGGTATATCTCAATTTTCAATTTTTCGGAGTTGTGGCCCTTTTCCATTAGGGGTGCGATGTGACGAGAGAGCAAGCGCGGGCCTTTTAAACGGACTTCCCTTGTGATTCTTCTGCAACGCGGCAAGTTTCTGGGACATCGTCTGGTGGCAACAATGCGGCAATACTTCAGGTTTCTTCTACTGAATTTTAGAAGATTTTGCTTTGTATACTTACATGCTTCGTATTTCTGGCCCAGCCGGCCATCTGTACAATACGCTAAAATGTTGTTGAAAGGTGTGTCCAGATTTATAATGTCCACAACCAAACACATCACCCTTCTTTGCGTTCGTACAATTTGTCAAAGGACACTAGTGATGCTACAGGATAGCCCAAACGTTCCTTTTTAATTAGTTCCCTAATTTCATTAGTCTGGGATATCTTTTCGATTTTGTCCCATCCTCTTTCCAGTTGCTATCCTACTGTGACTTAAAAGACATTTTGTTCACATTTCCTCAATTTTTTCGGTCCGCTAATAGTAGAATTGAAATAAGACATTAAAAACATTATAGAAAGAAAAAACCTGGTCCTAAATGAAAATTTTAATTGCAACACTAGCAACAGGTTTTTTTTCTTTTAGAAAATGTCATTTGTGCGTTTCTGAAAATGTGCAAATTTAAGCTGATTTCCTCATAAACGTTTACAGATTTTGAGAACTTCATTAGAAATAATTTGAATCAATCACAAAAGCAATAATATAGAAAACGCCTGTAATGTACACTCATCGTCATAAAAAAAAACGCTCCACTCAGAAGGACAAAACGGATTGCGATCATTTTTGGCAGGCAGGAAGAGGTTACCACGTACGAAATGATTACATTTTCACATTTGTAGGACCAATATTTATTGCGCTACATGGCCACAGATGGCATTAGTATGGCGTGGGGCCGCCATGTTGGCGAACACATGCGTCCAGACGTCGAGACATGGCGTAGTACAAGTCTCGAATGGAGTCCTGTGCTAGTCCATTCCATGCAGCTTGCACCTGAGCGCGCAGTTCTTGCAGATTGGTGGATAGGGGCGGGGTCCTGATCGCACGCTCCATAGCACCCCAGACATTCACGATCGGGGAGAGGTCTGTAGATGCGGCTGGCCATTGCAGAGTATCCACGGCTGCAAGGCATGCTCGGGAGATGGCTGCGATATGCGGATGCGCGCTGTCCTGTTGAAATAGGGCGTGGGCGTTCACGAACGGCACAGTCACCAGTTACAGGATCTTCTGAACGAACCGTGTGGTAGTCAGGGTGCCCCCGAGAAATACTAGCGGTAAACGGGCATCGTAGGCAATCGCGCGCCACAACATCACACCAGGCTGGCGGGACGTGTGATGGGATATCAAAAACCGCTCGTCGTGGCGCTCCCCTCTGCTCCTCCAGACACGGACCCAGTGGTCGGCACCATCAAGGCAGAAGCGGGACTCATCGCTGAAGATGACCCGCTGCCAGTTTGCATGGCCCCAGGTCCTTCGTTCCCGACACCAGGCGAGTCTTTAGCGACGTTGTTGGGGTGTGAGAGGTACGCGTCGTAACGGTCGGCGTGCAGAGAGCCCTACGTTGTGCAACCGCCTGCCAATGGTACTGGCACCTACTGCATGTGACAGTGCAGGCTGCACAGTCCGCTGAATAGCACCTATCGTTGCCGTTAGATCTGTTCGCGCGTGGCGGACAATCCGTCGGTCCTCCCTCCTCGTGGTGCATGGCGGACGTCCAGATCCCGCATGACGGGTGTGGGTGCCTTCCTCAATCCATTGACAGCGAGCGATGGTGGTGTCCATACGACCGGTGTGGCGAGCAATACGGCGAAAGGACCAACCAGCCTCCCGCAGACCCACAATGCGGACCCTCTCGAACGCGGCCAACTGGACGTCGAACGCGTCGCCTAGGCATAATGTACGTTCAGGTGACTCTCTGGCGACGTTACCCGATGTCACAATATCCGGCGAGGCCGTTTGGGACACTTATCTCGGCCGGTGAGCGCCACGTCACGCCCCTACCCCCGATGCACCAGTGCGCGGTCGACTATGAAAACGAAATCATTGTCTTAGTGAATGGTGTGCAAAATACCCACAGAGTTTGAAGCGGATCAGTAGGAACCTTCGAGGTGCAGCTTCTTTTATGACTGAGTGTAAATATTATGACATGAAAGATATTTTAAAAACATTTGCGTAGTTCTTGAAAAATCAATACATCAAAATGACGATTTTATCATGCTATTACGCACGTTTAACACTCTCCATTTAAAAGGTTGGAAAAAATTGGGAACTTTTTCAGACAATCTCGTTTTAATATTGCCCGTATTTCACTCAAAATTACACGACAACTAATAAAATCTTTACAAAAATTAAAGAACTAATTGGGAAGAAGATTTTCTTCCTTCGAAAGAAACTTGTTCACTAATATACTTGTCCGAAAAATTTATAAGTTTTGCGGCTTTTGAAAATTCGAATTTAATAATTTAAATCGGACCAATGCCATCTTTTCATAGAATGTTTCACTCTATTCATGGAAATATCCTTGAGAAAATTTGAAAATGTTCCACGGACTTCATGTAAAGTACCCGCAAAATTCAAAGTAATATTTTGAAAGGGCTTCAGTAAGAGAGATCAAAGTCGCGTGAGATCGATGGAGGAATATTCATGTTCAAAAAATGGTAAGAATCGTTCAGTGTGTTGTTTACGGACGGACAAGATGGAAAAAGGACAGACGTTGAAAAAAAAATTAGAAATTAGGGGACCCCAAAATATTTTTGTTTTTTTAAACTACTAGATCACGTAGCGACCACTGTGATTGTTTACATTGGGGTAACTATAGGGAGAACACGACACGGGGGAACACGAGCACACAACAACATCCAGGCCCGAGGCGAAAAGCGAACCTGCGACCCTTCCAGCCAAGGCAGCTACGGCCGTAGACTTAGCGACCTCGGCTATCCATGCCGGCATCCTAAAACGTTTATTTCCATTAAAATCTCGGAATCGATTTTCAGCTTAAAAGTTTTACATAACTTTACATAACTTTTTCTACGTATATTACTATGTTTATAAGTACGTATACAAAAAGGTAAAAAAAGGACAGTGAACTGAGGTAGCCTTAGTAGATGGTGAGAATGGGGAGAACTTACCTCGCTGTGCAGGACGGTGGTGGAGGGAGAGTAGAGCGCGGCGTCGGAAGGGCTGCACGCGGGCTGCAGGCCCGCCGTCTCCAACGCCGGCTCCTCCTTGATGTGCGGCGGAGGCGGGGGCGGCGGGGCCGCGGCCGCGCCGTCCGCCATCATCGACACCTGCCACAACATTTTATTTATTTATTTTTCGCAACTGTATTCATATATCGACTTAAACAGAAACAAAGCTTAACAGCTAGCGCCCGTTACGTATTTAAGTTCGCCGTCCATTAAGAACTATAAAAATGAATTGTGTAGCTGAAGCAGGGAGACGAGTAATCACATTTGAGGAAATGGTATTTATTATTTATATGAATAATGTTATTACGAAAAGTATCGAAAGACACACATCCGAAAACACAAATTACAGACTGGGTTCCATCTTCAACTTCCGTTCCCGTAGAATGCTAGGTATGAGAGTTGTGTATGAGCAAGCTCATTCACCACAAAATAAAAAAAAACCACAATCCAAACGCGAATTAAAGAGATTGTAAGAAAGAAAGAATTTTAAAAGAAACCTCTTAGAATCATGTAATAAAAAATATGTCGATTTGATTCACCTCGCAGAAGTGAATGATACATCCACAATAAAGTAAACCAGAAACTCCACAATGAACAAGATGGGCTCTCAAGTTCGTTCCAGTTAATGCTGAGAAATAAACAGGGACTGAATACCGAAATAATAGCGGTAAAGGTATTTATACCGGTATAGAAATACCTTTACCTCTATTATACCTTTATTCAAAATACCTTAAAAAATACCGGTATAAGACGTCAAATACCGGTATTTTTAGAGGTATTTTACCTTTATTCGACGTCTATACCGGTAAAATACCTCTATTTAGAGGTATTTTACCGGTATTTTCTCATGAAAATACCGGTATTTTCATGAGAAAATACCGGTATTTCAGTATAATCATACAGGTTTCGGAGGGGAAACATTCTGATTTTTAACGCTGAGATGGCTCAGAGGAACAATTATGGACTCCGCAGAGTTTCTGATCGGGGGTCCTAGGGTTCGAGTCTCAACGTTGGCGTATTTTCGTCACCAGACATTCAACCTAGGTCGAGTTCTGTTGTTGGTTGAGAAAGAATTATTATAATAGTCTGGGCACGCGAAGGCGTGTTTGGGGGAGCGAACGCGCGTGTGGGGACGCGAACGCGCGTTTGGCGAGCGAACGCGCGTTTGGCGAGCGAACGCGCGTTTAGCCAGCGAACGCGCGTTTGGCGAGCGAACACGCGTTTGGCGAGCGAACGCGCGTTTGGCGAGCGAATGCGCGTTTAGCCAGCGAACGCGCGTTTAGCCAGCGAACGCGCGTTTGGCGAGCGAACGCGCGTTTGGGCCTGCGGACTCTGGCAGGATATGACCTTCGACATCTGTTGTGAAAGAACGAAGGCGACAGAAATCTGACATCGGTTGATAAGACTTCATGCAACGTTCCTTGGCGCATTCCGATTCTCGGAATCAGTTTCCCTTTGTAAGAGCTGCCAGAGCTGCGCCGTTGCGTAGGCAGTTTCCGGAGGTCAACGTTTCGACCCATGGGCGTCTCCGGTTCGGCAGAGGATAACGCACTCGACCTATATACTCCAGGCTATTAATTTCTTTTCGCAGTGAGTAGAATTGAAATATGAGAGAAGGATGTTTGACCGTAGGCCCCAACAAACGCTTTGCCGAATGTGTACTGTGAGAGAGAGTGAGAGAGAGAGAAAGAGAGAGAGAGAAAGGAAGAAAGAGAAAGAAATCGAAAGAGAACGAAAGAGAGAAAGAGAAAGAAAGAGCGTGTGTATATAGCGCGAGAGTGTATAGAGCGTGAGTCTATAGCGCATGAGTGTGTAGCGCGCGTGTGATTGGTGCAAGCGTGTGTTAGTCGCGCGCGTTTGTTCGGCACGCGCGTTTGTTCGGCGCGCGCGTTTGTTCGGCGCGCGCGTTTGTTCGGCGCGCGCGTTTGTTCGGCGCGCGCGTTTGTTCGGCGCGCGCGTTTGTTCGGCTCACGCGTTTGTTCGGCTCACGCGTTTGTTCGGCGCGCGCGTTCGTGGGCGTGCGCGTGTGGGCGCGCGCGTTTGGTGCGCGTGTGGGCGCGCGCGTTTGGTGCGCGCGCGTGTTTGACGCGCACGCGTGTTTGGCGCGCGCATGTATTTGGGGCGCGTGTTTGGCGCGCGCGTGCGTTTGGCGCGCGCGTGTTGTTAGCGCGCGCGTGGGTTTGCCGCGAGCGCGTGTGTGGCACGCGTTTGTGGCGCGCGCGCGTGTTTGTGGCGCGTGTGTGGGGCACGCGGCAGTATTTCCATTGAAAATACCGGTATAACCTTTATGGACGTCCATACCGGTATAGACGTCCTATAAAGGTATTTTACCGGTATAAAAGAATAAAGGTATTTTATACCGGTATGAAGAAATACCGGTATTTTACCGGTATTTTTACCGGTATTCAATACCTTTTCGGTCCCTGGAAATAAAGGAATAGTGGGAAGGGAATAATAAGAGATAATACGAATAATAAGTTAATTTTTGATATTTTGTTCTTATGTTTCTTGGGTAGCTAAACACGAACGGTGGTCTGCCCACACAACTTTGTTTGGAACTACATTTTTTAAGAAAAAAAGTACAAATCCAGACTTTCTTCGGTTTTATTCGAAATAGGTAAAAAACAACTAACATTATCGCTCTCACTTCATAGAAAGATGAATTCATCTTAACTTAAGTTTTACTTAAGTTTAACTTTAACGTTAAGTTTTGTAATCGTGCGATGGAAAACTGCGAATTTTCAGCAAAAAAAACTTATTGCCTGACCGTGGTAATGAAAAATTGAATAAATCTTGTTCCTATCTAAAGAAAATTGCTTGCTCAAATACGTTGTGGAGTCAGAATCCACGTTTTGTTGGTCCTTGATACCGAAAAATCGATAGATAGCAAAATGTTTGTTCGATTGTCAGTCCATGGTCAATGCTAGAGCCTGAACCGTTCAGCCGATTTTCTCCAAATTTGATATTCTCCAGGCTTTGCGAGTTCCAAACAGACATTTTAAGCGTAGTTTACAAAAAGCCTACACATTTTACAAATTGTCTCAAAAACGGCTTCAAATTTTCTGTCTTCTTGGTCGCGTCGTTGGCTGAAAGGACGACGCACACTGGTTCCAAATGACTAGAAACCTGGTCATAATTAGAAGCTATGAATACAACTCTAATAAAATGTGTATATTATGGTTTTGGGGATCGCTGATTACGAATTTAAACTCAAATTTGTAAAATCCAAAATTGCGGATCCAATAGGGCGGATTCACATATTTAAAAATAAAACAGATTCTCGTGAAACTGTGTATTTAAACATTTAAGTTTTTGTTTATGAATTTGACGTCAAATTTGAAAAATTCAAAATGGTGGATTCAATATGGTAGATCCAATATTAAGAAATTATGCGTATTCGCGTGGAACTGCGTATTTAAGGATCATAAGAGTTGCTAATTACAAATTTGATGTCAAAATTGAAAATCACATCTACAATATGGTGGATCCAATATATATGAAAATTAAGCGGTTTTGTCTGAAAATCCACAAAAGTATAGTACAAGTGGATTACATACATATTCGTACATAGTATTTGAGTAAACTCCTCTAGCGTGCGTGTGCAGTCGAGACATATGAGGTGTTATTGAACGCGTCTCGGTCTCCTGGTGGAGAGCTGATAATTTGTTTTTCGATCCGGCCCTAAGATTCCAAGAAAATGCACAAAACGTAATTTTTCGTGTTTTGCGCTGTGATCTTTGAATTACGGGAATTAAACCAACGCCACCCAAATAGGTCTAAGCAGGTGGCGTTGGTTAAACCTCATTATTCCGTGGTTATTTTCAGTCCACGACACTACAATTTTCTTCCATAACAACACTGATTTTTGAAAACGAGCAAAAATTAAATGAAATGAATATCGCGAATGTGTTGTAAATTCTGAAGTATTTCAGTTGTTATGAAGTATGAAGTATTTCAAGCGTATTTTGAATAAAGAATTTACAACTTGTCTTGGAACATTAAATTTGAAGAACGTGAAGTGAATAAGAAGGAAACAAGAACTGTAAATACTAAACAATACGTTTCTTAAGCGTGCAATAATCGACTTTTAATTTAACGTGACTTACAACATACACTTAAACATACAAAATACTAACCTTTTAATGTTTATGAATAATGGCTTTCAGACCAAATCAGACACTGTTTGTGGAATTTTAAAATCATAAAACAGGGGACAAAAATATGGACGTGTTAAGCAACTCAGGGGAATCAAATGTAAATGTGAAAGATTTTTGTCAGAATTTTTCGGAACTAATGGAGAATGATCTTATACTAGCATTAGAGAATAACGAAGAACAGCTTACAGGTGATCATTTATGTTGCACATTAGAAAGCAAAATGTAAAAAAATGTGCTGTGGCATCATTCATTTACCTGTAAGTATTTTTTTTACAGCGATTTTACTTCCAAAACAGTTTACAGCGTCGGCGACGCCATATTAAACTAGTATTAAAATATTAATATAATGTATGTGTAAAATTAAATTACCTTTCGTTTAATATTTCATTACATTATAAATGTCAATAATTTTAATTGTAGGGGAGAGTTAGGTTAACTGGTCCATTTTTTACAAATAGTTCTAAAATGTTATTTTGTTGACCTATTCACGTGAAATTTCGCATATTCGAGAGAGGCTTTCTCTTTATATTGTGGGAACAAACAACATCATTGTGCTTACAGTTGTTGTCAACTAAGGAATTTCATACATTTGTAATAACCTTAACCTAACCGATAAGGTTAAGTGGACCGGAATTTGAAATAAGCTATTAAAATAACACTGACATTCAATAGACTGTTTTAATGAAAAAAATTCATTCTTCACACTGCCACAATCTTTCTCACACATAAATGACAAAATGGTCCACGGATCGCGCGCCGTTTACCAAAACGTGGCATGGAAAATTTGCCGAGCGCTGATAACGAAAAAGTGAATAAAACCAGTTGCTAAATTAAGAAAAAAAATCTCCTAACACGTGGTGTAGCCAGAATCCCTGTTTTGTAAGTCCTTGATACCGAAAAAACCATTGAAAGCAAAACGCCAGTGTGTCCGTCCGTCCGTCTGTGAAAACTGCTAGCGCCTAAACCATACGGACGATTTTTTTCAAATTAAAGAAATCTCTGTCGATCTGGCTCGAGTCGAAGCTTTGAAATTTTGAAAAAGATTCTGTAAAATTTGGGGGTACATTACATGAAGCCCTCTGGACATTTTGAAAATTTTCTTGAAAACTGCTCCAAATTTTTTCTTTCAATTTCTTGTAAGAATAGAGTAAAATACACATATTAACGTGGCATCGGCCTGATTTCCACTGATAACTCTGAATTTTCGAAAATTTCAAAAGTTTGAATTTTTTCGGCGTCTTCCCCACAAATTAAAGATAAGAGATTTTTCTTGAAAATAAAATTTGTTTTCTAAGGTGAGTTCTATCATTAAGGGCGTGTACATTTTTTTGAAAATTATAGTCGTTTTCGCGCAATATTGCAATTTTAAAAAAAAATACAAAAACAAGATTTTCTCAAAAAACGGCTCCAAATTTTTCTTCGGACAAATGGCTCTGTAAATATACTGTATGTAAACATATCCTACAGAGGCCATAGTGCTCCGTGGCCTCTGTGTGTACAATTTGCCGTTGCAATTTATTGTGAACACAGTGTTCCAGTGTGTACGTTATAGGTGATGGAAAGAAAACACATTCGTTTAATTTATTTGAACGAGTTCAAACTTAATCACACTGCAACCGAGGCATCTCGGAACATTAATGTTGCATTTAGTAAAGGAACAACAAATGAAAGAACGACAAGAAGATGGATAAGTGGGTTCCTCATGAACTCACAGAAACTGACAGGATAAGATAATTGGAAATCTGACACCTTTACTATAGTGCGATTTTTCTAACTCTGTCCCTCAAGCCCCTGTGGCCACGATGGTATATAACACGGCATTTCGCGTCTTTCTCAGTCGTACCGCTAGAAGTCGCATGATCGCAACTACTGATTGATATGGTTGCGATCATGCAATACCTGGCGGCACGACTGAGAACGTCACCAAAAACCGTGACATATTCCATCGCTTGAGGGGCAAAGTTAGAAAAATCGCATTATAAACAATGTGAAGACATAAATGCTGAAAAATAATACCACGAAATATATGCACAAAAAACTGTGCATTAAAAAGCCAACATTAGTTAATAGGCATGGAGTTTTGCTGTTAGATGACAACGCCAGCCCTCACGTCGCAAAAGAAAGAAAAAAAATAAAACACCTGTTGAAAAACTCGCAATGTTGGACATTGAAATTCTCCCTCATCCTCCGTATTCTCCAGACATCTCACCAACAGATTATCACCTCTTCAGATATCTGGATGCATTTTTAGTGGGCACAAATTTCAAAGAAGCAACAATTAAAAAACAATTTCAAAATTTTATTGACTCACGATCTCCAGATTTTTTTCAAAAAAGGAATATCTGCACTGGTTTCATGTTGGGGAAAGTGTGGATGTGAACGGAAATTATTGACTGAATATTTAATTTTTTCAGTAATAAGTATTGTAATTTGCAATTTATTAATGGCCATTTCATTTGCACCAACCCAATATGTAACATTCCAGATTTAATATTTGCAAATCTACAAATATTGCTTCCGAAAAAAAATGAAGGGAGTAACGGACCGGTCCACTTTGCCTAACCTCTCGGTGGTCCAATTAATACTACAGCACACATTTTCTTTATATGCCCGAAAACACAGGAGCCGCGACGTATTATTGAAAACAAAATACTATTAGTGCAGAAATACTAACAATTAATTTGGTGTGAATATTATTTTTGTAGTTATTCAATCGCAATAAAAATGCAAAGCAGATGAGTAGTAGAAAAAAAACCTCTGACCTTTCAAAATAAAAATTCCTTACTGTACACTGTCGTACATTAAAAGGACATTAATGTGCAGGTACATTAAATTTAATGTGTAAATTAAAATCAATGTAGATTTTATGAACTGCAGTACATTAAATTTAATGTACCGTGTACGTTAAAACGAGATTGTGTTTCTGCATTAAATATAATGTTTAAATTAAAATCAATGTAGATTTAATATTTGAACTTACGTATAATAAATTTAAAACGTATTTTCAACATGTATACAAAAATATAAATTTTTAAAATTCGGATTTACATTCACATTTGTAACAAATAAAATTGTAAAAATCTAATAACGAAATCGTAACGGCCTACATAGTATGCTAATTCTTTAATTAACAATTTTTTCAAATTCACCGGAAATATTTAAATTTTTTCAACGAATTGTCACTGTAACAAGGTCAGAATTTAGTATTCTTTACACCACGAAACATATTTTCGAGCGTAAACGCGTCCAAAACAGGTGACGAAGTAGACAATTATTTATAACATGAGACAATTATATATAACATATATAATACCGTAGACTTTATATATATATATATTGTATATATACATTTAATATATGTATATTACATCTAAAGAAATATGTTCCGTAGACGTAAAGAATTTATATCATAGCAGACAATACATCACGCCTAACAACCTGCTCAAACAATTGGATGTCGCGATAGCTCAGTGGTTACAGCAACTGCTCTCATCCAGGAGTTCCGAGCTCGAATCCCGGTTGGGGTGACTATGCGTTAAACAAATTTATATTAAAATACAAAGTAACAACGTTTTTATTACATAAAATACTAAACGATATACAATGTTATAATTATAAGTAAATATAATTATTTTTCACTATGAACATGACTGTTGGTTGTGCAATTTTTCACTCCAGATATAGGTATCAAAAGTCAACTGAAAACCATGCGACTGTAGCCAGCCGCGGGGGCCATAGCACACCGTATCCAGACAGTCCGATTACGCACTCCAGCAGTTAAATGATAATAAAACAAAAAGGGGTAAATATGTGCAGCTGCAATTTGGCAAACTGATAAAGAACAGTCGGGACTTTCAGACACGCTAATTTCAAAGCGGTACCAAGTCGTACTAAAGTTATAGACCTCAATATGTGTGAGTATGGAAAAGGTTACGGTACACTCGCCTTACTCGTCAAAATATGTAGAAAAGTACACTTATAAGATATTTAACATATGTTCGGATGTATTATCCATTCCCAAGTACAGAAAAATTCACGCAAACATGTTAAAAAATACCGATTTTACTGACAGAAATTTGCTTCACAACCTCGCGTAGTTTTCGACGTTCAAATACAGCCAAGTTCATCGTCGAATATGAGAAGGAAATAAGGTTGGAATTTCTTTGACATGACGGACATTTTGTGATTAAACCCGTAGGGGAGCCGGACTTCCCAGGCGGGAATTAGCTCGTGTGGGCGCAGTTTGACGTGCCTTTATAGTGTAGAGGTAAAGGGCACGGCGAGTTAACTCGGAGAACATGAGTTCGAGCGGAAAAACATGTTTGCTGGTTGAAAACATTTTTGCAGGTTCATTTAATAGTGACATATTGCGTAGCAGTTACAAATAATGTGAGAAAGTAAGAGTTTTTGTAGAACTACTAATTCGTAAATGATCATTCTCTCGCGTTAATTGAAAACTTCTCTTAATATGTTTTCTCAGAACAATGGGAGCAGATGCCTGTCGCTACGTATGTGAAGTGTTTTATTTCGTTAGTGTTGCCAAATCGGCCTTTCTGACTTCATTCACCGAATTTTATTGTCAGAGTATGTATTTTCGTATAAGCCCATTTTTTTTACATTTTTTATCTGTCGCTCCATATTTTTCTTACATTATTTGTTATATTTTTGTGTGGAAAAGAAAAATCCAGAAGATTCGCTTCGACTGTTACAAAATACAAACATTTGAGCCGATTCTTGCTAATGCAACATCAGTGAAAACGAATGCAACATCAGTGTGTGCTTTCGATGGACTACTATTCCTAGCAGAGAGCGAACTGACTCGCCACTTCCGTCGCATGTTTCTGGCAGGTCGTACCCAAGGTAGGCGGGAAGACTCGTCTCAGTTTCACTGATAATGTGAAGAAAGAAAATATTTGCTCCTGTTTCATAATCTTTCTGATACTAATGTAAGGTCAGATTAGGAGAGAGAAAGAAAGAGAACGAGAGAGAACGAGAGAGAGAGAACGAGAGTGAGAGAACGAGAGTGAGAGAACGAGAGAGAGAACGAGAGAGAGAACGAGAGAGAGAACGAGAGAGAGAACAAGACACAGAACAAGAGAGAGAGAGAGAACAAGAGACAGAGATCAAGAGAGAGAACGAGAGAGAAAACGAGAGAACGAGAAAGAGAGGACGAGAGAGAGAACGAGAGAGAACGAGAAAGAGAATGAGAAAGAGAGAACGAGAGAGAGAACGAAAGAGAGAACGAGAGAGAGAACGAGAGAGAGAACGAGAGAGAGAACGAGAGAGAGAACGAGAGAGAGAACGAGAGAGAGAACGAGAGAGAGAACGAGAGAGAGAACGAGAGAGAGAACGAGAGAGAGAGAATGAGAGAGAGAACGAGAGATAGAGAACGAGAGAGAGAAAACGAGAGAGAGAAAAAACGAAAGAGAGAGAACGAGAAAAAAGAGAGAACGGGAGAGAGGACGAGAACAAAGAGAGAACGGGAGAGAACGAGAAAAAAGAGACAGACCGAGAGAGAACGAGAAAAAAGAGAAGACAGAGAGAGGAGAGAAAGAGACAGAAAGAGAGATTGTCAGTGATACATTTCGAAAAATACAAATAGGAGAAAAATGAAGTAAATACACAATATAGACAGTGGTGGCCAAAGTGAGGTTAATTTTTGGATAAGCTGAGTCATGAATTGTAAAAACATATTTTTTTAATATTTTTAAGTCGCTTTCTTCACATTTATCATAAGCGACTTCAAAATAGATTTACATTTACATTACCTGTTTACATCGGCTATATATAAACTTATAACATTAGTAAATTTACATAATTACATTATGTAGTTACATTGGTACCTTTACATAGTTACATTGGTACATTTATCTGGTTAGATAGCATATTTTCATCAATACATTTACATTATAGTACATTATATTATATTATAGTACATAGTTATATTACATTATAGCAGACACGTACATGGTTTCTCAATTACTTAACTTCAAGAACCCAAAGAGTGGTATCCGGTAGCCGCAGCTCAAGTGACTTGGTACTAAACCGCGGAGTTGCTCAAGGTACTGTGTTAGGGCCACTGGCCTTCTTAATCTATGTAAATGACGTAGGTAATACGCTTAAATATTGCAGTCATCAAATGTATGCGGATGATCTTCAGATACACCTAAGCGGTCACCCATCTCACCTCTTCTCACTCGCACAAAAAATTAATGAAGATTTGATAACACTGAGCAACTGGGCAGCGTCCCTAGGCTTACAGTTAAATCCAAATAAGTCACAGTGCATGATTATCAGTTCGAAAAGCACTATGAATAAAATCTCATCTGCTGCTCTGCCTAAAATTTATATTAATGACACCGCTCTACCTTGGTGTTCAGAAGTCAAAAAACTAGGTGTGCTTATCGACAACACCCTCAGCTGGAACTCGCATGTAGATTCAACCTGCCGTAAAGTTTTTGCCTCAATGCATTCCCTGAAACGCCTACGAACACTTTTACCAATTAGCACACGTGAGACTCTCATCAAATCTCTTATTATGCCACATTTCGACTATTGTGACTTTCTTCTGACCAACATGGCATTTAAATTACAACGTAAACTTCAAGTAACTCAGAACGCATGCGTACGGTTTATTTTTGATTTAAGGAAATACGTAAAAAATGTATCATATTTTATCGACAAACTTCAAATGCTTACTCTAGACAAAAGGCGGTTATTTCATTCTCTACTTCTTCTTTATAAAATTTTAAACGGTACACATGTAACACGCCTTATAAGTAACTTCAATCCTCTGAAATTAAATCGAGCTCGTGATTCAGCACTGCTTTGTGTACCGCGTCACAACACTACTTCGTTCAGTAGATCATTCACCATTACAGCTATCCGAGCCTGGAATAAACTACCAGCAAGCCTAAAACATTCAAATACCTTCCGTAAATTCAAAAATGAATTAACCACATGGGTAAGGAATAATGACATGCAGAATGGCTGTTAACATCTCCTTCAATCTCCAGACTTTTCCCACCTCCAAGCACCCGGTCACCGCACCCTCTAAATGCTGTACTTTCCGCACTCTCTAAATTCAAAATTCCATCCCATACCTCATGACTCTCTTCACTTTCCATTCTGTATCAACCCCTGTAAATTATTTAATACAATCATATAATTTTCAGTGTATCTTAATGGAATTGTTTAAATAAAATATACATAAAGTGACTAGCGACATTCCAGATAAACGTACTTATACTCGTAGCTATTTTTGTATTATCATCATAATCTTTACTGCAACATATTGGTATAAATACAATTTGATGTTAAGATCCTACTATACTTTTATATTGTTCCTGAATACTGTCAATATTGTATTTTAAATTATTGTTACTATTAGCCTATAATGTATTGTACTCCTCTGGTGTTAAAAATGATTTTATACTTATGTAAAGTGCTCATGTAAACCGAATGTACCTTGATGTAACGTCTCTGGAATAACTTCACGTCTTCCGCCTACCTTTTCTTCCTCCTTTTCTTCGCTTCTTCTCCCTTCCCTTTGCTCACAAACTTCCCCATTTTTTCGTTATGACTCGCCCCCCTCCGAACATCTTTCTCTTCTCTTTCTCTACTGTGTATATATTCTGCTCTATTAATGTTCGGCCCTAAGCCGCCATCCTGATTGAGATTTTTCTGGGTTTACTCAATCGCTTAAGGCGTACGCCGGGATGGTCCCTTGTATTGCACTCCCAGTCATAAATGTACAGTTGTCCCCCCTTTTAGTCTCTCTCCTTTCTCTTTCGACTTTCTTCTTCATTTCCATCTGCATTTCCACTCTCTTTCACTTCTCTCTTTGTTCTTAAAATGTTCGGCCTTTAGCCGCCATCCTGATTGAGGTTTTCTGGGTTTACTCAATCGCTTAAGGCGTATGCCGGGGTGGTCCCTAGTTTTGCTCTCCCAGATGTAAATGTACAGCTGGCCCTCCCCCTCTTAAAATATTATTTCTCTGTATTAATGTAGATTGAGTGGTTAGGCGGAAGAGCAGGCCCTATGGCCTGAGCCTCGCCATTAATAAAGACATTTTTTATTTATTATTATTATTATTATTATTATTATTATTATTATTATTATTATTATTATCATACACTAACACTTTTAGTCAGCCAACCAATAGTCATTAATATATTTACATTTTACATTTACATTATTTTACCTTTACATATTATATGGAATTATATTTATTTATCATCTTTAAGAACACTATTGTTTGTCTACAGCCATCTTTAGTATTTCGACACTCTCTAATACTTTTGGACAGTTTAGATTGATTTCTTTCAATTTCTAATTCATGGCAAACTACTAGAAGGTGTTTGACTGTCGAAGCTTCACCACATTTTTCACATAAATTTCTGTTTTTTTGTAATTAAGTGAACACGTGTGATGAGTGATTTGTAAGACCTATTCTTAATCTAACCAAATAATTCATTCTTGTATCTCCTTTATTAGTAATTTCAGTTACTGGTGTTTCTTGTAGCTAAAAGTCAACCCATCGGAGTTGAACTCATTAGCCCAGAAAATAAACGATGACTTAAATGCTCTCAATAAATGGGCAGAAGCCCTTGGTCTCTTATTAAATCCAATGAAATCGCAAAGCTTAGTGATAAGCTCTCGCAACGCTTTGAACAAATTGGAAATTAGCATAAGTAACTCTCCTGTTCCCTGGTGTAGCGATGTAAAAAACTTAGGAATACATACAGACAACACACTTAGCTGGACCACACAAGTAGGTAAGATTAGCCAAAAAGCCTTCGCAAGCCTCCATTCCCTAAAACGAGTCAGAGAACTACTACCTATTAACATTCGCATAAGCCTCGTAAATTCACTCATAGTGCCTCATTTCGATTATTGTGATTTCCTGCTTACGGACTTCAAGCTCAAGCAACAACGCAAATTACAAATAGTACAAAATGCATACACCCGTTTATATTCGATCTTAGGAGATACGATCATGTATCTGTGTTTTCCGGTCAAACAAAAATTCTCTCAATTGAAAAAGGAGAAACTTGCATAGCCTTCTTCTTGTCCATACAATTTTGAATAATAGCTATCGAACGCAATTATTGCACAACTTTAAAATGCTGACGCTTGAACGATCATGTTCCTCGCGTTTACTATGCATACCGCGGCACAATACGGTATCCTACAGTAAGTCATTTACTGTAACTGAAATAAGAATATGGAACTCATTACCCACATATCTAAAACAAATTAGTGATTTCGGAAAATTTAAAACTCAACTTAGTGATTGGATTAAATCAAATAACTATAGATAACACAAACTCCTATTTCCATTTCACACCCTAATTAAACATCACGTAAGCTATTACCACTGACCAAATTCGGTTACATTTCAAGACGTCAAGCTGTACTTCTGCACTTTTCTCCTCTTTACACTATTGCTGAAAGCGCTAACGCCAAGTATGTTACATATACTAGATAATCAGTTTTTAAGGCTAAATGTACCGAAAAAAACTTGTAGGAAAATTCAATAGATCGCAGCACTATCAGAAGGAATTTACTTTACCGATAACGTCTGAACAAATGGTCCGATTTTCGATCTGTAAACGGCATTTGACTCCTTTTTGTAATAGAATTTACGCTACGAAGCCCCTTTTCCAAAAAAACTTGCAGAAACTCGATTTTTAATTTTTTTCTCGTACTTCCGGGAACAATTTGAAAAATGTGGGCTTATAGCGCGATGGCGACAAGCTTCCAGAATCCAACGCCGTGTCAATCATGCAAATCGGATGAATAGGAGCGTCGTAAAGTCAAATTTGGAAAAACACCTCACACCCCTCCCCCTTCCACGCCGCGCCGTCTCGCCATCCGCCCGTGCGCCCACGCGCTCCCTGCGCGGCCACCGGCAGAGTGTCTCTGGGCAGGCCAGGCTTGTTTGCCTGCGCGTGGCTGCCGCGCGCGAGGCTGGCAAGCCAGGCAGTCATGCTTTCGTCATTTTCCATCTCAATATATTTTTTTCCCCATAAATGAAACTAGTGATGTTGTAACAGAGGTAAACGGTCTCATATCGTATTTAATAGCAATTAGTTCTTGTTTCATTTTGATAGTAGTATAGATAGATAATTTGAATAGTAGTATAACACTATCTTGTTTACATACTCCCGTCTTCCTTCAAATATGATCAAAAAATTGTTTGAAGTATTAATCAAAATATCGATTACCGTTTGGAACCGATTTCAAAAAGAAAATGGAATATTAGTGATATTCACACAAATCACACAATCTCCTCACATATTATTTTAGATATCTGTTACTTCTGAGATCTTCCGTTATCATTCCACTGTTGAAAGAATGAGCAGAGATTACGCACGAGCTCTTTTATCCTACGACTCGATTTTTACTTTCCCGTATACGTACGTATATACGGAATTTTTACGTAGTATAGGGAAAGTTATTTAACGCTGCGCGAAAAAACGGCAGATTTTCGGAAGAAAAAAATTCATTGCAGGGCCCTGATAACGAAAAGGAAATGAATCTAGTTGCTAAATTAAAAAAAAATCCCCTAACACGTGGTGTAGCCAGAATCCCTCTTTTGTGGGTCCTTGATACAGAAAAACGAATTGAAAGCAAAACGTTTGTCTGTCTGTCTGTCTGTCCGTCCGTCTGTGAACACTACTAGCGCCTAAACCATATGTATTTTTTTTTTTTTCAAAATGAAGAAGCCCCTGTCGATCTGACTCTAGTCAAAGCTTTGAGATTTTGAAAAGGAATCTATAAAACATAGCGGTACTTTGCATGAAACCCCCCGAACATTTTCGAAATTTTCTCAAAAACGGCTACAAATGTTTTCTTTAAATTTCTTGCAAGAATAGAGTAAAACACGCTTATTAAGGTGGAATCGGTCATAATTTCACGATTAACTCTGAATTTTCGAAAATTCTAAAAGTTTCAACTTTTTCGGCCTCTTCCTACAACTTCAAAATTGCAGATAGAGATTTTTCCTTCAAATAAAATTTGTTCTCCAAAGCGAGTTCTTTCATTACGATCATGTACACTTTTTTGAAAATGTTAGTATTTTCGCGCAATTTTGCTTGCAACATGTGCAATTTGAAAAAAATTATAAAAAACAGATTTTCTCAAAAATTGCTCCAAATTTTTTCTTTGAACTTTTGGTAGGGATAGTGCACAATGTAGTCTATGATATTACATAAACGCCATATTGCTCTATTCTTTTTTATTTGCAAAATTCACAAAAATATGTGTTTAACTTGTCTCTCACGTAGGTAATATTTACATTGACGGCGATTTGTTGACATTATTACATTTATGAGTAAATGTGTTTTAAATAATGTCATACAAAGTTTCTCGAATACTGAACTGTTTTCTATGAAAACTAGCTCAAAATTCGGCATTTTCAGTAACGCTCAAACACCATTTTCTTATAAATGCCTCCAAATTTTTTCTCCATATTTTCGAAAGTATAGTGCAAATTGCACTCTTTAATATGGCGTGAAGTTTATTTTGGGGTATTTTTTTGTTTTTTCAAAAGTTTCACAAATGTAATTTTTGTGAAAGATCTCTCACACCTCTAATATGCACATTACCAGCAATTTGTAAACACTATTGTATTTGTGAGTTAATGTGTTTTCAAATGACTTCAAAGGAAGTTTTTCGGAAACTCAAAAATTTTCTGTTAAAAAGAGTTTCAAATTTCGCATTTTTAGTAGCACTTAAACGCCATTTTCTTAAAAACGTCTCCTAATTTTTCAGAGCGAGGTTTTACTGTTCTTTAATATTCTAAAATTGATGTTTCCGTTCTACCATCAGGAATTCGAAAACTTAAGAAAATATCAAAAAATGTACTTTGGGCGACGATAGATGGCAGCTGGTGCGACAGTGTAGCAATTCCGAATAGCTAGCCCAAACCAAAGGAAGTAGAAAACTAATGTGGGAAAGTCTGTGCCATTCTGTAGCACCACTAGTTGATCTCAAAACGGCTTGTCTCCTTGATAGAATTCACCTGGTTAATCCCATTTTCCAAGTAAAGTAGAAGATAATTTTTAAAAATGTTTTCGTTCTTTCGGACAAATTTGAACAGAATTTCACCGACTTACTCGTAGTAAAGTATTCTAATTTCCTTGTTCTATGCCAGCTTTACCATCTTGCCCCATCTTCTTCCCAGCTGTTATATGTCGCCACCCATAATACATATCTTAAAGTTTTCTCATTATTCGGTTTCCTAGTAGTAGATTCGTAATATTACTTTTAGAAAATAATGAAGAGTAAAACATCCTCCTATATGGCAATTTTCATTAATAAACTTGGAGCCGCTGTTAAGAAAATGGCGTGTAAGCGTTACTGTAAATGCGAAAATTGAAGCTCTTTTTTACAGGAATATTCCGAGTAGCTGGTGGGAGATATCTGGTTAGGAAAGAACCCCGCAAGCCGACAGGTAGATAGGTCGGTGATTTAGAGCTTGTTCCGGCTGGGGAGGTGCCCCGCTGGTGGCAGATACCTGGTTGGGGGAAACTAGTAGACGGAAGGTCAGCGCCGGATCTCACCATCCAGCGGGGAACATCACCTCCACCTCCCGATTAAATAAACACGCCCTACACTTGCGGTACTAAAGACCTCCGTAGTTGACGTGCCCGAAGTCACTACCAATCAATCAAAAATGACTCCAAATGTTTTCCTTAAATTAATTGTAAGAATAAACCAGAATATACTTATAAAGGTTGCATAGATCTCATTTTCATTATTGACTCTAATTTTTGGAAAATTGCAAAAATCCGAATTTTCTTCGGCGTCTTCCTACAACTGCAAATTTGAAGATTGAAATTTTTCCTTAAAATGATATTTGTTCTCCATACTTAGTTCTTTCAATAAGGTCATGTACATTTTTTTAAACTTTTAGTTTTCGCGCAATATTGCGTGCAATATATGCAATTTTTAAAAAACTACAAAAACAAGATTTTCTCAAAAACTGCTCCAATTTGCTTCTTTGAAAAGGATAGTGCCTAATGTACTCTCTGAGATGACATAAACGCCATATTGCTCTATTCTTTTGTTTTTTCAAAAATTACAAAAATGTAATTCTTTGACTAGCTTTTCATTTTGTAAATATTTTCATTAATGGCGTTTTGTTCACATTATCACATTTAGGAGTATATGTGCTTTACATTGTGTCTTAAAAATTCCTCAACAACAGATGGTATCTGTGAAAACGAACTGAAAATTCCGAATTTGCACAAATGCTTAAACGCCATTTTCTCAAATTGCGTTTGCTCTAGTTTCATTTGCGGGGAAAAAATACATTGAGATGCGAAGTGAGGAAAGCATAACGCCTTGCCTTGCCTGCCCGTCCGCCGCAGGCCCTCGGGATTTGCAGTGCCGGTGGTCTCCGCGTTGAGTCAGCGGCCCCTCCCCCACTAGGCGGATGACGGGGGCGGTGTGGAAGGCGGAGTGGGGTGAGGTGTTTTTCGAAATTTGACTTTACGTCGCTCCTATTTATCCGATTTGCATGTTTGATACGGCGTTGGATTCTGGAAGCTTGTCGCCATCGCGCTATAAGCCCACATTTTTGAAATTGTTCCCGGAAGTACGAGAAAAATTTTAGAAAATGAGTTTCTGCTAGTTTTTTTGGAAAAAGGGCTTCGTAGCGTAAATTCTATTACAAAAAGGAGTCAAATGCCGTTTACAGATCGAAAATCGGACCATTTGTTCAAACGTTATCGGTTAAGTAATTTTGAGTAATTTTGGTGCTGCCACGTGGTGGCGGAAAATTGAACTAATGTCGGTACATTTAGCCTTAAAGCATTTTCAGTCTTTGTATTGTATGATCTTTTCTTGGTATGCTTTTTTCTTGTTCATCTGCCGGCTTTCTGTTTCCGTTTCTTCTTCTGTTACAGATTATCTTCTAGTCTTCAGCCATTTTTTGCGTCCATCTAGAAAACTACATTTATGTATACGAAAAACTTTATAGAAATATTATCATCGTTCCCTCTCCCCACTCTCCTTAATTTCATAATTAATTCTAACTCCCTCTTTCTTTCTCCCTCTGCTTCCCTTGTACCCTTTAACTCCCTCTACTTTCCTTTTGCCTTTACCCTCTCCTTTAATCTTTCTACTTTTTCCCACTACATTTTTCTTGTGTGGAGGCCCTAAGCCGCCATCCTAATTAAGGTTTTCCTGGGTTTACTCAATCGCTTAAGGCGTATGCCGGGATGGTCCCTAGTCTTGCATCCCAGATTTACATGTAAAATCTGCCCTCCTTTCTTCTTGTAATTAGTTCACAATTGAGGCATTCGGGTGTAGGGAATAATTTCTGACATTTTGCGAAAGTAAAATTATTAACATTCCACATCCTTCTTGAAAATAAGAAACATGGGCTCTCTTTATATCATGTTAGTTTTAGAGTCCAAAAATTACCAATGAAAATATATTCATATTTTATGTTTCATTAATTGTGTACAGCACATTTCCGTTAGCTAATACGATCATTGCTCTTTCGTAAGTAACGTGAAATGTCATTGTAACGTGAAATGTCTACCATTGTTTCCACCCGAACTCATCAATTGTAATTATTGTAAACGTAGATATTTAAGTGGGCAGGCGGAAGAGCAGCCCTAATGGCCTGAGCATCGCCAGAAATAAATACATTATTATTATTATTATTATTATTAAAAGTGCTAATTTAGAAACTGAAAATATCACATGTATAGTTTCTATTCTATTATTTCTTATTCTTTGTAATTTTCACACATATATACAGAAAAGTTGTCATGAAATCTGCATGTTTTATTGTTAGTTACTACTGCACATCTTCTTCCATCCATTGCTGAGCCATCTGTGTAATAGGTCTTATAATCAATATAGTACTTTGTAACAATTTCTAAAAGTAAACTTCTAAATATTTCTTGTGGGGTGCTACTCTTCTCATAATCTGATAGATCTATATTTACTTTTGTTGTGATGGTGTTCCAAAGTGGTAATGTTGGCCTCTTTTTAGGTAGTGGTGGTCATATTCGGCTCTTTAGTATAGAGAGATGCTCTGATGTGTAATGGCTTTGGTAATCCTGGATGTGCTAGATATTTTACTTATGTGGTATTTTCTTTCCCAAGAATATTCTCTATCCTTGGTTATTTGCTTATTATCTTGATTGCATATAAAATTATTAGTTCTTTTCTTCTTAAGTGATATCAAGTTGGTCTCAACCAACATAATAATTGTTGGACTTGTTCTAAAGGCACCAATTCAGAAATATAATATATATTTGTATAAGGCATTTTCTATCAGAGCCCCATTGTACCGCAGATACGGCTTTAATGATGTTGATTCTTCTAAAACATTTTGTTCTTAACTGGTCGATATAAATCTTCTATTTCATCTTCTTATCAAATGTCATTCCTGAGACGGAACTTTTCTGAGAATATTGTCATTCAACTTTAGAGTTCCCCTTTTCTCTTCTTTTTTCCATAAAAATACTATACAACATATTTAATTTGTGAAATATCGAATATTAGGAAGATAGAGATCAGAAGACTACCTACAATAATAATAATAATAATAATAATAATAATAATAATAATAACAACAACAACAACCACTCCACCTAGGGAGTACACGACCTTTTAGTTGGTGGTGGAGCTTGAGTACCCCCATGAGACTGAGGGCTATGTTAGTGGTGGCTTAGCTGCTGGTAGGGCCTCCCTTGCTGCATAGGTTGTAGGTTAGGGGTCAAACGAAGAAGTACTCCATTTTGAAGAAAGTGGGAAGTAAGCGAGGAGTCTGCTTTCAGCTGTCAGTGAAAATCTCTTAGGGTTTAGCAATGCCGACTGGTGATCGAAGGGACCCCTTGCTGGGCCCTGCAGGGGGATGCCCTGAGGCCACTGTGGGTCGCAGTAACGGATGGTAGGAAACAACACCATCTTAGCATTTGCTCAAAAATCAGGGAAACTGGACAAAAACCTGATCGAAATGGGGGTCATTGACCGGCAGCTGATTGCATTACTTGTTACAGGCGTATAAAGTCTTTTTTAATTAAACAATACAAATGTAAACTAATTCACTATACATCATTGTTTTGTTAAAATGAACATTCTTTTTCTTTTTGATGGTCAATATAGTCTCTTATTGTATTGAAACAGTTACGCAGCAGAAAAGATTTTACTTTTAACTTAAATTTGTGTACCGACTTTAATTGCTTAATGTCATCTGGCAATGCGTTATGAAATAACGTACATGTATTGTATGTAGATTACTTGTAGTAAGCTGTTGATACTGACACTTGATGAACGTGATTTTTACGACGTGTGTTGTAATTATAATTATCAGTATTACATGAAAATATGTTCCCACCGTTAAGTAAGTCACTTTTGACAAAGTTTAGAGATTCGTAAATAAATAGGCATGGCAATGGTAAGATTCCAAGCTCAATGAAAATATGCTTGCACGAATCACATGGATAGCATTTTTTTATTATTCGAATAACCTGTACCGAACTCGAAGTTCCAAACACATGCCCGTAGTGGTACGAACACTCACCAAAACCGGTGACGTCTGTTGGATTGTGTACAATCAGAGCTGGGCAGTATCGAAAATGCGTGCATTTGAAATACGTATTTTCAATACTTTTGTAATTTGTATTTTGTATCGAAAAATTACATATTTGATCATGTATTTTGTATTTGTATAGAAAATACTTCCTAAAAGTATTTTGTATTTTCCAATACAAAAATACTTTTTATGGATCCTCCATTGAAAATTTGAATTTCAATAAACAGTCAAATCTGGATAACACAAAGGTCGATAACACAATTTTTTATATTTAGAAGCAAGCAAGCTGAAGAAATTGTTTTTGGATGCATCGGTTAACAGATTTTGGACACCAGCACACGGACGTTACATTCTATTGTCACATTATGCATCACTCTCAGGAAGGGAATTGAGCGCAATGGTAAAAAGCTTGTGCTTGCGCCGTTAAACAGCCAATCTTATGATTAGACAGCGGATTCGTAGAATTTAAAATCTACATTTAGGTGCCTAAAATAGTTTTTTTTAGCATTTCACTTAGACTTTTCAAATGGTAGAATAGGCACAAATAAAACAAAACTTAAAAGAAACACGTTTTTATCATTTATTACTTTCCCGTGTACGTACGTATACACGGAGTGATGTACGTAGTATAGGAAAAGTTATGTAATGCTGCACGAAAAAATGGCCAATTTTCGGCGGAAAAAAATTAATTGCCGGGCCGTGAAAACGAAGTGGATAAAACCAGTCGCTAAATTAAGGAAAAAAAAATCCCCTAACACGTGGTGTAGCCAGAAACCCTGTTTTCTAGGTCCTTGATACCGAAAACCCAATTGAAAGGAAAACGTCCGGCTGTCCGTCTGTCTGTCCATCCGTCCGTCCGTCTGTGAACACTGCTAGCGCCTAAACCATACGTACGATTTCTTCCAAAATGGATATTCCCCGGTCGAACTGATTCTAGTCGAAGCTTTGAGATTTTGAAAAAGATTCTTCAAAATTTGGGCGTACTTTTTATGAAGCCCCCTCCCCCCGGTGATTTTCAAAATTCTCTCAAAAACGGCTCAACATTTTTTCTTTAAATTTCTTTTATGAATTGAGTAAAATACACTTATTAACATGGCATAGGTCCTATTTTCACGAATAACTCTGAATTTTCGAAAATTTTGAAAGTTTGAATTTTTTTCGGCGTCTTTTTTCCAGCTACAAAATTGAAGATAGAGATTTTTTCTTCAAATAAAATTTGTTCTGTATGTTGAGTTCTTTCAGAAAGGTCATGTAAATGTTTCTCAAAATTTTAGTAGTTTTCGTGCAATATTGCATGCAATATGTGCAACATTAAAAAATTACAAAAACAAGATTTTCTCAAAAATGGCTCCAAATTTTTTCTTTAAACTTTCGGTAGGGATAGTGGTAAATGTACTCATTCAGATGACATAAAAGCCATACTAGTCTATTGGTTAATTTTTTCAAAAATTACAAAAATATAAATTTTTTCACATGTTTCTCACGTCGATAATATTTATATTAGCGGCGATTTTTTTCACATTATTATATTTACGAGTATATATGGTTTAAATAATGTCAAGTAAAGTTTCTCGAAAACACAACCGTTTTCTGTGAAAAGTAGCTCAAATTTCGTGATTTTCAGAAATGCTCAAACGCCATTTTCTCGTATATGGCTGCAATTTTTTTCTTGAAACTTTTGTAACGGATAGTGCTAATTACACTCTTTAGTATAGCGTAAAGTTTATTTAGAGTTTTTTTTTCCAAAAATTACATAATTGTAAATTTTTTGAAAGATCTCTCACATCTTTAATATGCACATAACGAGCAATGTGTAAACATTATTATATTTGTGAGTGTAAGTGCTTCAAATAACTTCAAATAAAGTATTTTGAAAACTCAAACATTTTCTGCAAAAATGAAAATTCAAATTTCAAATTTCGCATTTTTAGTAGCGTTGAAACGTCATTTTCTCTTAAACGGCGCGTTATTTTTAAAAGAAAATTGCCATTTATGACTAGGTTTTTGTGTTCTTTAATATTCTAAAATTAATGTTTCCGTTCTACCAATAGGAAACCGAAAAATTAAGAAAATGACAAAAAAATGTACTTCTGGCGGTGATAGATGACAGCTGGCAAGAAAGAGAATGTGGGAATTCCGAATAGCTAGCGAAGACCCACGGCAATAGAAAACTAATACGGGAAAGTCTGTGCCATTCTGTAGCACCACTAGTTATATATAGTATATATCTCTCAACGATAAAAAACTTAAATCAATATTATGTAGTATCAGTATTCTATAGGGGTCATTCCATGCAAAATTTCAGGTTTTCTGACAGTGAGTCTCAGATTTTTTTCATATTTTATTACATTAATGTACTAATGATGAACAGTTAAAAGGAAATTTATGGAATTAATATCTTTAGCAGTTTAGCAACAATTACGGGTTAAATTGGACGTTGACACAATATACTAAATAATGAAAATAACTATGACTTTCATAAAATGAATAAAACTTTAAAAAACGGGCATACTATTTTGAAGATAAACGATCATATTTTAAGCAGTTGATAATATATTAAGGATTGAAGTATTTGTTTATAATAAAAAATGCTAATAAATTAAACAAATACATTTTTCTTCAAAAGTAATGTTTTCTTTTCTTTCATATTTTACACACTGCCAGAAGAAACAATAAATAAACATTCTTCAAACTGTCGCGATGGAATCTTAAAAAATGCGTAAGTTATTAAATAAAAAGTATACGCGCATTTTGCTCTTAAGGTTGAAAGTCGCGTGCCCTTGCCCAGCGAGGGGTGAGGAGGCAGGCACCGCCAAGTACATTCCCTAGGGACATCCATCGATGCCTTCGAAGGGATCCTGACACCAGTATACAGGCTTAATTTTCGCGTGTTACTGTTCAATGATACATCGTGAAAGAAAATGCCAAAGATTGTGAATTCGTTTGACAGGCTTTGGTACTGCAATCCATTCGGACTTGAGAAGCACAAAAGTCGGGTGGGTAAGAGAAAGATAACAGAGGCGATCCGGAAGAAAATATCAAATTTATTGGTAGGAGAAGCAATGTGCGATCTGTGTCATCACAAAATATCCAAAATGCCCAATGCAGATCTTAGTGACTCAACTGAAACAGACAGTGAAGTGAAAACGTCTAGCGAAGAGGAGTACGTAGCCCCAGGAGTTGCAGAGGAAGCCACTATCAGTAATGTAAACATTTTGAATCCTCTCGGTCAATCATCATTGTCATTGCGAAAACAAACCCGAGAGAAATCGTACGCAAGGAGAAAGGTGAGTGCCGTAAATAAAGCAGTTTCTGAATTATTTCATGTGAGTACAGATAGCAATGAAGAAGAAGAAACGTTGACACAATTCAAAGAAAAATTTTCAAATGTGAAAACAGCTAATGAGAAATATATGATTTTAACGTGTTTACCAAAAAGTTGGCATAAACAAAAAATAATGGTCGAATTTGGCGTATGAGAAATATATGATTTTAACGTGTTTACCAAAAAGTTGGCATAAACAAAAATAATGGTCGAATTTGGCGTATCTCTTCATGTAGCTCGTACAGCAAAATTAACACCTAGAGAAGTAGTTTTGCGAAATCCACCATCCGCCGCGGAGGAAAAAAGTAACGCCGAGTGCTGACGATGAGGGCTCTAGCAGCTGAGATGAGTTCGTTTACGGAGCGCCGGTAAGATACTTTAATTCATAACTTTAAAACCATTCAAGATTCCATGATGAAATTTACAGAGTAGCTTGAAAGTTTTTTCAGCAATTTTTCTTCCAAAATTCAAGAATTTAAAAATATTACATTTCCATTTATTGGATATTTTAGAATTTGTTTACTTCCTAATTGTTAAAGACTCACGGTAAAAAAATATCTTTAGCGTAAAATTATCCTTTATATTTCTTCTACAAATATTGTCACTTTCACATTTTTTGCTTGTTTGCATATCATCGGAAAAAAATCATAACGGAATGTCTACAGACTGCTAACCTAATATTTCAAGTGCCCATTGTTGCTAAACAATGGCTGATGAGACAAAAATATTGTACCTGGTTCATGCAGGTATCGTGATAAGTAAGGTGGCAAAATATTTTTAAATTCTGAGATGTAGTGTCAGATTTCCTACTTTTTTGCATGGAATGACCCATATACCATTTATGAACAAGTTTTAATTGTACTCTGGTTAGAATTATTGATACTGTATTTTGCCTCACCATAAATTACTAATACTTCTCCATGTTTTTAAGAGAAAATAAATGTCTCTCATCGGTCAACATCACTTTTCTTTCACGGAAATTCAATAGCTTTTATCTTAGCGGAGGCAGACTTTTCCACGAAGTCAGTGGCATGGAGAGTTATTGCAAGATCCTTGTCGTGTATATTCATTTCTCGCTATCTTACAGATTAACGCAACTTAAAATTAGTATCATCCTCGTCTGATCTGCCGACATACAAGAAAAAAGGTAAAGGAAGCCACAGACAAAAAAAAATTAGGCAAATTAGTCTAATTTTAGGTTTTTAAAAGTAAAATAGGCTCGTATAGGCATTAATGTTGAAATAGGCTCGTTTATGCGCTATAAAATTGACGGGTTTTAGTTCAAATAAATCTAAATATGTATATATAATACTTCATTTAGTACAAGGTACCCAGAAAAAAATAGGGGTTTTCCTAAATATATTTACATAAATTAATAACCTAATTATATTTATATAAATAAAAAATAGATTTTTACCTAAATATATAATAAATAAAACTTATGATATGGAAAGTATGGTAATTGATAAACCATCAAACTATCCTATTCTGGATGGAACACATTCCACTGTTGTTGATATAGGTGGAAAGGGGGAAGGGTAGTAGTATATAAAAGGGGCGTCCTGGACCACATTTTTAAAACCCCCATTTTTTTGATTGAGAATACGTCTATTTTTATTAAAATATTATTAAAATTATAGTAAAATATATAAATATATAGCAGTTTATTATAAAATTTCCAACATTTTCTAAAAAAAATTACATGTTTTTAAGGTTTTGAATTTTGTGGAAAAATCTGATCCTGATATTTTTCGAATTTCCACTTTTTCCATTTTTTATGAAAATACTAAATTTTTAAAATATATACTAATTACACTACTTCAATTTCTAAATTTATAAAATGTTTAATTAAAATACTTAAATTTGTAAATTATTAAAATATAGACTAAATATTTCTAATTAAACTACTTAAATTTGTAAATTTATATATTTTTAACTTTATGAAATCTATGTTAAAATTCAATCATGTAAGAAACTTAATTCAACAATATCTTGTTCCATAAGCTCTTTATATACTAATCTTAAATTTTTAGCTTTTAATATTTCTTTTATATATTTTTCTTTTAAACAATTAGCATATCTATTAGGTAAAATTATATTATATATTTGTCCTTGTGTAATTGTTTTTAGATCCAATACCACTTCATTTCCATATTTTGTATCTATTTGTCATCAGCAATAGGATATTCATGATCCTTTACTAATTCTGTTATCTTTTTATGAACTTTAATATGAAATGTAGCTTGATTCAGTTTTGATACAATGTCCATTTCTAGACCCCTCCTAAATGGACATTGTATGAAACTGAATCAAGTATATTATTTACACTCAATATATTGCTGTACACATTCGTGTTTACCACTTCCAATTGTCTGTAAAGCTTCGAGTCCCAAAAGGCCGCAGGTATGCTACTTGATTGTAAATTGCAGATAAGGTACGAGGGCAAATGGAAAAAATCTCTATCTTCATAATTCATCTCATCTCATAATTAAAGTTCAATAAAAATCTCATTTCATAATTAAAGACCGGATTCCCGTGGAATTGCATCTTTTGTTTGCGAACTTAAAATTGAATGAAATCTTGACAGAAATTTGAATCATGAAACTGATGTTATTTTAGTACTAGTTTTATTTTGCATGAAATTGCACGTTTTGGAGGTTACTGCACGATATTGCACGTTTAAGGTAATGCTGCCAGAAAATTGGTCATTTTGAGATTTTACTGGACAAATTTGCAAAATTCATAATTTATTGCACAAAATATAATTTTTATATTATTAACTTCTTCTAATTCATCTTTTTTAAATGTTTTATTTAAGAAAAACGTTTTAATGACATAACTCAATAATGCATTCGTGTGGTATGTGAAACCGTTTAATTTGTATTAATTCCGCATTTTGTACCCTATGAAGTGAGCGTCTATACATTTCATGGTGCCTATTGTCTAATTAAAATTTCTGAGTTACTGCAGCACGCATATGCGATGTTACCACGAACTATAGGTCCAAGGCCCTTGGTTCAGTTCGCTCAACCAACGCTGTGTTCGGAGTCCATCTACCCAATCGGATCAAATATCCGTTGTGTCAGTCTTCGCAGAACTTACCAACACGAGACTGCATGCGCGAGTCAAATTTGACCTTACGATCGGGCGCGAAGCTTGGTGGCAAGCGCACTGCGTTTCACATCGAAATTCTCGGGACAGATTATGTTCTGGGAAATCAAGAGATAATATACGAAATTTTTGACCGCTTTTAGCTGCGTGCATACGTACTTCAGAGTGAGCCTCGGCACACAGACAAAGGTACTACATGTAGAACGAAATTTTCCCTGTCTGAAACATTTGCAACCCACCAGTTGGGTTCCTGGCGCGTCGACCTTAAGGCAGGATTGGGTGAAGGATACACTTTGGGGTACTCTGGAATCCACATATAAAAGTCCGGTGCACAAACGACCAACCGACCGGTCCGTTACCAATGACCAATATAAATGACCAACCGTTACGGTCTGACCCAGATCGAGAGCCTGAAGGTGGGGAGACGGGATGGGGGCCCCGAGCCGCCCGGACCTTAGTTTAGGTGGCCCCCAGTTGGGCTCTTGGCTTCGTCGTGGCAGTGGCTCAATACTCTGGGCGAAGAGGAGGGAAGTGTCCCGGCGCATGTGAGTGGCGCGTTGTCATACAGGCAAAATTGACTCCGGTACTAGCCCGGATAGCTAGTAGCTCTGAGCTGGCAGGGCGGCCTTAGACCTAGGTACTGTATGGGGAGGTTGCCGCGACGGCTGCGTTCCGGCGGGATCCGGATGTTGGTCGGAAGGTGTCCTTGTACACCCGACGAGGGTGAGGATAGTGGCTAACGCCTAGGTGCCCACCCTGGGGCTTCGGCCCCCTAATAAAGTACAAGTGCTGGGGTTATAAAAGCACGTGTATACATTACATATGTCTGATATATATTATTTGATAGAAATGATAATTTCTCAAAAACTAATTTGGAAACATGCATAGTTGTGCGTTGGCGGCGTAGCTCATTGTTCAGTGTTCTCGCTTTCCATGACGCGACCCCGGGTTCAATTCCCGGTCGGGCAAGTTTATATTGTGAGCTTTCCTTGCAATGTCCCAGTATATGTTGCTGTGTGACGATGAGAAAATTCACTTCTCAGGTTGAGGAGATCAGAATGCGGCGTGGGGATGTCTTCGTGCCAACCACATGTACCCCTTACCCGTGGCCGCGAGGCCGGGAAGCTACTGGTACATGATCCGTACGAGGGCTGTCGCGCCAAGTACAAACATAATTGTAAATTATAATGAAAACAATTAAGAACATTTCTTCTGGAACTTAATTATTTTTTTATTTCTAAAGGTATATTTGTATTTATCAATTTTTGTATTTACTTTTTTGTACTTTTATGCTAATTTAATTTTGTGTGCAAAAAATATTAAAAAAATTATAATAATTTACCTTAATTATAATAAAAACACCAAAATCATATTTCATTCACCCTAAATATCACATCCGAAATATAAAATAAGTTGATAAGTGAATTAACTGGAGTTTTTAGGCTACATAACACGTTTTGCAAATATTTGATCTTTTTTTGCATGATTTTGGTGTTTTTATTGCACGTTTTAGAGAGTTTTATTGCAAGAAAATCCGATCTTTATTCATAATTAAGAAAAGTTGTAGGAAGACACCGAAAAAAAGTGAACTTTTGCAATTTTCGAAAAATCGGCGTTTTTGACGAGCATGAGACTTGTACTATTCTCTTGACGTTCTTCACATTATTCATCAACAAAATTAAAGACAAAACGATGGGGCCATTTTTTTAAAAAATTGGAAAATGTCCCAGGGTCTTCATATTCATCCCCCAAAATTAAAATTTTAAATTCAAGGGGCCGCAACATCACCTAGACCTATTAGGGAATATCAGTTTGATGAAAATCAGCTGAATGGTTTAGCCTCTAGCGTTGTTCACAGACACACGGACGGACAGTCGTTTTGCTTTCATTCGATTTTTAGGTATCTGGGACATACCAAACATGTATTCTGGCTACACCACGTATTAGAGGATATTTTTCTAAATTTAGCAACTGGATTTATCCTCTTCTTCATTACCACGCCCGTGTAATAAGATTTTTTTTTTAGCTAAAATGTGCAGTTTTCCACGCAGCAATACATGACTTTCTCTCGACTGCCAAGCGGTAGCAAGAAAGTAAACATAGACTAAGTTTAGATTTAAGATTTTTTCTGGTAAATTCAGAAATTCAAAATCATCCCATGTGTTTCCTAGCGTTATGCATGGTACGACCTCATATCACGCATGGTTCTATTCTCCCTCTCCCCGTTTCAGAGCAGTCGGGCAAATTGCTGAGATGAACAAAACGTGGAAGTCAGAAAGGGATCGCCCGAGTAATTATTTTTAATTATAGCCCTTGAGGCCCAGCGGGACCTTAGGGGGATTTAGAATTCAAAATATGCTTTATGTAAATATCGTGTACTTCAGAGGGTGGTATGTACCCCTTACAATGTAAAAAATAGATTTAATCAAATTATTAGAGTTATGTATTGAACATAACTATTTCAAATTTAACAACATAATTTACAAACAAGCCGAGGGACTGGTTATGGGCTCTATCATGTCTCCTTTATGTACTGAAATCTTTATGGACCAATTTGAAAAATAACTTATTTAACAGTAGTAATACCTTGCTTAAGAATGTTATGTATTATTTGAGATATGTTGCTGACATTTGCCTTTGGACCTGTACGATAAGGCAATTGAACCAATTTTATGATTTCCTAAATTCTCTTCACCCGAATTTAACCTTCAAAATGGAATTAGAACAGAACCATACCCTAAACTTTCTAGACTTAACCATTTCCATACAGAACAATAAGCATAATTTAAAAATTTTTAGAAAACCCAACCCAAACAGATTTGATCTTCCCCTTTATTTCAAACCATTGCTATTAACATACATTTTCAATGTTCCATTCATGGATCCATAGACTATTCAACGTCTCCATGACAAAATCATATTTTCATGAAGTTAACATTATTTTACAAACACGTCAAGTTAACATTATTTTACAAACAGGTCAATACAACCCTTCCACCATTAAGAAATTTACTAAAGTAAAAGAAATCAAATTAATAACTAGAAAGGCCTTCCCACGAAATCTCTCCTCTGAAAAGAAATTGTGTGTAAATATCCCATATAATGGACCTATATCCCAAACGGTAGAAATAATATTTATCAAACATGACAAAGGTATCTAGTTATCTTATAAAACTTACAACACCCTTCAAACATTATTTCCCAGCAATGAATCCCCGGTACCCTTAATGGAAAAAAGTAGACTTATGTGTTTACTTATTAAAATGCAAGAATAGTAATTCTGCTTATGTAGGACAAACCGGTAGGATGTTTTCCTGTAGACCAGACCTGCACAGCATTTTGCACTTTCACTGACCTAAGAAGCTGCGTGCGGGCAACTCGGGTGCAAATGAGAAAATCGATGAAGATTGGGGATGAGACCCAATCTAGGAGTGGGGACCACCAATCAGAATGCGCACTTCGAAAGATAGCGCATTCGGCAATAACATGACGGTCATATACAGTTCAAGTAATATTGTCTTTTGTATTATATTGCAAATGTTTGTTCTCGGTATATGACAGGGTGAAATATGAAACTACAACGAATTATACATATTAGATTTTGACAACAAGTTTTATAATTTCTTGCAGGGCTTATAATGTAATTCGCTTTGCTACGATATAATCACAAATTTAGTGTTGTGCTAAACACAAAATTGTGATACTGAATTGTTTTTGTTTGATGATGACAGCAATAAACAATTTTTTATTAACTATGTTTCATTGAATAAGACGGTACTCTCAAAGCAAAAACATATTGTTCTTAAAAAAATCATGATTATTTTCTGTTCTAATTTCTGACAAGAGTGTAGAGTCGTTTACGAGATCGTATAAAAATATAAAGCCCTTTGCATTCTATTTAACCAATACCCATGATTATCTTATGATTGTCCGTAACATATCGTCACAGAAGTTTGCTCGTAGATCTCTTTTATTCAGTTTCATAATGGGAGAAAATGGTCACAAATGTGCTATTAAACTTTACCCTTCTTGGAATTACCATATATTCCATTTTTATGTCAATCTTTATGTGAGAGATTGCTCTCATGATTTTGTTCATTTTTCTATGATTTGGAGATTATAACATTCCGGGTGAACAATCAATTATTAAATTGCAATTTTGTGTTAGAATTAAATAATATTTTTTCTTATATATATATATATATATATATATATATATATATATATATATACATATATTTTGCTATTGCTTTAAAATAATGCTTAAGAGTCACAATGAGCAAGTTATTTTCTTAAAAAAAATAGAAAATGAAAATACATACAGTGGTGGATACAAAGGTGGATATACAGTAGTGCACAGAACGTAAACAGTGAATTATGACCCTGGTAACTTGAAATACTAGACATAATCTATTTAAACAAATGGACATTTAATTTTGAAGCATGGATTATTATTAGACGCCCAGGCATTCAATCTACGCGCCGTGTTGTGCTACGTCAGACTTCTACCCTCCCCGCAAAGCTTCCTACTCCCCACTACTTGCACTTTCGGCGCTGCCACGGGCAGACGATCGCAAGTGCAGAATGCCCGCGGGAGCAGGCGTTGTGCAGGTCTGCTGTAGACTAAAAGAACATCTCAGATTTTTGAGACTGAAACAAGAATACCTCACATTTGCCAGCCACCTAATTCAAAACAATCACTCTTTCGACCCGGATAACAACTTCAAAATTCTACATTTCACAAATAAAGGGAACAAACTGAATAGTTTGGAAAAATTTGAAATTTTAAAATTATACAAAAATCCAAAAATAATATGTCTTAATGAACAACCACAATTAAAATCCAACACCATCATAAATTTATTTATTGTCTAGCTTTCCCAAATTTTTATTTCCTCCCTTACTTTGCCTCAGTCTGTCTCCGTACCTCGTACGATTCACAAAATTGCGGCTTCCTAGGAAGGAGCACTTTGTATATTTAATGTGTGTTTAATCTATGTTACTTGGGTAAGTACTCTATTTAAATAATTTTCTGATGAATCAGTTTATGTACTTCTTTAGTTATTCATGTGCTAATTTTTTAACTGAATTTTTAATATTGTAGAGCCAATGATGATGGGGAACAAACTCCCGAAACACGTGTATGACTGAATTTTCTACAAAGTAAAAATTCTTTAAAGCCTACTATTGTGGTTGATACCTCTTTAATCTTTGAAATTCTATCATGGAGTACCACAAGATCTCTGCTGCCACCAAATAATTTAAACCGGATATAGTTATCTGGAATTTGGATAAAACAATCATGTCTACTTGTCGATGCTGCTGTATCTTGCGATCAAAACGTCGTTACCAAGCAAGCAGAGAAACTGTCTTAAATACAAAAGTTTGGAAATCGAGATCAGCAGAATGTAGAGCGTAAAAGTACAGATCGTACCGATAGTCATCGGAGCTCTGCGATTTGTTGCGCACAATTTGTGTTAAATACTTGGCTGAACTCCCTGGTAATTCCAAAGACCGGGAAGAGCAAGAAATTGCTTTATTTGGAACAGCCCACATTTTGCGCAAATTAGTGTAGAGGCACCGACAGTCCATATATCTACTCCTTAGATAGCTGGTTGCAACCTAGACTAGATTTTATTTTCAGCCGACTGATAACATCTTTAGTCGTGATGTGGTGAAATAATAATAATAATAATAATAATAATAATAATAATAATAACAACAACAACTCCACCTAGGGAGTACACAACCTTGCAGTTGGTGGTGGAGCTTGAGTACCCCCATGAGCCTGAGAGCTATGTCAGTGGTAGCCTAGATACTAGTAGGGCCTCCCTTGCTGAATAGTTTGAAGGTGAGGGGTCCGACGAAGAAGTACTCCATTTTCAGGAGAGTGGGTAGTAAGTAGAGAGGGAAGGGTCATGAACCTTTGGACTTCCTGTTGTCGGCCCATAGAGGATACAGGAGAGAAACTGGGTTGGCACACCAGGCCACTGATTAGAGTGTAGGCCCGAACCTTGCATTAGCCAGCGAAGGAGGCTGCCTTCAGCAGTCAGTGAAAATCCCGTAGGGTTTAGTAATGCCGACTGGCGATCGGAGGGACCCCTTGCTGGGCCCTGCGGGGGGATGCCCCGAGGCCACTGTCGGTCGCAGTAACGGATGGCAGCAAACAACCCGAGGGTTAAGTGTGATCTGTGAACTCGAACTTGCGTCCTGCGAATCTTCAATTCAAACCAATGAGCAAAATGGATAGAACAAGAAATGTAATGAATCTTAACGTGCCTTGTTCTACCAATGTCCCATACCTGCTCAGAAACCGAGCTAATGTCACCTTGTCGACGTCTGGCCATCCTACGGATGTTAGTCCCAGGGACCCAGAGCCGGCAGTAGCTCGAAGCCATCGTCAGAGATGGACCAGGGATGAATTAAAGGAGGTGATGTGGTGCTTTTACTATGCAAAAGCGAAAAATGGAGGCTCAGAAATAGAAGTTTTCAAGGTACGGAGAGAGCGGAACCCAGATATGAGACCTACGCTAGACTCAAAAAAGCTTGCCAGTCAACGACGATACATACTCAGCAGTGGAAAATTCACAGCAGAACCACTTGCTGACATTTAGAGAAATGCGGAGTACGTACTTCGCTCGAACAATCCAAATGACGAACATGTAGAACTTGAAAATGATGATCCCGTGGAAGGTTCATCCCTTTCCAGTGAAACACACGTCAGTGGTGAAAATTCATCTGGCAATGAATTACACGATAATGACATAATGCGAAATCTCCTTCGGCGCGAGATACAAAGAGTTAGTCAACTTCCGTTTTTATTTTGCGAACCGTTGAGGAGAATATACGAAAATGCCAAAGCTAAAAGAGTGATAGAAACAGTGAATTCTGTCTTAAATGAGGTGGTCGAGATCCCAGGCAGAGATCTAGATATTACTGAAATCAATCACATCATATATGCAACTGGATATCTAGTATCTCAGATAATTTTGGGGCCAGCCATAAACACCGACGGCCGACAGCAAAACAGAGTAAACAGCTCTGTACCCCCATGGATGAACAGAATTATGAAACGGATAGCCGACACCCGGCGCGAAATATCACTCTTAGCTGAGGCATCTTCTAAATCAACGCACACTTCTGAAGTTCAACGAAAAATATTCAATGTTGAACAAAAATACCAAATTGAAAATGACACCAGCAGGCTAATGGTAGTTGAGAAGCTAAAAGAGAAAATTCAAGCATGGGCTCAAAGAATTAGACGTTACAAACGTAGAATAGATATCCGTGTACAGAACCGGTTGTTTGAAACAGACGCGAAGAGATTCTATCGCAATCTGACTCAAAAACCGAATGGCAAAGCTGTTACTCCTTCAAAAGATGACGTCGAAGCATTTTGGGCAGGAGTCTGGGAGGAGAGCAGATCCTACAACAAAGACGCATCTTGGATTCAATCTGAAGTTATTGCTGCCGATGAACTTGTAGAAACAGTGGAAAATGTTCACCAATTTTCGGAAGAGGACCTCTTCCAAGCAATTAAGAACATGGGAAACTGGAAGTCCCCCGGGATTGATAAGATCTAGATTTATTGGATTACGAAATTAACAGCAATACATTCTCATCTAGCAAACGCTGTTAATAAAATTTTAGAAAACCCAAAGGAACTCCCGGAATGGCTCACACGCGGCATCACGTATTTGCTACCCAAAGCGGGAGACAGCTCTTTGGCGAAGAACTACAGGCCAATTACTTGTCTGCCAGTACTGTACTAAGTTATCACTGCAGCCATAGCTGACAAAATGTACAGACATCTAGATAAGAATCATCTAATACCAGCTGAACAAAAAGGATGTCGTAAACGCTCTTATGGCTGTAAGGAAATCTTACACAACAATGCAAACACACATGTTTGTGAGATTATAATCAACCAATAATAAATATAATAGAAATTATATGTAAAACTATCATTCATCTCATCGCTGGTGTACACACTGCCTCAAATGTACCCATGGCCAAAAATATTACTATACCAAAAAAATAAATGGATATGTACGTGTGTGTGCTCATATTTCCGCTTAACTCTTCAACGCAAGAACAATGTCATTAAAAAAATCTTGGTATACTTTATTACTGGGGAATTGCAATGCGAAAAAGAATGCACTGGGAGTAAGACACACATAGAGGGGTGGATGAGAGGCTAGTGACATTAACAAACAAAATCATCAAGCAACCCGCAATACATACCTTGTGTAATGCACACTGAGCAGGCATAGTGGACGAGACAGGCAATGCTGTTTAATAGATCGTGACTGATAAATAACCCTCCGGGAAAATCCGTATTTCACTCGATAACACGTGTTTCGGTTTTTCTTTCTTGGCGCGTGGGGGTGTGTCATCAAAATGAAATATTTCAGTTTTTTTTCGCGTCGTTCTCGGTTGTGTCGCTAGGAGTCGCATGATCGCGACTGTATCGAGCAGTGCTAGCGATCATACGACTCCCAGCGGCACAACCGAGAACGACGCGAAATACCGTGAGATATTCCATTTTGATGGAACACCCCCACGCGCCAAGAAAGAAAAACCGAAGTATAAATGGCGAATATGCATTGCCTATGCAGTGCGATGTGGATGAGGTGCGATTCTTTCTAATTCCAAAATTAGCCGGTTAATGCTTTCGTTATAGAAAATTACGGGATAAAGTCCGTTCTACGAAACGTTTTTGATGTTTCTTATTCAAAAGCCACATGCAATTAATTACTGTCTTCAACATAATAAAAAATGGTTTGGACTGCTTCCTCTCGAGCGCAATTTTGAACGATAAATGAAATAATATTCCAAACCTCGTCAGTTTCAGAGGAAATGACACATGCACGCTCTTAACTATGTTTGCCAAGAGAGAAGCACTTCAGAGCAGATTTGCTGCAGCAACGTGATTCAGCATGCCATGTGATCACATGAAGTGAGAGTTCTTACGATGCATTTAAAACGAATTATTATATATCCATATTGTTTTAATTAGGCACGTGTGTGCTAGACAACCAGCATAAATCCTAAGGAATAGTTTGTCTTCTCAAACTTTAGTTGATGGTAAAGAATGATGTAGATTTATGGCAAGACAAAACTTTTGTGTTTTATCACAGTCTTTGAAAGTACCTGGTAGCGAAGATCGTCTAGTGCTCTCGTTCACCATCTCTTTACCGTACACACAAACAAAAAGATTTCAACTGTTTCAGCAATATATTCTGTTGTAGTTTCTGTCTGATTACACAGAATATTTCAGACGATCACCAATAGGGACAATTTGCCCAGACCCTCAATGAAGTTGGAGCGCGAAAATTTTAAGATTTCTCTCCCAAAAAACTATTTCAACAAACTGGCATAAACATTCACTAAGTGTACAAAACTCTAAAACTGAGAAAACAAAACGCAGGCCCAGTAATCAGGTGGCCGGGCGGTCCCACCCCCTCGGACTAATCTACAGCTTTTTTGTTCTGTTCCGAGGCAGCAGGTCGTTTAGTGTTACAATTAGAAAAAAATTCACAAAAGCAGGAAATTCTATTCTTTAAAAATTTGTATTTCATAACGGCAATCATCTATTAACCAGCTACGATGCCTGTCACGGTCACTGCGCTCGCTCAGTGCATATTATATGGGGTATGTACATTGCAGGTTGTATAATTTTGTTTGTAAATATCACTAGCTTCTCACCCACCCCTCTAGGTGATGGTCGAAATCTCTACGCGCAACATTGAGTGAATAGAGGGGCAGAACTGTCAATTAGTGGTGCTTCTTTGAAGTTGTTCATAAGAAGGAAAGTGTTTCATCTCCGTATCATATTTTCAATAATAAATTTGCAAAACCCTACGTACAGTATTTCCTTGGAACTTTTTAAATTTGAAGAATTTAAAATTAATAAGGAGAAAACCATAATTGTGAGCAATGCTTAAGAATGAAAGTACATCCGTATTGCACTTTTCACTTACGTTCTTAAGCGTGCAAAAAAAGATTTTATAATGACTGACTATCATCTTATTCCCACAAACATAAAAAAACTGTCGCCTTATAATGTTTTATTCGTATTAGTGATGTATACATTCGCCTACAAAACGAATAATAGAGCAATCGTAGAAGTAGAAGTGAACACCAATCAGAATGAGCTTGTGGAGTTTTAAAATCTACAAAAATTAGGGGAAAAAACGTGGAAGTGTTAAGCACATCCGGGAAAGAATGAAATGTCGTTGTAGAAGATTTTGTGATAGAATTTTTAGGACTAATTGAGAATGATCTTATGTTACTGTTTAACCCTAACACTGAAGAACACCTTACAGGTGATATTTTATTCGCATTTTTGGACATTTTACCAAAATAAGCGTAAAAATGTTGCTGTAGTAAATTCTATTTGCATCATCCATACCTGCTAGTATTTTTACTTTCTCGCACTTATTAATGCATATATAGTGTATAGACGTGCTTTTATAACCCCAGCACTTGTACTTTATTGGGGGGCCGAAGCCCCAGGGTGAAAACATAGCCGTTAGCCTCTATCCGCACCCTCGTCGGGTGTACAGGGACACCTTCCGACCAGCATCCGAATCCTGCCGGAATGCAGTTAGCCGTCGTGGCAACCTCCCCATACAGTACCTAGGTCTAAGGCCGCCCTGCCAGCTCAGAGCTACTAGCTATCCGGGCTAGTACCGGAGTCAATTTTGCCTGTATGACAACGCGCCACTCACATGCGCCGGGACACTTCCCTCCTCTTCGCCCAGAGTATTGAGCCACTGCCACGACGAAGCCAAGAGCCCAACTGGGGGCCACCTAAACTAAGGTCCGGGCGGCTCGGGGCCCCCATCCCGTCTCCCCACTGCCTGCACCTTCAGGCTCTCGATCTGGGTCGGACCGTAACGGTTGGTCATTTATATTGGTCATTGGTAACGGACCGGACGGTTGGTCATTTGTATGCCGGACTTTTATATGTGGATTCCAGAGTACCCCGAAGGGTATCCTTCACCCAATCTTGCCTTAAGGTCGATGCACCAGGGGCCCAACTGGTGGGTTACCGGATTGAACCGTCAACCAGGAGCTTACACTGCCTACACGTTAGGCTAACGACCTGAGTGAGGCCCCGAGACTAGAGGTACGGGTGGTCGTGTGAGCTGCACCAGAGATCGTGGCCACCTAGGCAGCCCCCCCCTCCCTGCGGAGCACTTATTAAAGCAAGAAGAAAAAGGATTGTAATCGTGCGCCCGAAACCGGCGAATTTTCGACACAAAAACTCTTATTGCAAATTAATTCGAATCTGGCGCCGTACTTGGGATTCGATCATTTATAACAATTCTTTGACACTAATTGACAGCAAAGAACCAATTCAAACAATTGAAACGTCGCGCCTTTGAGATACGTTGTTTTTCCCTAAAACCGCGGGCTGACTTCCAAAGAGAAAGGGAATACCTTTTTCTTGTGAAACTTTTTGGAAGGACTTAACTGCTTTGAACTTTTGAAATGCTTTCAAAGATGCCCGGGGTTCTGGAAGTCAGCTACTGGAAGGCATGAAGCCAGAATAGAATATTGTCGACAAATTATGAAAAATTGACGCCTTTCTATATAAGACGCCACAAAATTCAATTGTTTGGGAATATGCAGAAAAATTGCGCACAGCAACAACGACACCTACAGACCGCCATACTTGCGTTTCCTTGTTCCTCATAACATTGGCTAACTTCTCAAACAATTTCACCTCCAATAAATGGCTTCAAAATTTTTCTTCACACTTTTCCGACGTATAGTGCTAACTGCACTATTTAATATGACGAGTTAATTTTCGGGTATTTTTTGTTTTTTAAAAACTTACGCAAATACAATTTTTTTGAAAGGTCTCTCACACCTTCAATATGCACATTACCAGCAATTTGTAAACAATATGGTATTTGTAGGTTAAGGCGCCTCATATGAAGTGTTTCGAAAACTCGAACATTTTCTGTGAAATAGTGATTTAAATTTCGCATTTCTAGTAGCGATTTTTTAACGCCATTTCCATACAAGCGGCTCCACATTCTTGTAAGGAAATTGCCATTTAGGTTTTTGTATTCTTTAATTTTCTAAAATTAATATTTCCGTTCTACCATTAGAAAACCGAAAAGTTCAGAAAATGTCAAAAAAAAATGTATTTTGGGCGGCGATAGATGGCAGCTAGCACGAGTATATGGCAATTTCAGATAGCTAGCCCTGACCCAAGGAAATAGGAAACGAATACGGGAATGTCTGTGCCATTCTGTAGCACCACTAGTTCGTTAATAGGGCCCGGCAATGAATTTTTTTCTGCCGAAATTGCGCAGTTTTTTCGCGCAGCATTACATCACTTTCCTGTACTACGTATATTACTCCGTATATACGTACGTATACGGGAAAGTAAAAAGGGGAAAGAAGGGATAAAAATGGGGAAAATTAGACAATGAGGACAAAGGGACAAGGGAAAGGGGACAAAGGAACAAAATGGGACAAGGGGCAAAGGGAAACGGAAAATGGGGCAATGGGATATAGGACATGAGGAAAATGTGGAAATAATGGGTCAAGGGGGACAAAATGCGACAAGGTCACAATATGAACAGATGGGAGAAGGGGATAAAATGAACAGATGAGATATCGGGACAAAATGAACAGACGAGAGAAGGGGACAAAATGGACTGATGGGACGTGGGGGACAAGAGGGGCAAAATGGGAAAGGGCGACAAAAGGGACGAAATGAGACACAAAGGACCAGGGGGACAAAAATTTCAGAATCGATTTGGTGCAATACGAACCAAGATAAATGTCGTGGGTTCAAACGGCTTTACATTCGATGGAATGTTAAAAAATGGTAACTTTAATATAACTACATGAGAACCGTAATACAAATAAATTTTGTTTACATTCCCAAAAATTATATTTGGGGAAACGACATATTTATTCAAAAATTCGTGAGCTCTGGTAAAATCCGCTAAACTATTTATAATGATCTCTCGAGCATTTTAACGACTGTTGCTATGGACGCTCTCAATTCATTGTTTAGATGGTTGGTTGCTAATGAGCTAAGCGCATTTTTATATGTATATTAGGGTGTCCCTTATTTTCCGACTTTCAAATTTTTGACCGCTCACCCTTCAATTTTGTTCCAATGCACTTAAAACATGCCTATACAAAATTTTTTTGAGATCGGAGTATTCTAACCCGTGCCGACTTGAGCGCGAATTTTCATGACGGACATGTCCAGAGCATGCATTTTAATCGATCGTATTACTCGTGTTCACAGGTTGCTAATATAACAGTGTCATATGTTAGTGTCATATGCAGTGTCGAAGAAGTGTGTTTTTCTTAGGAGATAATATTAACTATTAATATAAAACACCAAATAAACGGACACAATTAACCGTCAGTCAAGTGCTTGATGTTTTATTTCACAACATATGGGAAGTACAATGAACAGTTAGGGCAAGCGCTTAACTTGTGGTTTGTGAGAGAATGATATTTTGCGAGAAAGCAAGAATTTCAACAAGAGCTAATCAGCATTGTTCACAAAATCTTATTAACTTGAACTAAACGGAGTGAAGAAAATTACAAAAAACGCAAAGAAGAGTGAAGATGTTTTTAAGCATCGTGAAGATGAGTTTAGAAATAAATTGAACAATCTATTTGATATTGCACATCCGAATGCTTTACAAATGATTATGTTGGAAGAAGAAAGGATGTTTTTATTTCGGCAGAGAGAGCCAGGATGTAAAAGTTATCTTGAAGGACTGGACGAACATCTTGCGGATAAAGAAGAAAGGGCGAGACAAAGAACATTATAAGAAGAAAAAAGATTACAAATTCTTTGATGTGATACAACTGCATCAAACACTTGACGCCTTGAAGGAGTGTACGTCTTTCTTGAAGAAAATTTGGACAGAGCATTATTCTTTCCGTGCCGCCATTGCATGCATATATAAAAACCTATTTTATAATGTGTGTGAATGTAAAATACATAATGTAGCAAGCAATCCTGACACCACTTTTTTAGCATTTTAAGGAAAGTTAAAAAAGATTTAACGCCATTAATTTTCAAAGTGGCAAAGAGAATATGGCAATATTCTTTAATGAGTCCGATTTTAAAGAAATGTTGAACTTTTATGAAAGTAACAAACTAAAGATACATCTTCCCGAGGCTTTTCATCGAACTCGATAGATGGCAAGAGATATATTTAATATTTAAAATGTTTCTGCTCATATCAGATTCTAAACTATCTTGTGTAGTTAAAAATTCCTTAAATAATGTCTCTCTGTTGATTGTAACTTTATGTCAAACCGTGGCTTTAGGGCAGTGCAGCTATAAAAGTTTCTTATCAGGATACTTTATAAAATTTCTAAAATTGAATGAAAAGATAGATTCCACAATTTCAAAAGCAAGTTTAAAACAATTTAGACACCGTATGTAGTATTTATTAGAAGAATTGTCTGTCGTACTCTCTGATGAAGCAGGCGTACAAATCAAAATCAAAGTGGTAGCAAGTTTAGACTGAGAAAATCTACACATGGAAGAGAATTCCTGTTTGAAAAGAATTGGATGAAGAATAACATGGCAAGCGCAATTGTACACTGATGACCGTTTTTAATTATTAATTCGTTAATAATCAATACATCTTATTCAATTTAATCGTCATTTCAATGAAAACAAGCCGACTCTGTATCAATCAAAAGCAGATATCTGTTCTCTTGCCTGAAGATGGGTATTTGTTTTATTCAAAACTGTCCTTTAATCTGGAAAAGCAACTTCATATTTAGAAGCTAAAAGGTTATTTATAAAGATGAAAAGCAGTGAGTGACTGCACGGAAAGACCTGTTGAATCAATGCAAGATTTTCATGGACTACTGAATGTAGATGAGGAGCAAAAGCAATTTTTTTTTGAGTTGTTTAAGAACATCGTTCACTGTAAACATATTGCAAGAAAGAAACGCTGAAAAAAAGTACCCATAATAAAAGTTAAAACCATAACACAGTCTAAAGAGTGAAAATGAATTAAATTATAATATAAAATTATATATTAAAAATGTATCAATAGTTTTCCATTGACTTAACCCAGCAAAACCAATGATCCCTAACATTCAAATTTCGCGCTCAAGTCGGCACGGGTTAATATCGACATATTGAGATGAAGTTTTATTTTCGAGTAAATAGGACCCAATAGAAAATATTTAGGGGGTGAGCTCAAAAAAATTTGCAAAAATAATTTTTTGGGCAATATAAGGGACACCCTAATGTATATACATACTGAAGTCAGTTTAGCGGGGATTGGTCGGCAGGAGCACTAAGAAATTAAAACATGGTTGTTTGCCAACGTTTCGGAAAATGTATTTCCATCCTCAGACCTCTATAAAATGAGAAAGAAGCAAACACTATTGCATAAAGCTACCAACTTAGTTAGGGATGCTCTCTCTCTCTCTCTCTCTCTCTCTCTCTCTCTCTCTCTCTATATATATATATATATATATATATATATATATATATATATATATGTCGTATAAAAGAAACGTCGAAAATGAGCTCTTAAGACAATTCAAATGACATTTTGTTTAATATCGAAGTAGTTAACTTCGATATTCTGAATGGCTCAGTCAAGTCGCAATAAGCACTCAAAACGTTCGTTTGAGAAAATGCTTTTTCGGCAAAAATGTGCATTGCAGAAGCATATAAACACTTCACAAACATGTAAATTGTATATTATTTACAAAAAAAATGAAAATATTCGTTCAGAAAGAAAAATTAACCCAGAAATAAAAATGCACTCAATTTACACAATTCGACTCTTTTTTATTTATCACTAATCCACGAAAAACTAAAAAAATGTGTTCATAATTTGTTTTTATAAATATATCGCATTAATGTAAAGTGCTTGAGAGTAGTTTGATAAGATATTTTTAATTGAGAGCGCAAGTGATTTTTTTAAAATTTGGGTTTAAGTTATTCTGTTATGTGGGCTACTTGAACCCACGCGACGTTTTCGTATATAAAACCATTGAGATTCGCACTGGATCCTTGTGCTTCTATGTTTTCTTATATGAACGTGAATGTAAATATACTACCAACACGAAGGTAACTTCAACAGCTGAAACACAATTTTTAGCATAAATTTTTTTATTGTTAACTGTGGATGCCTAAAACATGTTAATCAATCTCGCCCTGGGAGATAATCTTTGAAAGCATAGACAATTCTGCCACGCGTAGAGACGTAAGACTTCACGCGTAGAGACGTAATCGAGTTCATCAACTCAAGATTCGAAATTCAATATTTGCTCAAGGTGCCCTGTAAAGACTTCAGTAAACATTTTTGTATGGCACGGTTTCTGAATGGATTTGTTTTTCAGTTCCCTTGTTCCCAGTCATTAAGTCGATCGACTTATTTTAAAGAACGCTTCAGCTTGTCTTTGTGACATTATTCCCGACTGAATTGCTGCCAAACATTCAAGCTGATGGCTCGTACAATCCGCATACTTCCGACTTCAGGAAATCTTTGGGTATTTGTGTACTACAATGGTCAGATTACTGTAAAATCAAGAGAAATTTGCCATTGTTGAAGTTTTAAATATCGAAATCAAACCATTAACACATTTAAAGGATAAAAAATAGAGTTGCGGGCTTCTTGACCCCATTGTAAACGAGGGTCCAAGTAGCCCGGGTTTTGAGTTTATCTGCATACAATTAGGAAATTAAAAAGAAAATAGGGAAGGCGTTCTACTAATGACGAAGTTACCATAGCCGTTCTATTAACAAATATATAATTACTAAAGTGTAAACTTATCCTTTGATCAACTATCTTTAAAATCCAGTGAAGAAATAAAAGTTTGGAGGGCTCAAATACCACCATTTTTGGCACCAGACACTTGCTGTAACGTACAGGTGTACTACCGACTTTGTCAAATGTGTTAAAATGCTGCACTGTGTTGCCACCGCACGGAAAAAAACTGCAAACTAACTCGTTAATGCAATGCGTATGCGACATCAACCGTTGACATTTTTTTTTCGCGTGAGTCCCAGTAGTACCCTGAGGGTCCATGTATCCGGTGATGACGGTACAGTAAAACACGCTCAATGAAGAATCTGAAGGGAACAGTATTTTTTTTCATATTAGACAAGTTAAATTATGCAATGTAATACTGTAGAATTTACATTTGTAAGCACAGAGGTTTATGTTCCCATAAGACAGATTTTGGCATTATCACGTTCTGCATTCAGCAGGTTTTACTATACCTACTTTCACGTTTAGAAAGACGTTATCAGCAAAACCTAGACGATGAGCATGGGCTATTTGTCCGTCTTTCGACAACCTCAGGGGCACATTTCATTTTAAGGCGGTTCCACACATTCGGAATTCTGTGAGTAGCGAGCGATTGCTCGCCGAATACCGAGCAGTGTGAATGCCATTTGCCAAGCGACGAAAATTCGGTGGTCGCCCTACCATCCGCGCTCGTCGGTCTTTTGGCCACATCAAAAGAAGCGAACATTCGCCGAACACATCAGCTGCTCGGGATCGGGCAGTAGCTCGCTACTCGGCGAATGCCGAATGTGTGGAGCCGCCTTTAGGCATTATCTTCGAGGCATGCCGATTGACTGATTAGTGATTCTGGGCGCGTCAACCTCTAAGGTCAATAGTCCCGTAAGTGTAGTAAATGGTTTATCACGGGAGGTAGCGGTGATTTCCCTCTCGATGATCAGGCACCAACCTACACGTTGACTTGCAGGGTTTTCCCCAACCAGGTTATCTCCCACCAGCGGGTCAGCGACTCAGACGGGACAGGCTCTAAGCCGCCGACGTGTGGTAGTGTGGTGCATGTAAGAGTGTGTGCAAGTAAAGGGTGAGGATAGGACAAAGAAGAAGAAAAAATGTCGCACAGTTTATGGCACATTTGTTAGGGCATTACTCCGGCATTCACTTATTGATTGGAGGAACCATGGAAAACTACTGATCACAGCAGCCGGCCGTAAGATTTCTCCTCCAGAATTCGACCTGGCTATCTAGGTAGTGTCGAAAATCCTGCTACCGCCGGGAGTAGAATCTTAGGACCTCCCGGTCAGAGGTTTTGTAGCGACTACAGATGCCTTGGGCCACCTACGCCGGTAGAGCGGCGACATGCTGTGCGCTGCTGTGACGGTCCGACCCGTGTAGATCAGAGCAGTACCACACCAGTGCGACTGCACTGCTCCGCGTCGCCGCGTGACTGAGCCTTTGCCTGTCCGTTCGCGCTCGTGCGCAAAGCAAGCGCAAGCGACCCTGGCCTTCGGCATCACTTTCCTCTTTCCATCCTGCGGCTAAGGTCAGGGCTTTTCCTTTCGTTGGCGCGCGCGGAGCCTAACACCCGTAACTGGCGTTAACCCCACCCCGCGCCAGCAGATGCATTTCAAGCATGCTAGCTTCCGTATGTTGTTAATATTCCTTCCAAGCTCCACATATATGAATGTACCGCGCGGTTAGTGATACAACTCAAAATAATGTTACACTAAGAACTTGTAATTAATCCTGTAAACCATACACAATGCACATCAAGATTTTTACTTTCCCGTATACGTACGTATGGACGGGATATACGTATATACGGAGTACTACGAAAACCCAGCAGACGTTTGTCTGCCATTCATCTCCCTCTTTCCCCTCCCATCTCATGTATCTCTGTCTCTCCCTCCTTCCCTCGCCCTCTCCCTGTCTCTGCCGCTTTCTGTCCCTCTCATTCACATTTACTTGCAGATTCTGCACGTCTCTGAGCACGTGAGGTTTTATTGTTTTTTTGTCATTATTGTTTTCTTGTCAGATTCATATCCTTAATTTTCTTTTCATTTACAGCAAGACCCACTTCTTCGGCTTCTTTTGTCAATTTATTATACAATTCTGTAAGAGGTTTCTTGTTTCTGTTTATTATGGCTAAACTGAGGATTTATAGGCACAAAAAACTGTAGAAATAGGCAGGCAAAATAGGCGTTTAAAAATGTAAAATAGGCATTTAAAAGTTAAATATGTATCTCAAACAGCACTACATATTTTTCTTGTTTATATTTATTTATATACTTGTGTAGAAATTTTCTGAAGTAAAGCTAATTTAGTAACCTTGATGGAATGTTTGCCTTCAAAATTGTTTTGACATATACTAGAATCCTGTCTTTCATTGCTGAGCAATTCTGACAAAAAAGCTAGTAGCTACCTTTTTGCTTTTCATTAAATGCAAACTGATACTCTAATGCTGCACAGTATGATCGTTTTTTTCTCACATTTAAATTGTATGATTTGTTTTAATCACCATGCATAACACAATGTTGTAACAAGTGATGATACAACAGCACACATTTTTTCGCATATATAAAAATATTTCAACATTTGCAAATTTACCAAAAATTCACAGAATTCAATTAAAATGACACCTGAGCCATTCTTTCAAGCGTCTTTTTTTCTATCCGTGGGAAAAACTACTAAGCAAAATTTTGTAGTGTGTTTTGAGATTTAAAAAAAAAAAATCTGCATTAATTTCAAGCAGAAATTCTGCAAAACAACACTTGTTTTTTAAAAAAAATATACATGACCTTTTTTTAAAAGTTTTAAAGTTTTTCTGTTTGAACAGTCTTAATTTAAGACAAACATCTCTGAATTTAATATTGTACATTTACAATGTAAACTTTTTGCAATTTTCGGAAATGCAGTGTTCGCGAGGAATGGAACTTGTACCAATCCTTTGATTCATACGGGGAGAAAGTTTTATGGGAAAAAAAGTCATTTTAAAGAAAAAACTATTAGAAATTCGAAATAATAAATAATTTCACTGCACAGTTGGTGGTAGTAAAACGAATAGATTTATTGATAGGTGTTATGTACTCTGCAGGATAAAAACGAAAAGAAAGTACAATTGTTTAAATTGTTTATTAAGGATAAATGAATTTTGATCATTAAAAACGAGAATAGGTAAGATTTAGGCATTTATACATAAAATAGGCATTTATAGGCACTATCAAATTCTCCTATAATGTTCCTAATGCCTCAAAATGAGTAAGTAACCTAAAAGATTGCGTTTTCCATTGAAGGGAAAAAAATCGGCAAATAGGCAAAAATCCGCAGCTTAATTATGGCTATATTATCTGCATAAGCAATAAGCTGCGTCATTTTAAAACGTATATCTCCTCTTGGGTCTAATTTCCAAATTACTGATTCTAATATTATATTAAACAGAATTCCAGATAGTGGATCTCCTTGTCTTACTCCTGAGTACATTTCAAATGAATCCGATGGCAAGTTTTCAATTTTGACTCTTCCAGTTGTATGTTTTGATGTCATTCCAATAAGTCTAAGTAGTTTGTTTGGTATTCCTATTTTTTGCATTTTCTCCATTGGTCTAGGCAGTTTAATTTTATCAAATGCTTGCTTGAATTCCACATACAGAATATGTAGTTCGATATTATGTTCATAGCATTTTTCAAATACCTGGCTGTTTTTTGTGGTTGCTATGTTATTCCTAAACCCGTTTTGATATTCCCCAATTATGTCATCCGCATATTTAGTCAGTTTATTATTTATAAGTACTGTTATTACTAATCTTTTATACACGATATTCAGTAGTGAGATGCCTCTATAGTTCTGGCATTCCACTTTTTCTCCTTTTTATGTATTGGGCATACAATTGTTGTATTCCATTCTTTGGGCATTCGTTCTCTATTCCAAATTACGTTCATTAATTCATATTCTTTTTGGCAGTTCTCCATCTTTTTGTATGAGTTCCGCACTTATATTATCACTTCCCGGTGCTTTTGATATTTTAAAATTTCTTATTATGGTCATTACTTCTTCAAACTTGGGCTCTTCTATTTCCATCTCCCCGTCCTCTCTATCTTCTCCATAACATCCCCATTCATAATTATACAGTTGATCTCCCTGAAAGTATTCTTTCCAATATTCTGTCCAATATTTGGTTTTCTTCCGAAAGCGTTGTTCCATTTTCTGATTTTATGTTGTTATTTCTTGGTTTGTACTCTTTCGTTAGGTATTCTATCTTTTTATAAAATTTTCTATAGTCCTCTTTGTAATTTTCCTGCGAAACATCTTCAGTTTCCATTTTTAACATATTACTTTTTTGCTTTCTACAAATTTTCTTTGCATTTGTTTTCTGTCTGTCTGTCTCATATTTCTCTATTCTTTCTATTATCCTTAAGAAGACATTTTTGTCTTGCTTCGTTCTTCATCTTCATTGCGTTTCTACATTCGTCATCAAACCATCCTGAATTCCTTTTCTGTTATTTTGTCCGCACGTTTGCCTCAGCTGCCTCCACTGTCGAATTCTTGATATTATCCCATTCTAGTTCCTAATTCAAGCTTGTTTCAATTTCTTCCAGCACTTCATTGATTGAGTGTACATACCGGGAGTGTACTTGCTTTTCCTTAAGTTTCTCCACATTCCATCTTTTTGTTCTTTTGCATTTCCCTGGATTGTTGGAGTTAATTCCTTGTCTTACTTTAGCCCCTACCAAACAATTGTCAGAATCACAATTTGGCCCTCTGTAGGTTTTAATATCTATAATACATCTCGCTCTTCTTCTATTAACTAGTACGTGATCTATTTGGTTCACCACCTGCTATTAATTACCCACATTATATTATCAAGGAGACACGGAATTCTCTATCCTGGCAATGTTTGCACCCAATTCTCAGAAGCTATTGAAGTTAGGCTTAAGAAATTTTTACAGGTTACAGATATGTTACTCATAATAAGACTGCAACAACGGTTTTGAAAAACATTTTAACTATTTTTTATGATAAAAATATATTTTCTCATAATGCAATTCTTTTTTACCGCATTTCATAATTAATTTTCACAGCATTCATAATTAATTTTCGTAGTATTGATAATTAATTTTCTGCGGCACAGATACTTCGGAGTTTGAATCGAAGACACTCTCTCAGAACCAATTGAAATGGGTAATGGTCTCTCACAACGATCGGTTTGAGTGTGCTTCTCTTTCTTATTTCTATCAATGAAAACAAAAGAATTGTTGAAAACCCACTTAAAATATTAGTTTGCAGACGATATTACTCTCTTGTGCAGTGAGAAAAATCTACAGCTGACTACAACTATAATCCACGATTCCTAGAACAAGATAACCAACTGGACTTGCTCATCTGGCTGTATCATTTCGAAGACCAAGTGTAAATTTATAATTTTCTCCAGGAATAGACAACACCTGGCGAATAATCTTAAACTAAAAATAGGGAAGCATGCACTACAAAGAACTAACACTTGTAAGATACTTGGAAACTTGTTTGAACAAACACACTCATGGAGCACACATATCACACAGCTAAAAACAGAGTGAGAATCTCGGATAAACATCATCAAAATGTTATCTTCAAAACCATGGGAAGCTGAGTCTAATTATTTAAAACTTATTGGGCAATAATTCAATCCAAACTTGACTATGGCGCAGTTATATACAGGTCGACACCGAGACGACGTCTGCGCTTACTAGATCCAATTATCAACACGGCAAGCTGACTAAGCTTATGTGCGTTCAAATCTAGCCCATGCAATAGTCTTCTAGTGGAAGCGGGTCTCTTACCTTTAGATTATCGCCTCAAACTACTGTGCATTAACTACTTGTACGTATTCAACCCTCAGCTTACCACATAAACCAACAAGTAAATACATCTTCAACGCTCCCAAACCACATATTTATCGAAATCACCCAAATTATCCGACCACTTCGAGAAAGACTACTTCAATACCATAATGAAATCCATGTAGAACTAGTGGTGCTACAGAATGGCACAAACTTTCCCATATTAGTTTTATATTTCCTTTGGCCTCGGCTAACTATTCGGACTTGACACATACTCTTGTCAGCTGCCTCTATCGCCGCCCAAACATAAGAAACGAAGAAATCGTACGTATGGTTTAGGAGCTAGAGTTGTTCACAGATTGACGAACGGACGGTCACAAGAAATGACGTTTTGCTTTCAATTATTTTTTCGGTATCAAGGACCCACAAAAATCGGGATTCTGGCTACACCACGTGTTAGGGGATTTTCTTTCTTAATTTAGCAACTGGTTTAATCGTTAACAGGTCTCGGTAATGAATATTTTTCTGCCGTTTTTCGCGCAGCTACACATAACTTCCTCAACACTACGTGTATTACTCCGTATATACGTACGTATACGGGAAAGTAAAAAGTGTCTATCCTCCCAAGGCGTCCACCCTATCCGTGGTATCACTTCACTCCACTCATTAACCTTGAGGCAAATAATATTTTCCATCCACCAACAACTTCCGCATCAATTCTTCGCCCACTAATAGCTAATCTTCACCACAGATATAATAACCAGCGAAAATTCTATACTGATAGTTCAAAACGTGAAGGAAGATCAGGCTGTGGAATTGCCAGTACTACACTGTCCACCGTTCAATCACACAGATTGCCTGATAACGTCTCGATATTTTCCTGCGCTGCTTGGACAATTCACAAAACTACTGAAATTAGCACAAATAATGCTGACAGATTACTTATTGCCATCTTCACTCACTCCATCCCCTCACCAAACCATTCATTCAAAACATTCTGGAACATCTCTATACCTTTCATAACTAGTTGGGCTACAGAATGGCACAGACTTTCCCGTATTAGTTTTGTATTTCCTTTGGTCTCGGCTAGCAATTCGGACTTAACACATACTCTTGCCAGATGCCATCTATCGCCACCCAAATCACTATTTTTAATATTTTCTAATTTTTCGTTTTTTTTTCACTAGTAGAACGAAAATATTAATTTAAGAATAGAGACGTAGAGACGGACGAACGGAGAGACGGACGGACTGACATACGGACGAACAGACAGACGGACGAACAAGCAGACGGACGAAAAGGCAGACAGACGAACAGGCAGACGGACGGACAGACGGACGGACAGACGGACGGACACACGGACGGACAGACAGCCGGCCGGAGAGACGGGCGGAGAAAGGGACGGACAGAACGGAGAGACGGACGGACAGACGGACGGAAGAACGTTTTGAAAATACCCACTTTTTCAGTATCAGGGGACCCCAAAACGTGTATTTCCATTGAAATGTCGAAATCGATTTTCCGCAGCATTACATAACTTCACCTCTACTACGTATATTACTGCGTATACAGGATGTCCAGAAGCTCCCGTTACCAAAAAAAAAAATAGTCTTTGAGAAAATTGAGTTTAAAAATCACTTCCGGGCGCGAAATTCAAAGCGGCCGCTGCGAAACCAGACGGCGGTGTCTCCTGCGAGGAGCATTTTCTCGTTTCTCCGCGTAAACGGTGAAACAGTCGAGTAATATTCTCTACGGAAAGCATGGCATGGCTACACTAGAATACGTTGATAGTATCAAATATTTGTAGGTTCTGTTCAATAAATATTTTAAATATACTTATTGAAGATCCAGTTTTGTTCAAAATTATAGTCACTGTACATGGCAGCGTAAACATAAATGATGAACATGTCCAACATTTATAAACTTGTGGTGCTACAACAGCACATATTTTCTCGTATTGTTGGAAGCAGTTACGTCGAATTGAAATATTGCACTTTCTGCCCTACTAACATCTTAGCTATTATTTGAAATCGTCCAATTCAACCAAGAAACGATCAATCACGGTGTAAGATATATAGGTGGGTTAACTACCCGCCTTTGGGACCAATTTTATGAAGCCAGTTTGAGGCTAGTTCCTCCCTTCTCCGTATGGTACGTACGTTCGGTTTGGGTCGCGGTGTAAGATATACATCTTAAGATGAACTTAAACTGTGGCTGTTACACATTACGCGACCAATGACGACCTTGCCCAAATGAGATCCAAAGATCGCAGCACTTATATGCGAGAACTGTGAGAACTAGTCTCACTTAAGCTTCAGTTTTAGATTGGGAGTGAACACACCTACACAGTGCGAATAACTCACTGTTTCTATCGCAGTGTTGTCAAAACTATGTGAATTCCACAACTGCATAAAAATATAATACAAAAGTTTTGTAAACTTGTATTGGAAAGAGAAGTCTGATACCATACAGCTCTATCCAGTCACAACAATGACCCGTAATTCACAGAAATTCGCGACAGCGGAACGGAATTCAATTGTTGCGTTCCCTGCATTGTGGATACTCCCTTAAAGAGCTAGCAATTTTTATTTCCAACATTTAAAAAGAAATCATTTCTTTAAAGATTAATGTGTAAATGTATAACAAAAGGTCGAATGTAAAAACGAACAAAGAAATAGTATACAAAACTGCAAATTCTAATTTACGACGCATTCGGCTGTCTGAAGCGCAGTAAATTTGTAGCGGGCTATTATGTTTGTCACGAAATTATAGAAAAACTACTCATATTTTCAAAAGAATTAAGCATGACCTTATTTGATGATGTAGTTTTGATAAATATTGAGAAAACCAGCTGACATCTATGGCCGTTCAAATTACATTTTTTTGAAATTTTCCTAAATTTTCTGTTTCCTAATGGTAGAAATATTAATTTTAGAATATTACAGAACACAAAAATCTCATCCTAAATGGAAAGTTTCTTTTAAAAATTTGTAGCCGTTTTTAAGAAAATGGCGTTTAAGCGCTACTAAAAATGGGAAATTTAAATCTCTTTTTCACAGAAAATTTAAGTTTTCAAAAAACTCCATTTGAAGTCATTTGAAACACTTACATTCACAAATATAATGTTTACAAATTGCTGGTAATGTGCATATTAAAGATTTGAGAGATCTTTCAAAAAAGTTACATTTGGGTAATTTTTGAAAAATCCAAAAAATATCCCCAAATCAACTTTTGTCACATTAAATAATTTATTAAATGTAATATCAATAATAATAAATTAAAATTAAATAACTTACGTCATATTAAAGAGTGCAATTAGCACTATTTTTCCAAAGGTTTGAAGAAAAAACTGGAGCCATTTATGAGAAAATGGAGTTTCGGAAAATGCCGAATTTTGAGCTAGTTTTCACAGAAAACAGTTGAGTTCTCGAGAAACTTTATATGACATTATTTAAAGCACTTGTAATCATAAATATAGTAATGCCAACAAATCGCCAGTATTGTAAATATTAACGATGTGAGAGCCATGCCAAAAAAATTACATTTTTGTATTTTTTGACAAAACAAAAGAATAGAGCAATATGGCGTTTATGTCATCTCATAGAGTACATTAGGCACTACTCTTACCAAAAGTTTAAAGAAAAAATGTGTTTTTTGTAAAAATCTTGTTTTTGTAAATTTTTAAAATTGCACATGTTGCACGTAATAGTGCGCGAAAACTACTAAAATTTTCAACAACAAAAAATGTACATGACCTTAATGAAAGAAATCACTATGGAAAACAAATTTTATTGGAAAGAAAATTCTTTTATCTGTAATTTTGTAGTAGTTGTAGGAAGACGCTGAAAAAAAAATTAAACTTTTGAAAGTTTCGAAAATTCTGAGTTAGCCGTGAAAATCGGACCTAATCTACCTTAATAAGTGTATTTTACTCTATTGTTACAGCAAAATTAAAGAAAAAAATTGGAGCAGTTTTTGAGAAAATTTTGAAATGTCCGGGGGGCTTCGTGTAAAGTACCGCCAAATTTTCAAGAAAGTTTTTCAAAATCGCGTTAGTTTTCTAATTTCTTTAGCCTGGGTTAGCTTCACAATCTTGCCCCATCCTCTTGCCAGCTGCCATCTATCGCCACTCACAATATATCTTTTCAAAAGTTTATCGATTTTTTTGTTTCATAATGAAAGAACCGAAATATAACTTTAAGGGCCGGCTTCACAAAACAGGGAGTAAGAGTTTACTCTGGAGTAAATCATGTTTACTCGAGAGTAACATCTTGCAGCGTTTCACCAACACTTTACTCGAGTGTAAATCGCTTACACGAGAGTAAATTCGTAAGTAAATTTACACCGCGAAAATTCGCCGGGTAAACTGCGGAGTAAGCTCAGTTTTCAATGTGCGTGTACCTCCGACGTGTTTTTATGGCTCGACGATAGCAAATGATGGTATTTGAAGATGCGCGATTATTTATTATTATTCGGAATATTATCCTCTAGTGCGAAGACAAAGATGGGTGCGGGAGAGAATGGATTGTTTTCTTCCAATTATGACTATGGATATTTTGTCACGAGGTTATGTTTGGCCAAATCATCAGCTCTTCTATATGAAAGAAACGAATTATTTGCTTACTAATTACAAAAACAAAAAATAAATACAAGAAGTAGGATAATTTCATAAACTATTTTTTCTGAATTGTAGGTATCTTATGATTATATGAAATCAGTTCAGAATCCAGATCGAAACAGAATGTCTATTAAGGGCATTTAAACAGTGTAACAAAGTACTTTATTTGTGAAGTACGATGTTAACTTTATCAGGTAGATTATAAACTGTGGAGGACTTTGTAAATTTCTTTTTTACCGATGTGGATACGAAATAAAGGTAGTAAATATACAATAATAAAAAGAAAATAATAACTACAAGAACTTATTTATTCAGTTAAAAAACACAGTGAAAACTGTATATGACGTATGGGAGAGAAGATTATCTGCGCACGTTTTCTTGAGTTCCAGAATCCCTTTCCAACATTTTAAATATAATTAGTTGAAAGATTAACACATTTTAAAAGTGAAACAAACAAAATAAATAATAATACAATTTTAGAAAGCGCGAGATTAGCAACAAATAAAAAATTACACGTTTGCACACTAATTCGTAATTATATTCGAAAAACTAAGAAATAACCTACGTTAACTCAAAACACCACACAAGACTATAACCTAACCTAACATAACCTACCACGTCGCCGCCAAGAACTCCCAAACTAAAAAATGAAAGAAAATAACTAGAGGTTCCTGTTGGTCCGCCTTGGTTCATAGCATCACAGTCGCACACAGCCTGTTGAATCGCACTCTTCTGCGTATGAAAAATTGCGCGTGCAGTCGGTTCGCGGAGTAAACCGGAGAGTATGTACTCTAGAGTAAAATAACCCTCCAGAAGCGTGGTGAAACGCTTATATTTTACTCGAGTGTAACTATCCCTGAGTAATGCTTACTGTCGAGTAGCTACTCTTAACTTTACTCCACTGTTGGTGAAATCGGCCCTAAGAAAATTAAAGAGTAAAATCTCGTATAACGAAATTTTTGTTGAAAACTTCAGAGGCGTTTTTAAGAAAATTGCGATTAAGTGTTACTATAAATGCGAAATTTGAAGCTCTTTTCCCAAACTTTTTTGAGTTTTCGAAAACCTTCATTTGAAGCTCTTCCACTCACAAACGTATGCAAATCGCTGGAAACAGGCATTATAAATCATCTTATGCGGTTGCAGAGGGCCATTGGCCAAGCTAGAATAAATAAATAAATAAGGGCATTATAAAGTTGGGAGTGATATTTAAAAAATTACATTTATATAATTTTTTAAAAACAACAAAAGAAAACAGCAAAATGAGTTTTATGTCATTTTACACAGTGCAATTAACACTAACCGTACGAAAAGTTTGGAAAACAAAATTGGAGCCGTTTTCAAGAAAATTGTACTAGAACCAGTGGCGCAGTCTGAGTTTTGGCTTAGGGTATGTAACTCGAGAAACGAGAAAATAATTTAAAACTCCTAAATATTCCTCATTCGCCCATTTCTGTCACATTGGTCAATTACAGCACACAAATAATTTGTATATTTAAAATAAAACTGATCCAGTAAAAGTAATAATACTTCACGTACTTCATGTAGTTTACTGGTTGAAAGTTAGAAAAAGTTGACTTAAGTTCACGACCTAGCAAAATATAAATGTGTGTCCTCATACTTTAATAATAAGAGCACAATCAAACCCAATGATTTTCAAAATTGTCCAATTCATATCATTTGGAACCCATTAGAATTGACATAATTTATAAAATGGAAAGTAATGATCTATTATAAAAATATAATACGAAAGAGAAAATCAATCAATTTACAGACACGTTATGAAAAACAGATGACAGGTGTCCTTTGCTGCTTACATCAAGGGTTTCATCCAGTATCGAGGAGACAAAAAAGGCTTTAGAAAATTCATTTTTAATTTCATGGGATATTACCATGCTCACACTTAAAATCCAATTAATCTGAATTTCTGGCGAGATTGCATGAAATACTGCAAGTTTCCATATCATCCTTGTCTGTTTTATCATATTTCATTATTGCACTTATATATTCCACGAAATTTTCTCGATTTGATGATCCCCTATTTTCATTATGGCTAGAAAATACAAGCCCTTGTCTCCCAAAAAAGCATACAACTCGAATGAAGTGTGACAGAACTTCCCTATTTTCTCTTATCAGTGTTGCATTGCTCAAAATAGCCTGCGTTGGCTGTTTAAATAAAATTATATCCTCTCATATTTTTTTCAAATATTTTTAACTGTTTCTCACGTGATATAATTTGTCCACGGAACAAAAACACGACTCCATAATTATGTAGGCACTTTGGATCACGTTGTGCTCGCCATTCCAGGGCACAGATGTGTATTGCACAGTCACATACCCTCGTGCATTCAACCAACACAATCCCTAACCTAAATTGGCTACAAATATATAGTTGCTAAATGCATTAAAACAAGGTAATAAAACTTAAATAAAACGACAATTCATCTCATTCTCGTACAAACACCGGAGAGAACAATGAAGTTTCATAAAACGACAGTTTTTCGTGGGCATCTTGGATGTAATGAGTCATTGTGCATCTGATTCACAGCGCAGGCTAGGCGGCATTTCAGACAAATTCGTTCATCCTTGTGAAGAATCGAATTCTCAACGGTGCTATGTATAAAATATAATGAAATATTTTGTAGTAGAACAAGAAAATAACAAATGGACAATTTTTAATCATTTTAAAATAGAATTAGCTGATACTGTCAGGGTATGTAACACATCATCCACATCCATGGACGCTACGCCCCTGATTATTTTATTTTTGATTGTTGGAGTTCAGGTGAAAAAGTATTTAATTTGTAACGATGTCAGCAAATAATAAGCGGCGACAATGCACTAGTCTCGCCAAGTCTCTTACCAGTTTTTCTGTACAAACAATTACATTTCATCATTAGAATTAGTTTCTCTATGATCCCTTTTTATTTTAGACAGTTTTTCACTTTTTTATTTAAAAATATAAAATACGCAATAAATAAAACTAGTGGTGCTACAAGAGCACATACTTTCCCGTATTATTGGAAGTAGCTATTTAGAATTGAAATATTGCACTTTCCGCCCTACTAATTCCTACTAGCATCTTAGGTTTCCTACTAGCATCTTAGCTATTATTTGAAAACGTCAAATTCAACCAAGAAGAAGGCACGATGTAAGATATATAGGCGTGTCTACTCGCCGCCTTTGGAACAAATTTTCTGAAGCCAGTATGAGGCTAGTTCCTCGCTTGCACGATCGGTTTGGGTCGCGGTGTAACATATACATCACGAAGTCTACAAGGTACTTGTAGACTTCGTGATATACATCTTAAGACGACATCTGAAACTGTGGCTGTTACACATTACACGACCAATCACGACCATGCCCAAATGAGACCCAAAGATCGCAGCACTTATATGCCAGAACTGTGAGAACTAGCCTCACATGAGCTTCAGTTTTAGACTGGGAGTAAATACACCTATGGGGCAGGATGTAATGAGTCATTGTGCATCTGATTCACAGCGCAGGCTAGGCGGCATTTCAGACAAATTCGTTCATCCTTGTGAAGAATCGAATTCTCAACGGTGCTATGTATAAAATATAATGAAATATTTTGTAGTAGAACAAGAAAATAACAAATGGACAATTTTTAATCATTTTAAAATAGAATTAGCTGATATTGTCAGGGTATGTAACACATCATCCACATCCATGGACGCTACGCCCCTGACTAGAACGTTTCCGAAAACATGGACTTTTGGGCTCATTTTCACAGTCAACATTTGAGTTTTCGACAAATTATATAACACAGTTTAAGAACATGTACTCGTAAACGCAAATATGTGAACAAATCGCCGCTATTGCAAATATTATCGACGTGAGAGAAGTTAAAAATATAATTTTTATAATTTTTGAAAAAAACAAAAGAAAAGAGCAATATGATGTTTACGTCATTCATGGAGTACATTTAAATGAAAACTTTGGAGCTGTTTTTGAGAAACTATTGTTTTTGTTATTTTTTTTTAAAATTGCATATACTGCACGCAATATATTGTGCGAAAACTACTAAAAGTTTCAAAAACGTACAGTACTTTAATGAAAAGGATAATTATGCACAATTAATGTTCATTTGAATGAAAAATCTCTATCTTCAATTTTGTGATTGTATGAAGTCACCGAAAAAAAATCAAAACTTTGTAATTATCGAAAGTTCAAAGTTCACAGAAAAAATCGGACCTATGCCACATTTATAAGCGTATTTTACTCTATTCTTACAAGAAATTTCAAGAAAAAATTTGAAGCCATTTTTCAGAAAAATTTGAAAATATCCCTGGGGCTTCATGTGAAGTACCCCCAAACATTAATGAATGTTTTTCAAAATGGCACAGCTTCGACTCAGACCAGATTGGTAGGGGTTTCTGCAATTTCGGAAATATCCTACACATGGTTAAGGCGCTAGTGTTGTTCACAAACACTCGACGGACGTCAATCGATTTGTCGGTATGAAGGGCCCACAAACACGGATTCTGGATACACCACGTGTTAGAGGATTTTGTTTCTAAATTTAGTAACTGGATTTATCTACTTTGTCGTCATTAGGGCCCGACAATAAGTTTTTCTGCTGAAAATTCGCAGTTTCTTCGCGCAGCATTACAAAACTTTCTCACTACTGCGTAAGCGGTCGAAGTGTAATAACAGACGCATTAGTGTAATGTCTGTAACAATTGGAATGGCTGATATACCATTTTATTGACCGTAGAGAACGTTGTAAAATTACTGTTAAGTAAATGCTAATTTCAATTAAGATAATTACATATTGATGGTACATGACGAGACGGCCTTGACATGAACGCAGCGCGGTAATTTCGAATTTACCTTTGTGAATTTACACTTTTTGAAAATACAGAGGGCGCCGAACATGAGATCAGCACGACTTTCTTTACCGTTCTTTGATACACACGTGAAAGAAAAGAAAGAAAGAAAAAAAAAAGAGAGAGAGAGAGAAAGCCGCTCCTGAGAAAATGATTATGTAAAAGTTAACTAGTGGTGCTATAGAATGTCACAGACTTTCCCGTATTCGTTTTCTGTTTCATTTGGTCTCGGCTAGCTATTCGGACTTACCAATACTCTTGACAGCTGCCATCTATCGCCGCCCAAACTGCATTTTTTTTTTGACATTTTATTAATTTTTCGGTTTCTCAATAATATATCAAATCTATTATTTTAAGAATATTAAAAAACAGTTAAACCTTACCCTAAATGGCAATTTTCGTTGAAAACTTTGGAGCCGTTTTCAAGAAAATGGCGTTTAGCGCTACTGTAAATGCGAAATTTGAAGCTTTTATACAGAAAATTTTTGAGTTTTCGAAAACCTTCATTTGAAGTCATTTGAAGCACTTACACTCATAAATTCAATAGTGTTTACAAATTGCTGGAAATGTGCATTTTAACCGTATAAGAGATCTTTCAAAAAAATTACATTTTTGTAATTTCTGAAAAAAAAAAAAACCTCCCAAATTAACTTTACGCCATATTAAAGAGTGCAATTAGCACTATCCATTCGAAACGTTTGAACAAAAAAATTGAAACCATTTTTGAGAAAATGGCGTTTGAGCGTTTCTGAAAATGCGCAATTTTGAGCTAGTTTTCACAGAAAACAGTCGAGTCGAGAAACTTTATTTGACATTATTTAAAGCACATGTACTCATTGATATAATAATCTGAAAAAATCGCCGCTAATGTAAATATTAGCATCGTGAGAGACAAGTCAAAAAAACTAGTTTTTTACAATTTAAAAAAAACAACAAAAGAATAGAGGAATATGGCGTTAATGTCATCTCATAGAGCACATTTAGCACTACATTTACCAAACGTTTAAAGTAAAATTTGGAACCGTTTTGAGAAAATTTTGTTTTTGTAATTTTTTAAAATTTCAAATATAGCGTGCAATACTGCGCAAAAAGTAGTAAAATTTTCAAAAAAATGTACATGACTTTAATGAAAGAACTCACTTTGGACAACACATTTTATTTGAAGGAAAAATCTCTATCTTCAATTTTGTAGTTCTAGGAAGACGCCGAAAAAATTTCAAACTTTGGCAATTTTCGAAAATTCAGAGTTAATCGTGAAAATAGGACCTAGGCCACCTTAATAAGTGTATTTTACTCTATTCTTACAAGAAATTTAAAGAAAAAATTTAGCGCCGTTTTTGAGAAATTTTGAAAATGTCCGAGGTGCTTCATGAAAAGTACCCCCAAATTTTGAAGAAAGGTTTTCAAAATCGAGGCACCACGAGTGGACGCAGTGGGGAATATCTATTTTGGAAGAAATCGCACGTATGGTTTACGCGCTAGTGTTGTTCACAGACGGTCAGAGAGACAGACGGGCGGACCCACTTTTTCGGTATCAGGGGACTCCAAAACGTGAATTTCCGTTGAAATCTCGAAATCGATTTCCGCAGCATTACATAATTTTCCCTATACTACTTATATTACTCCGTATATACGTACGTATATGGGTAAGTAAAAATTGCCTATGATCGACGCCAAATTACACAAAAGAGACTAACATTTTCGAACAACATAGCGTGACTATCTGAAGATGTTTTTATGACAATTCATTAAGAAAATAAATTACCTACATAACTGTAGTTGTAGGAAGACGCCAAAAAAATGTTGAATATTACAATTTTCAAACGATCCTGCATGTATGTACGAGTGTTAACTGATGGTAACGACCTCTGGCGACAAAAATTTTGTTGAGGAAGACATGGAAACAATTGTGAATTTTGAAAAATCTGGGATTTCAACCACCATGAGACCTGCGTCATTCTACTAAACGTCCTTCAGCCTATCCAACAACAAAATTTAATGAAAATTGATGGTGCCTTTTTTACTGAAAATATCCCAGGGCTTCATGTAAAGAACCCCCCCCAAAATTAAAATATCGGTTACAAATTCATGGGGCCGCGAGATAAATCTGATCGATCAGGGAATATCAATTTTGGAGACAATCAGCTGAATGATTTAGTGGCTAGTGTTGTTCACTGGCGGACGTTTTGCCATCAATCGATTTTGCAGTATCAAAGCCCCACAAAGCAGATTCGGGCTACACCACGTGCTAGAGGATTTTTTTCTAAATTTAGCAAGTAGATTTATCTACTTTTTCTTTACTAGGGCCCTGTAATAAGAGTTTTCCTGCTGAAAAATTCGCCGTTTTTTCGCGCAGCATTACGAAACTTTTTTTTCTTAAGAAGTTCCGAAAAAGTAAAAGTATTTTATGAGGGTAAAGAATTCTGCGGTTTATTAGGGCTAGTTTTTAATCATGATTAGAGCAGACCTTTTGCAATCAGGAATAAGTTCGAAATCTTATAATATGATTTCAAATATGTGCACCGGTCACGATTTTTGATGCATTTAGTATCATGAAAAGTGCTTGGACTGATGAAGTGACTGAATGGAGGTTGAGTCAATTTGAAGCAAGCTGCGTACTTTCTTCAATATCCAGTACAGTAGGTAACGTAGGTATGTTAAAGAATTTTTTCTTTAACATACCTACGCTTCTTTCAGTTTCGCGTTTTTGTTAATAAGTACAGTGAGACGTCTACTATCTGAACTAATTGGGACCCGGTTAGTTAGGATATTCGATAATTCGGATAACCGAACATGTCTATGTAGGCTACCGTTTTCCTAAAAGATGGTGGGTTTTCTGGCAACAATGAATATTCTGGTGAGTGACCGCTGTTAAGAATTTACGATCGGTTGTATGGCAATGTACCGTAGTTCTCTTGCACTTAAAGGTGGTGAAAAGCGTTTTTTTTCCTAATAATAAACATTCCGAGTTCTTAAACATTTATTGTACGATTTATCGAAGTTCACTGAAATCAGATGATTGACTACAGTAATGTATCTTGTTAATATTTTATCACCGTCAATCACATCGGGGACCATTCTCAATATACAAAAGAAAGTGAATACGAATAGTATGAGGTACCTAATTAAAAAAAATATTCCGAGAAAAAAAATAATTCAGATATTTTCGAATGATTGACGTTAGGATAATCTTTGTATGTTCATCTTTTTCGATATTTTTGTACTTGGTAATATAGCTAAACTGCATTTTGAACCTTGTCAACCTACTATGTTGATTGAAAATTAACATGACAGTGATTTAACGCAATTTATATAAAACTAGGAAAACTCGGTAGACGTTCTGTCCATCACCTCCCTCTTTCCCCTCCCATCACCATTCTCACTGTCTCTCCCTCCTTCCCTTACCCTGTCCGTGTCTCGGCCGCTCTGTCCCTGTCATTCACATTTACTTGCTGATTCGGCACGTCTCTGGAGCAGGTGAGGTAATATCGGGGAGACCCAGGACCAGCAAAAATGTAACAGAATGTTCGAGAAGAGCTCATTCTGTAGATTACGGTGTGAGAAACGTTTCTTCGTCACAGAAGAAAGAAAAAGAAATCAGTCACAGAAGTGCGGCTCAAATGAGGCTTGCTATAAGTGATGGCGCGCATCACAATTTGGGCGATTGCAATGAAATATTTAAATTGTGCGAAGTAAAGTTCTTAAAATAGGGATGTAAAGTTTTAATCTTCTCTACATTAAAAGTATTTTGGATAAAAAGTCACGGAGCTATGGCCAATTGAAAAGTGTCTTTTTATATCGTTTCAAACGTAAAACTGACCATATTCGGACTAATGTGGCCCAGTGTTTGAGTCGAATAAGTAATGCTGGATAATCATAAAATTGTTGTGAAATACCATGGGCACCACGTCAGCCAAAAATACGTTGATAAAAATACCATTAAATATTTGTTCGTTATTTTCTAAAAAATAGCGAAAATGCCGACAAAATGTGGTGTTTATGGGGTTTGTGGCACCCCTGAACTAATTTTAAAATCGGTTTCATTATGTTATTCATTATGTTATTCATTATGTTTCATTCAATGTTATTCTTGCATCGAAAACTAACCTTTTTTCGTTAAGCCTCTACAAATATCTTGAATTCAGCTTAACAATGAAAAAAAAATCATATAGAGCTGTGCGGAAGAAATGTGGGTCGTAAATAGCGATAGCGCGCGGCAAAGTTTTAGCCGATTGAAGTGAAATAGTTAAATTGTGCGAAGCAAAGTTCTTAAAGTAGAGATTTCAAGCTATAATCTTATCTAAATTAAAAGTATTTTGGATAAAAATTTCCGCAGCTATGGTCAATTGAAGAGTGTGTATTTCTATGGTTTTAACGTAAAATTGGCCATATTCGAGCTAATGTGGCACACTGCGTCAAATAAGTATTGGTTGATGATCATAAAATTGTTGCGGGGTAACGTGGGCACCACATCTGCCCAAAATCCGTTGATAAAAATCAGATTAAATAATATTTATTCGTCATTTTCTCAATAGTAGCGAAAAACGGCAGAAAATGGGGGTGTTTATGGTGTTTGTGGCACTCCTAAACCCATTTTAAAAACGGTTTTATTGGTGCCGATGTTGTTCTTGCATCGAAAACTAACGTTTTTTCACTAAGCCACTGAATTCTATTTTTTTCGATACAGCCTAATATATATATATATATATATATATATATATATATACACACACACACGTTAATGAGGTGCTATCTTAATATTGATTCATATAATACATGATATATCTGATTTCCTTAGGATGATATTATATTGTTTCTATTGCAGTTACGACCATCAACATCAGACGAGGTATGAATTTAGGCTATATTGTCCCGGTCACGTCAACCCCAGCATCTACGACGCTGCATGAAATTCATGTTCCGTCGTACTCTTAACGCTTCCAAATCCTCTTGCAGCAAGGCGCAGTGCGCGGTGCGCCGCGGAGGCCGGGCGGTCGCGCTCCGCCTCAGCGGAGGGGGCGGGCGGCGAGCGCTTCCGCGTGAGTTCCGGCGGCGGCGGGCCGTGATCAGGTGCTCTAGAGTCGAGCGCTCCGCCTCCCCCGCGCCCAAGGCCGCACGCGACTCCTCCGCACACGGACCACACCAAATCGCGATTAAAAACGAAGCGAAGACGAGACACTCAATGTCGACTAGTGCAAGGCCTTCAAGAGTGATAAAAGATGGTGACTTTCGCGTGGGGCAGTGGGATGAGATGAATGATGATCGGATGAAGTCTCAGATAAACTGAGAAATTCAATCCTTTTGAAAGTGACAGTGTAACACAAACGAGGGGAAGATAAAAGACGACACACGGAGGTCCAGGATGGATAATAGAAATCCCAGTTAGAATGAAACCGGTTTAAATCATAACACTGTAGTCGGAATATACAATGAGTTAAAGATCGGAGGCGCCGGCGCAAACTTGTACGCTAGCAGCGCCGGACAACGCAACGCTCCGTGGTCATGAGCCGCTGCTGCCGCCGCAGTTGCGAAGCGTTTGTGTGCGCTCGGCAACAGCGCGCCCTCACTGACCCAGCTGCGACGAGCTGGCAGCGCGGCGCGCCCTTGAACTTGACTCGCGGCGCGGCTGCCAAGGCCGATCCGCGGCCCGCGCCGCCGCGGCCCAAGTTCGGTAATAGCCCGGTAACCGCGGCGACGCAGACATGGAGCGGGGTAGAGGCAGGGGGGAAACAGTTGGGCGCGCGCTCAAGCGGGGCGAGCAGGTCGATATCGCTGCCGCGCGACACGATGCCGCAAACCCCAACTTTGGCACAACACATGAGGGGAAAGTGTTCATGGGGCGAGCGCATATGGCAGGCAGCCGCTCCTTACGCAACGCGGACGGTACACTTTCCGTTTCGATCCGCTCCACGCAGTAGCGGCGGCGGCGACGGCGACAGCGGCAGCCGCGCTACGTACCACGTCCTGCATCCAGGTGTCCATTCCGCGTGAGGCAGGCACTCGCTTACATCCCCGGCCACGCGGCCACAGCTCACGCGAGGAGTTTGCTCCGGCGCGCCTCGCCCGGCGTCGCTCCGCGTTCGCTCCGCCGGCCCCGGCGGCCCTCGCCTCGGCGCGGCGCGGCGGCGGCGGCGCGGCAGCTCAGCGCTGCTGGCGCAGCCGGCCCGACGCTCCGTCGCGCCTCCACACAGCCAGAACGCAAACCACGTGCTCCCAGCCAATTCATTCCCGGGCGGAGCACGCGCGGCCGAGGATCTAGCGTCACGGACACTGTTCTCAACCAGGCTTGCTATGTTGCCAGCGTTCACACTAGATCCTCGTCCGTCTGCGCCATTGGACGTGCTGGCCGCCTGCAGCGGAGCCTATATTCAGATGGCCTTGAACTTGACGGGATTTTTTTTATTCAGAGGGGGCGGTCTGCTGAGGCCTTGAGATGGGGTGGGGTAACAAGCGGGGAGTGGAGGGGGTGGCGCAGAGCCGCGCCACGCCCACCTGCCGCGCCACGTCGAGCTGCCACTACCCGCCGGCCGAGACCGCCCCTTTAGTTTGCTACTTGCCTTATAAGTAATTTTTATGTGAGAGTGTGTGTATGTGTGTGTGTGTATGTATGTATGTATGTGTATATATATATATATATATATATATATATATATATATATATATATATATATATGTATAAGTAATTTTTATGTGAGTGTATGTGTATATATATATGTGTGTGTGTGTGTGTGTACAATTGATGTTTCGATGAGCCATTAATAATAATAAAAATAATAATATATATTAGCAAACCAAACAACTTTTTTTATTTTGACTACGAGAAAATTTTATGATGGTTACAGCAACTGAGTCATCAAACCGAAATCATTGCGGTTCTGACAAATAACAAAATGCTATTATAAACATCAATTAAAATAATTGTTTAAATGTCTTCAAAACCTGTAACTGTCTTACAGTGCCCAGACAGTACCTTACTTTTCTAAGCAAAAAAAAAAAAAAAAATTCAACACACTCAAATAATTCTTCTCTAAAATACTCGTAACTAACACCTAGTAATGCGATCGAGCCATAAACTAATCCTGCGACTTCCATCTCTATGACGCAATACATTGGCAACACAAATTTTCCTATGTAGAATGTTGTGGTACTGCTGTAAACAAAAGAACGCTTCTCAATGAAAAGTAATCAATATGAAATACTTATTTATTCGTTTATTCAATCACTGGAACGGGTACATCTACCATAGTTTACAACGAATAGCATACGAATACGCAATATGTTACACAAACACTCGGAAACCGTGGGTATTTCATATTCTTGGTAAGACTAGAAACCGGTCATTAAATGCTCACCCAGTTAAGTCTTCCATGTTCATCACAACACAACATACATTTCTATCACAGGAATGTCGGAGATTACGATACAACAGAAAATGCGATTGTACTTACGATCACGTGCAAGTGTTTGTAATCACGTATCGACGTAGAGATTTCACATTAGCATAAAATGATCGAAAAATAACACACAAATAGGATAATTCGCGCTAGTACAAAAAAATTCCACTTGAGAGCAGTGGCGTTGCAACTCTTTTGATCGACTTTTGAAATCGATAAATCTCGACCGACTCCAATCCAGGTTGTTCACCGTTTCTTACAGGTTATGAGTCAGACCAATTGTAAACTTATAATAAAAATAATTTCGGAATCGGAGTTCTTTTTAAAAAAAAATTGGGATCAATCTTTGGGATAGTATTGTGGGAAATATATTAAATGTCTAGACAGTTTGAAGCAAACATTCAGTTTCTTGATTTTTATTCCACAGCCATGAATTACATTTTCCTCCTATGTACTCTAACAGAACTGGAAGCTTTGGTCCACAAACAAGAGAACATAGCATACAGTTGACTGAAACTGTAAGGGAGAAAGAGGAATATTTGAATGACAAAACATATTAAGCCAACATCATATTATTTTCTTAAATTGGCATTTAAAGCAAATTATTTTTGACCACTGCCACTTCAAATATTATTTACAATTGTAAAACCATAAAAAAAATGCAGCCGAATGCTTGAGTATAGAAACAACTATCACATAATCTGCAAATGTTTCAAGAGTATACAGTCACAATAAGCTCCATACCCTTGCTCAATGTGCTCTTAAAATTTTACTATTTTCGTTTTAAATACAATGATACATTATCAGTCAAACCTACATTTGTACAATAAATATTATCCTTCCCTCATTATCTCATAAACATTATGAATTCAATAATTTTTTCATACAAAAAATGCAATACATAAAGTGATATACAGATTCACACTCCATTCTCTTGATTCTTGATTCAGATTCTACTCATACTCACACTATCAAAATAGTAACTTGAATACAATTTCACTGATACATGACAGCAAATGAGCAAAACACACTAACTCTTAAAAGGTTAAAAGAGTTCCGGCACATTCTAGACTAGGAGCATGGACTGGTGGGTAACAGGAAACAATACTGTTATTATGACAATAATTATTACATGTTAAAATATTTTGGAAAGTGTGAATAGTAGGGTTGTAAGTATTTCGTGAAAAGTGTATTTTCAATAAATTAAGAACAATAAATCACTCTTCTAACACTTGCAAACCTGCTTTAATTAACACACAATATCACAACTGATTTATCTGATTCCCATAAAGCGCTAAAACATACAAGTCACAAGAACATGGAATGGACATTGGTCTTGTCACCCCCCAGCCATCAATAGGGCTTCTGCCAGATTAACGCAATTGCAATCACTGCAATATAGAGCTGTAGGCAGATTTCTGTCACAAAAGGAGCAGCTGTCCAGTTTCAGCCTTTCTTTTCAATTATCACTTTTAAATCTGTTATCGTCTTCTCAAGGAGTTCCAGCCAATTCACAGGTAGAGGGGATGGCTTAGCAGAGCCAGATGCACTGCCTGAGCTCTCAGTCTGGTCACTAGAGGGGGATACTGATGGAGGAGACTCATCTTCTGATTCTTTTGAACTGCTGGCAACAGGAGGCAAAGGAGAGTTCTCAGCTGAGCTTGCCACAACAGCTGAATTAGAAGATGCAGAAGTTGAAACAGATGTTGATACTACTGCTGGTGCTACATTTCCCAGAGAAGGTGTTGATGTAGTAGAAGTAGTGGTGGTGGTGGTGGTGGCGGTGGTGGTGGTGGTGGTCGTGGTGGTGGTCGTGGTGATGGTAGTAGTAGTAGCAGCAGCAGTAGTGGTTGCAGTGGTAGTAATGGTAGATGAATTAGCATCAGCAGTAATAGCAGGGGCAGTAATCATAGTAGTAGTTGGAGTAGTATTAGTGGTACTAGTAGTAACAGTAGTAATAGCAGGGGTAGTAGTCATTGAAATAGTTGAAGAAGAAGTTGTAGTAGCAGTAGACATAGTAGTTGTGGAAGTGGTAGTTGTAGTACTTGTAGTAGTAGTAGTAGTTGTAGTAATAGTAGTAGTGGTAGTAGTAGCAGCAGCAGCACCAGTAGTAGTAATAGTAATAGTAGTAGCAGCAGCAGGAGTAATAGTAGTAGTAACAGCAGCAGTAGTAGTAATAGTAGTAGGAATGGTAGTAGTAGTAATGGCAGTAGGAGTAGCAGTCATAGCAGCAACAGCAGCTGTAGTAGTATTTGCAGTACCGGTAGTGATGGTAATGTTGGTGGTTGTGGTGGTGGTGGTGGTGGTGGTAGTAGTAGTAGTAGTATTAGTGGTATTGGGAGTAGGAGTAGGAGTAGTAGTAGCAGCAGCAGCAGCAGGTGGAGGAGGGCTGGCAGCAGCAATAGTAGTAGTAGTAGTATTAGTAGAAGAAGAAGAAGAAGCAGAAACAGTGTTAGTATTGTTATTATTAGTAGCACAAGGAGCAGAGTTAGCAGCATCAGCATTAACAGAAGCAGCTGCAAGAGGAGTAGTAGTGGTGGTAGTAGTAGTATCAGTAGTACCAGCAGCAGCAGTAGTAGTAGTAGTATCAGTAGCAGCAGTAGTAGTAGTGGTAGTAGTAGCAGTAGTAGTAGTAGTAGTAGTAGTAGTAGTAGTAGTAGTAGTAGTAGTAGTAGTTGTAGTAGTTGTAGCAGCAGTAGCACTAATAGTCATAGAGGTAGAATTTGCTGTTATTGTTTCTGATGATGTTGTTGATACTGATGTTGCTTCAGCTGTAGAAGAAACAGAATATTCTTCTATGCTTTTTTCTGCTGCTGTTGCTGCAACAGCAGATGGTGACACACCCTGTTCATTAACACTTCCAATATCAGAAACTATTTCAGTTTCTGTACCAGCTGAAGATGAAGTAGAGACAGAAACAGCACCGGCAGTAGCAACTGCTGCAGTTCCAGGGGAAGCTGTTGAAATAGCGGGTGCTGCTTCAGCAAGTTCTTCTTTAACTTCCTCACAACCTGGTGTTTCTGTATCTGCCTCTGCTGCTGTTTCTGCAGCATCCATTGCAGCTTCTTCCTCTTCTTCATCTGGAGACAATTTGCGCTTCTTAGTGGGGTTGCCTTCTGCTGCAACATCATGATACTCTTTTGAATAACATCAGAACAATGGAATTCTAGTAGGACAAACTGCATTAACAATAAATTTATTGTGATGTAAGAAATAAAGTATTTTTTTGGAAAATCAACAATATTTTAACATTTAGTTATTTTCACTATAAACAATTTGACGGATTCTGATGAATACGAGAAGTTATTTACTAAGATGGAGATATTACCTGTCTTTACCCAAAATTCTGATGGATTTTCAATTACAGAGTATCATCTTACATTTCTCAAAGCTGAGAGAAAGGCAATGAACATGAGAAAAAGCAACAACATTTCATAAACATCATTTCAAAAACAAAAACATTTCATTCAATAAAACAAACAACAACAACAACAACATTACATAAAACACTTTAAAACAAGTAAATTGTAAAGCATTATTTTAAAAGATAACACTTGACATTTTATTAATTCTGGGAAAAAAAAAAAAAAAAAAAAAAAAGTTTATATTTCAGTGCCAATGTTATTTCATGATTTGAATGAACAACTGAAATGATGCGACAAACCATACAACTTTACAGTGATATTGAATTAAATAAAATGTTTTCCCAGAATTTATCAAAAATCACTTATACAGTTCTGATTTTCACCCATTCACATACAGAGAAAACATTCTTAGCCAGTGACTCAACATAAATTTTCTTCAAGAGGGTAAGGGGGGAGGGAGCTGCAATAGATCTAATGTTCAGCCAATTTGATATTTTCTGATCAGGAATTTTGCATGTATATTGAATTTAAAAGTAGTTTCTATTTGCCAATTTATAGATATTTATCATATATGAAACTGAGATATTGGATGATTTTCATTACTAATTGAAATTAATAAAAAAATTATTACATGAACAGACACCAACTTCTAGGGGGTGGGGGGTCACGAAGCCCAATGAGTTCCCTGATCAATGCACCACTGTTTGAAATGCAATCACCATCTTATGTAAGTTTTTCTATTGTCATTCGAATAAAGAAGTTACACCAATGGAATTGCATTGGTCAACACACCAATGTCAGAACTAAATTATTTGAACTAATTTATTAATTAAAATGAAATAAAATAAATCATTATCCGATAAAGCAATCCAATTAAAATAATACAACAACAACTAATACCTGGACCTGTATGAAAACTCTGGTCTTTAATAATTGTTTTAAAAGTGAAAATTATTTCATAGCAGAACCTAACTTCAAACAACCAGCCCCTGAATTGTGCAATACAAGTTTTATAGACTTGCTAGGGTGTGAGTGCAACCATTCAAATTGCATTGGGTTTAGAAAAGAAAATTAAACAGTCCCTTTAATTTAATTGTGAAAGATATTTTTCTTTTCCCTTGTATTTAATTTTTACATAAGATTCCCATTTCATGCACTTTTCTGACCACCCATACTGAGGAATGGGAGCTTCCCAAAGAACTGAATCTCTAAAAAAAATTTCTCATTTTGTAGGCCTCACCTATCCCCCTTCATTTACCCCACACTCAAGATCCCATAGAACTCACATGTCCCAACAAAACTTTGAGTCCCCTCTTTTTTATTTAATTTTTTTTCTCTTCATCTTCAATCTGTTGGTCCCAGGACTGAATAGTAATTTCCCATCCACTTGTAAACTTAGAGGGTTCTTTTTGATGGTTTATTGGAAACTGTCAAAAACTGTAATCTATCCACAGTGTATTACATAGAGAAATGATGATGATGATAATAATAATTGCAACAACAACAACGATAATAATAATAATAATAATCATAATCATAATAATGATCGCTAATGACCTAGCAGTTGATGCAACCTTAAATAATAATAATAATAAAGTTATTTTTTCAGTATCTGCATGTCATCTAGTTGATAAATGAATTTAATTTGTGCAGAGAAATTAATGTTTAACTAAAGTTGCTACAACTTTCTCACATCATTTATAATGATTATGAAAAAATGTTATTTCACAAAATTATGACTTCTAAAATTTCATTTATTGTGAGCAAATCTCTCTCTTCTAAACTGCTCAACAGAATTTTTCTTGGATCTTCTATGTGTCATAATATTCTGCAACTCACTTTATAAGAAAATTTGAACTTTCTTATTTGAACTATTTGAAATATGAAAAAAATTCATATTTTGTACATAAATTTCCTTATGTTTTGGCTCTTCAAAAACATCTTCAACTTTTTTTTATTGTACCTAGTTTAGAAATGGCAGTCATTTTTGTTTCATGCTGGGCGCCATTTTTCGCGTTTGCAGACATTTACTCTTTTCTAAATTACTCCGCTCTAGACTGTTCTAGCATTCTAGAATAAAAAGCATTTGATTTAGTATTCTCTGGCCATCAAATCAAAATTTTATTTATGTATCTTCTGTTTTTATCTGGGGAATATTTGCAACCAAATCTATGGACCGCTATCATACCAAACTTCAATAAAAATTTCAACTTTTAGATTTAACTCGAAGTATTTTTAAAAAAATCGAGAACTTACAAAAAAAAGAGGCTTCATTTCCACATTGAAGATACATTGTGCCAAGTAGTAATCATATTATTTTGAAGTTATTTTAAACTAAAAACTACATTGATTTAAAATAATTAATTATACTTTATTATTAATAAACATTAAAGTGGTCTAATATATAATTTTTCAAGTGCCCTTATATTATAATTTTATATAATTTTCAATATTACTTACTTTAAAACAAACTTACAACTTGACATCTACATTTGTAATTGAAAATATGGTCACCTTGATTTTAAAAGATGAATGGGCCAAAGAAAATTATTTATAAAATATAACAAATAAATAAATTCAGAGTTTTGTTTATTTTTCTCATTTAAAGTTGCCATTTTGCTCACTATTTCTGAAAGTTTTCTACAAACGTAGATGTCAAGTTGTAAGTTTGTTTTAAAGTACGTAATATTGAAAATTATATATTAGGCCACTTTTATGTTTATTAATAATAAAGTATAATTAATTATTTTAAATCAATGTAGATTTTAATTTAAAATAACTTCAAAATAATGTGATTATTACTTGGTACAACATATCCTCAATGTGCCTCTTTTTTTCTTAAGTTAAATTTCAATTCACTTTATGTTTCAATTTTTAAAAAAATGCTTTGAGTAAAATCTAATAGTTGAAATTTTTACTCAAGTTAGGTATGATAGTGGTCTACCCTGTGTGCAATTTTCAGATTTTTATCTGGTCCCCCAAGACAGATTTTACAGTTCAAAATTTGAAAAAATCCAAAATTCCAATTTTCAAGAGGATGTAATTTTCAAATGGTACATTATATACCAGTGATATTTTACAAAATGTAACTACACTATTATGTGTAAAAGCACAGAAAAAATTAAGGCTATGATTCTATTCCTTCTTTGAGAAATGACTCCCTGAAAATCGAATTTCGTCCATTCGCGTTCCATAGATTTGGTTGACAATATTCCCTACATAAAAACATTGAAGACACGTAAATAACATTCCAATTTCCAGGCCAGAGTAAACGGAATTGAATGCTTCTTATAATAGAATGCTAGATCACTCTAGAGCAGAGTAATTTAGAAGAGAGTAAATGTCTGCAAACGCAAAAAATGCCACACACCGTGAAACAAAAATAGCCACCATTTCTAAACCAGGAAGAATAAAAAAAGGTTAAAAATGTTTTTGAATAGCCAAAACATAAGGAAATTTATGTACAAAATATGATTTTTTTCCAAAATAGTTGAGCGACCAATTTATTAAATTTTGGACCACTTAAAATGGATTGACCCAAACGTAAGTTTTAATGAAAATGGTACTTTTGATGAAAAACCTTTAAATGACATCAAAAGTTTCAGTACTGAAGAACCAATTGCTTTCAGTACAAAACCTAACTTCATTAAGGCATAGGAAAAGTTCAAAGAAAGTTCAAATTTTGTAATTTTCACAAATTCATCAATTGTAATGAAAATCTAACATTTCCTATGCTCATAAATACCTTTTAAGGTTGATTAGATTGAGAACAGAGAATATCCACTATGTGGAAAATTTTGTGAATGGTTTTGGTATTAGTGTTGTTCACAGACAGGAAGACATTTTTGGGAGATAGGAAGAGAAAGAAGGGGGAGAGAGTGGGAGGGAAAGCCAGAGAGAAAGAGAGAGGGGGGGGAGAACAAAGAAAACTATGTAGAATAACCAGGTACATTTAAGAAATTAAAAAGGGAACAGATATATTGGTTACTACCTGGAGCTTCCACTCTCTCAAATTCTGTTCGTGCAGCTCTTGTCTTTGTAAGTAATGTATCTAAAGTGGGAGTGAGGCCACCAGGAAGACCTAGAGATACATCACAACTGTAGACTAGCACCAGAGCTCTTAGATCTCCATTTAACTTGTAAGCTTGGATTTGGACATTTACCAGATCCACAATTTCTCGAAGAGAGGTTACTAAATTATCTATGATACTGCACGTTTGTTCTGTGAGAACATGTGACGCAACCTAAAACAACACAAGGATCTTATCATAATATTCACAAACTCATTCTACAGACGAGAAAACCAGCAATTAAAAAAAAACAAAAAAAACTTACCTTGGGAAAATACATACAAAGGAAGTTGTAAATAATACCAATATTAAGAGAGGATCGTTCATCAAGTAAAACAGCTTCTACATAATCTACAAAGTAATTGCTGGTAGTTAACATTGATATATACTTTTTATCCACATGCTGAAACAAAATTTAACAATTCAAAAATTATTCACAAGGCCAAAAGAATTATTGATCAATGATGGGTTTGAATTAAAGCATAATAACCCACACGAAATGAGAAAAGAAAAGAAAGAAAGAAAGAAGAGGGAGGGGGGAAAAAGAAAAAAAAAAGAGAGAAAAACAACTCTTTTTTTTTTATTGAGGAGTTTAAATGGATAACATAAAAATGACAACAACGCAGAGTCATCTAAGAGCCATAACAATGACTAAATTTTATCATATGTGTAAACTATTACAGCTTTTCCAGAGTGAGAAAAAATGTTTTAACGTTTCCATTTTAAGCTAATATACTTCCATAATTTTCCGAAATTTCCAGTTAATAACTGTAATACATATTAGAATTCAGAAGAAAATACGAACTTATCTTTCCTGCAAAGGTCACATTATTATTTCCAAATTTTGAGACATGTTAAAATATAGCCCCCAATAAATTGAAATATTTGTGTTTCACACTGCACATTATGAACTAAAGATTGCTGGAGCCAAACATTATTGTATAATAAAAACTACAATTTTGAGTATTTTAATATTTTATGACTGATTCCTTCAAAGAAAAAGATTTTAGTGATGTAATAACAGTAAACAATGCTTTTGCAATCTAATATAAAATAGCCAAATAGTGGATATATACTTACTGAATACAAAAAATATCTTTTTCAAAGGGTATCCACAAATAAGATAGCAAAAATTTCCATAAAATAACACTAGCTAAACTATTACTAACATTCACATGAGGTTTTTGAAAGGTTTCTTAGCCCCAACCATCTACAGCCACAAACATGATTTTTTTGGTTGCTTTTTTTTCTTTTAAACATCAACTGAATATTACATTTTCTAATTAAAAAACAAAGAAACAAACAAGAAATATTTCTGTCGTCATAGGGTAAATCATGTATTGTTCAAATTTGTATGTCAATTTTTGGCGAAATATGTTAAGTACTGAAACTACAAGTACTATATTTTCTTTTAGTAAAACGACTAAATTCAAATGTCTCTGTTGTTCTTGAACTTTTGTGACCACAAAATTTATGCTATTAAATAAATAACTTAAAACAATCATAATAATAATAATAATAAACACAACAACAACTTTTGAATTCTGAACTATAGTTGAAAAAAAAAAATAAAAACTATGACATCAGTAGTTGTTTCAGACTAGAGAAAAGTTTATTTTTCTTCTGCTGAAAATAATTCTTGTATATGTGTAAATGAGTATACACAATATGGACTTGTGCAAAAATATGTACTTTTTACATATAATTTTTAGAAGTGAAAATTAATTTAAATGCAGAATCCAACTTCAACTGGCCATTCTCTGAACTGAGTGTTACAGAATTATAGTTTTAAAGGTAAGAAAGAGTAAGAATAGTTTACATATTTTAAACAATGACCCAGTAATTGAAAAAATCTGAAAAAAAATCATAACAAGTGGTGTTTTACGAGAAATTTTTGAAATTACTTTTGTGCCTAAACCCATGTTCTAGGACACAGAATAAATTATTTTTGTGGGAAAGGAAAAAAGTAAAAGAGCCGAGAAAATATAAAAAAATATATTTTTTGACAATATATATTATTTTTTTATTTCTCATTTCCATATATAAAAATGAATGTTGGTATATATATGTATAAAGAGGTAACCTCTGACACTGTGTGACTGATATCCATGAAAGTTGGCAATTTAACGTGTTTTCTTTACCCAGGAGGTTTATGTGCTGTTAATTCTATTGTAACTTCACTATATGACGCTGCAGAACAAAACTGCGCTTTATTTTAATTCAATTTCCATTCAAACTGCGCTTCACATGGACTTCATTGTTGCTGAGCGTCGCCGTGTGACGCAGGACGGGGCCCACGAGAACCGGACAAGCCGACCCGGGAGACAGAAAGACTGACAGAGTGAGAGTGAGTGAGTGAGAGAGATATGGTGTGCATAAGTAAGAGAGAAAAAGGAAAAGGAAGAGTGACATAGAGAGACAAAGACAAAGAGACAGAGATAGAGACCAAGACAGATTGACAGAAAGCAACAAAACACAGAGACACATAGAGAGGGGTAAACACAGAGGGACAAAGAGACAGAGAAAGACAGAGCCAGAAATAGAGAGGGTGAGAGAGACAGAGACAGACAGATAGGAACATACAGAGAGAGAAACGGAGACGTTTTTCTTTCTCACAATGATTGAATATGGAAAAAGAAAAAGAAAAAGAAAAAGAAAGAAAAAAGAAATAAAAGAAAAGAAAAAAAGGGCAATGCTGGTTATTTTGCAAGTTTCTTTTTAATTAGGAAAGTTAATGTTTGGACAATGAAAAGGATTAAAAATTAAAAAAACAAAACAAAAAAACAACAACAAAAAAAAACAAAACAAAAAAACAACAACAAAAAAAAACAAAACAACAACAACAACAAACAAACAAACACGTTTTTGGCTGTAGGGGAATAAATGTAGAGGGAGAGGGACAGAGCAACCTCTTAAAAACTCTCTTATTACTTTCCCACATACATAGTATATACGGAGTATGTAGTATAGGGAAAGTTATGTAATACTGTGTGAAAAAACAGCAAATTTTTGGGAGAAAAAAATTCATTGCCAGGCCCTGATAAGGAAAAGTCAATAAATCTAATTGCTAAATTAAGAAAATCAGTGGTGCAACAGAACGGCATAGACTTTCCCATATTAGTTTTCTATTTCCTCGGGTCTGAGCTAGCTATTTGGAATTGCTACATACTCATGCCAGCTACCATCTATAGCTGCCCAAAATACATTTTTTTAAAACATTTTCTTTATTTTCCAGTTTCCTAATAGTAGAACAGAAACATTAATTTTAGACTATTAAAGAACACTAAAACCTCATCCTAAATCACAATTTTCTTTGAAACATATGTAGCTGTTTTTAAGAAAATGGCATTTAAGTGCTACCAAAAATGTGAAATTTGAAGCTCTTTTTCACAGAAAATTACATTTGTAAAATTTTTGAAAAAACAAATACCCGAAATTGAACTTTACGTCATATTAAAGAGTGCAATTTGTAATATCCATTTGAAAAGGTTGAAGAAAAATTTGGAGCCATTTATGAGAAAATGGCGTTTGAACGTTTCTGAAAATGCGGAATTTTGAGCTAGTTCTCACAGGAAGTGGTTGAGTTCTGAAGAAACTTTACTTGATATTATTTAGTGCACAAGTACTCATAAATATAATCACGCGAACAAATCGCCGTTAATGTAAATATTACCGATGTGAGAGACAAGTCAAAAAAATTACATTTTTGTAATTTTTGAAAAAAACAAAAGAAAAGAGCAACATGATGTTTATGTTATCCCATTTAGCACTATGAGAAAATCTGATTTTTGAGCAAATATTTCGCCTAATATTCCCATAAATTTATTAAAATTTTCAAAAAAATATACAAGATCTTAATGAAAGAACTCACTTTGGAGAACAAAGTTTATTTGAAGAAAAAATCTTTATCTTCAATTTTGTAGTTGTAGGAAGCGGCCGAAAAAAATTAAAACTTGCAATTTTCGAAAATTCAGAGTTTACCATGAAAATTGTACCTATGCCACCTTTATAAGTGAATTTTACTCTATTCTTTGAAGAAATTTAAAAAAAAAATTAGAGCCGTCTTTGAAAAAATTTTGGGTGTTGAATGCTTTGTATGTTAGAAGTTCTATTTATTCTTTGTTTGTTTCTTACATTTGACCATTTGTTGCCCATGTACATATTATTCTTTTAGAAATTATTTAAAACCCGTTTGACATATAGGAAATAAAAATTGCTAGCTCACTGTGAATATCGACAAAGCAGGGAATGCCACAATGGAATTCCGCTTCAGGCTCACCAATTTCTGAAAATTATGTGTCAATATTGTAACTTGATGTAGATGTATGAAAGGGAGTTATAATTGTCAAATTTATGTTGATATTTCCATAAAGATATTTAGTTTTTGCATCAAATGCTCTATTTTTTGTAATGAGTAGAGTATTTCTTGCATGGTTTTAGAATACTTTTCTCTCATCATGGCCCTATGAAATGCATTTCTATATTATCTGAGGTATCAGACTTCTTTTTCCAACACAAGTTTACAAAACTTTCGTATTATATTTTTACACAGTTATAGAAAAAATGTTCATATTTCAAACGAGAAGCTTCTTACAACGAAAGGCAATTCACTAGTGAGCAGCCAGAATTTTTGTAATTGTTTTGATGTCAATTGCATATATTCTACTTACTAGGGAGCAGATTTTTATGCTCTAAAAATCTTGAAATATGCTTTTAAAAATATGCATTTATGACCTAAAAATTATGAAATATCCCCTTTAATATGCACTTATAATTAACAATATTTCATTTCTGCTGCAAACCTGTCTTGACAAAATTCTTAGAATGAAATGAAAATTTGCTTGAAATGAAAAGATATATTTTTTGTGCAAAAGTAATATAATGTACCCTACTTCGCAAGAGGAATAATCGAAGTAAATATTCACCCTAGTGAAGTACATGGTATGTCTTGTTGAATTTCTTCTGACTGGTTTAAAAAATATGTTCTCAAGACATATCCCACATTTGCCTGAGTATTTTATCTACAGAAAACAAAAACGCAAACTGTGACTGGCTCTTTCAAATCAATGAACGCTCACAATTACATATGATTCTTTGAAAAGATGAAACGTTTTATAGATTAGGCTCTTTTTTAATGAAATATGCAAAATATGCGCTTATAATTACATGAATATGTACTAACAGGAAAAGTCAGCCAAATATGCACTAAGATATTAATCTATATAGCATCATATTCAAACCAAAATTTTACCTAGCTATGTCCTGACCCAACGGGCAAAAATATACAAAATCATAGAAATCCGCTCGCTATTAATTACTGTATTAACATTATTAACCAAAAGAATTCACATACTTTTGACACTTGCTTGCTTCTTGATTGAATTTGACATTTTCAAATAATAGCCACGATGTTAGTAGAGCACAAAATGCAATATTCCATTATTATGTAGCTCTTACCAATAAAATGGGAAGTATGTGCTGTTGTAGCACCATTCGTTTCCCGAAAGTTCAAAACTTGAGAGCAATTGCTCAAGTAGTTCAACATTTTTTTTTTAACAAAACACACATACATAAATACATTTTTACTGAAGATTAAAAGATATGAAAAGAATTTCCTTGATCATTAATAAAATTCTCTGGCTTTTCCATATTTTTCAGAAAGTGCCAACATTACTCCAAGATACACTTGTTTTTAATCAATATTATTATTTAAAACTCAATAATTTAATAAGTGGAATTTGTAAATAAATAAGATATAAAAAATTAAAAGCAATTTTCAAAATAATTTTGATATAGCAACCATCAGCCCAAACTCTGCAATGTTAATTTAAAAGGAAATAATAAGGTCTCAAAGATTTGACACAACTTTATAAAAAACATTGTAACGTCAAACAATGATATATTTTATTTACATTATTTTTAAAAAAAATGAAAACTAATGTACTACTTGACAAGGAAAATAACTCAACTACTAAGATTCTGGAATTAACACTGTTAACAACATCTAGCAGAGTTCCTTTCTCAACCCACATTTCCTAAAGCTTTTTACCAGTTGCAAACAGTTCTATATTTGCATCAGTTTTGATAGAAATGATGAAGACTGTTTTGAAGAAAACCTACAGAAACATGAGATATCTGTCAGTAAGACTTTTTTATGTGAATGTAGGGAGAGAAAAAAAATGGACTGAAAACAGGAGTCACTCTGTAACTCGTTATTTAGACTTTTGTATCTTAAGCAATCTCTATTTTTTCTTTTTTGCAATGGTGTTGCTGCTCCAGCCTAGTCAATTACTTTTCTTGTCAAGTAATGTGTTCTACATTTTCTTACTAAGACATCTATAGCACCAAAACAATAGGAAGTTGAAGGATTTAAAAATTATATTAAATTACCTGGGCATGACAGATATCGAGCCAAAGTTTGGGGAAAAAAGTGAGATGAAGAGGCACCCCTTCAAAACCCACCATTGCACTCAGATTCACAAGGGACTCGGACATACAATCATTGTTGATAGCAAGGCGACACATAACATCAATGAATTCATGGTACGGTGAATAGAAGTCCAGGAGGGCTTGGTCATATTCTTCATCGACACCCTGAAACAAATTTGAAATAATTTTCATGATAATTTACTTTGTGAAGGTTTTGTATACAGTCAGGCAAGAGCCTAGTTTCATTTCTAGGTAGAAGTGGTCATTACAAATTTATTTTAATTATTTCAGTGCTATTTGTATTTTTTACAACATTTATAAAGGAGCACACAACCTTTTATTATTTTATGAACTGCACTGCAAGAACAGGACAAATGTGACAGTGAAGTAAAAAACGAAAACTTCATATAGCTGTGGAGGAACAATTATAATCTGAAATTCGCTGAGAGAAATTACATGCAATAACACCAATAATATTCAATAACATATTTATGATAATCTTCTAGATTAAATCAATGCTTCACTGAATCATTCTAGTAACCTAGAAAACAAGGGCATGCAAATTATATTGGAACAGATTCTTTTACACTCTAAAAAACATATGTAAAAGTGAAAATAAAAATAAAAAATTCTACAAAAGTTTTGGATAATACAAGTTGGAAAGATGTATTACTGAGGCTAATGCTCTGCATCTGCAATGAAACACATTACAAATAAAACAATTCAATAACATATGGTTATCTTTTAAGTAATTGGTATAAGAAACTACTACTATATCAGATTCTTACTTATATTATAACAGCCACTATCTATTAAAAATAAATATATTTTTAAAAAAAAACCCTCTCAATTTAAATTTGGAGCATTACAATCAAGTAATAAGTCATTCCATAATAAAAAAATCTCAATAGAATCAAATAAATATTAATAATAAATTTATTTCCAATTAATTTTATTGTCATAAACTATTGAGGGTTACACTAAAATAACATTATCAATATGAACTATTTAAGGTTACACCCAATGGTTCAGGCCACTTTGTTAAGTTGCTCGGTTTCCTCTCAAGGTGATCCTACTTCTCTGCTTTTTATTAGTCAGCCTCTTCCTCTTGTTCCTGGTTTGTACTTCAGGTACTTGATAGGTGAGTTGGTAACGGTAATATTTTGTGATTTCAGCATCTCTTTCGATCATTTTTTTTGAGTAATAATAAGTTTCTATATTCAACCAAAATCTAATAAAATTTGGATTCCAATAATCTATATAACATTAAAGAGAAGTGTATTTACAAATCTATGTTAAACATTAAAGGATTTTTCATACGTCATCAGTCACATTGTTTCATTACACAATTTGGTTGATCCTGGGTTTATGATGGCACGGTTTCCTTTGGATCCTTTTGTGATTCATTATTTCTCGTGATTCTCATAGTGCAGTTCACTTGAAAGTTTGTGAATTATTTTGCTGGCATTGATTAATTTTCTTAGGTCAAAGAATAAATATATAAAAATATGACCACGTGCCAAAGCCATATAAAGCTATACATTTTGACATACGTTCTTCATCACCATCCATTTAAAATAACAATTCACATTATTTTTGTGTTTCTTAAACAATTATCAAAATGTGAGTTTGCTTGCTGCTTGAACTGAAATATAAATGGGTTTACTTATTAAACAGCCTTCTACTAACACATTTAGTTGTTACTATAACAACTAAATTATTTATTTGAAAATTGCATGAAATTCAAGATCGTGAAGTATTTGTTGGCATGGATTTGAGTGTCTTTTTTCATATTTTTTAAAGTCTTTTTCTAATAGGTTTGTGAAATATAAGGTATGAATGCAGGTTTTATTTTTGAATCACTCTCAATGAAGTTTTTTTGTATTATAAGGATGTAATTAGTGCAGAGACACTACAATAATTTTAAGTATTACTATAGTAGTGGTAATACTATTAAAATTGTATAATTTTAACAAATATGTGAGTTGATTTTTTCTTTTTTTTAAAAAAAATATTGCTTTCTTCAACATATTAAGTACAATTTATGTAACAAATAGACGAGTTGATTTATTAGTTTTAAAATGGGAAGTTTGGGGGACAATAGCCCCCCCCCCCCCTATAATAAAAGTTTAAGTAGTATGAGTATGTGAAATAGAGTTTATTTTAAATAATCATATTTACTGCATTAACATAATAGTTTTCTTCAGTTTTTATTGTCATTTAACACCCATTAATTATTTTGAATTGCATTAAGAAGTGAGTTATTACTATTTATTTCTTATTGGTTTTATAAATTTTAGTTGGGGTTGATCCTGGGATTAGGGTGGCACGGTTCACTTGAGAGCTTGCGAATCATTCTGCTGGCATTAATAAATTTTGACACAAAGCATAAATATACACAAAATGGCCATGGATTTAAAGCCATACGAAGCTATACATTTTGATGTTATGAACAATTTCTTCTTCATCACGACACATTTAACCCATTAAGTCCCATTCTGCTGGCATTAATAAATTTTGACACAAAGCATAAATATACACAAAATGGCCATGGATTTAAAGCCATACGAAGCTATACATTTTGATGTTATGAACAATTTCTTCTTCATCACGACACATTTAACCCATTAAGTCCCAACGTTGCGTAAACGCAACATTTAATACATATATTTTTTAAATAAAATGATTCGATACAAATTTGTTCTGTAGCATTTTCACACTAAGAATAAATATTATTGTTTCAGTTTTTGTTGTATTCATTCATATTCTAGCGTAAATCTGCTTTTGTTGAATTTTCAAACTTGGAGATTTTATAAAGGATTGTGTTATCAATATTCAATTATTAATTTAATTGTTACAAAATTTTCTTTTTTACAATATATTACTCGACAATCTTCCTTGAACCTTCTATTATCATTTTAGAATATTTATTATGAAGATAAGTTCATACATTGCTTATTATTGATCAATTACAATAATGTTGCGTTTACACAACTTTGGGATTAGCGGGGTATATAGTCTTAGCATGATAGAACAAATGCAGTTCCATTGTAAGCTTTGAGGAACAGACACCTCACTACCGTGTCATATTTCCGTCTCTGATATAATTATCTCTTCTTGTAAATACAGTGCCTTATCTTGCATTGTTGCATCTCGTTCATCTGTGCTCAGTACACATTTCGCTTTCTGTAACGTTACACAGCACAGATTTACTGCTCGAACAAAATTTGCAATTCATTTTTTGCTACTGGCACGATTCGCGAGAACCGTACTGCAAAATGTCCGTTAGAATCAACCTCAACAATGAAGAAAAAGGAAAAAGCCTTTTATGATTTTGCTTTCGAAGAAGAGTCGAAGTAATGATGGTTAGGTGGAATGACAACTCCATTGTTACAGTTGCTATCAACAATGGCACCATTCAGCCCTTGGCAAATGCCAAAAGATACAACAGGAAAGAGAAGAAGTCTGTTTCTGTCCCACAGCCCAACGTAATTGCGAAGTACAATAAATATATGGGGCGTTGATTTACATGATAACGCCATTGCAAATTACAGAATTCGGATGAGAAGCAAAAAATGGTGGTGGCCTCTATTTACCAACTTGATTGACTGTGGCAATAGTAAACTCATGGAAATTATACAATATTTCAAATGAAGATAAAATGTCGCAGCTAGAATTTCGTTCTCATTTGGCCATGATCCTAATTAAATCAGAGGAATGTGCGAAAGGAAGTGATCACATAATGAGACAATGAATCCCTGGAGCTTGAAAAATCACATTATGGTTGACCCTCACACAATTCCCTTCCTAACGAAGTACGGTACAATGACGTGGGTCACGTGATTATAGAAGAAGAAAATAATATCAGAAGAAGGTGCAGAATGTGCAAAAGCACAACAATTTTCAAGTGTATAAAGTGCAATGTACATCTGCATTCAACCTGTTTTCAGTCGTTTCATGACAAGAACCGATATACCTCAAGTCCCAAAGTTGCGTATACGCAACATTTTGTTGTACATTAACTAAGAGTTAGAAAAATTTGTAAACGTGTTTTTTATGCTTTCTACTGTAATTTTTGATTAAATACAAAATATTATTTAAAAAATATTATTATTGCAATGCTTGGTCCTTAATGGGTTAAAATATCACTTCACATTTAAAATTACACTTCCCAACACTTTTCTTTTAAAAAAATTGCTTGTTTGCTGCTTTGCTTGCTGCTTGAGCTGAAATATTACTATAGAAATAGGTTTAGATATTAAAAAGCCTTCTAACATCACATTCAGTTGTTACAGTAACAACCATTATTTACTTTCATCTTGAATACGATTTAATTACATGAAGCATTTGCGGCCACGGGATTGTGTGTTTTTTCGTATTTCAAGACATCTTTTAAAAGATTTTGTGTGTCTACTGTGATGGAAGGTATAAATGCAGGTTAGATTTTGGTTGTAACATTTTAGTACACAAGTCTAAATTATGATTTGTAAACCGCCAAAAACTTCTTTATCAATAGAATAATTTTCGTCCAGTTTCTCTTGAATTATTAATTGCATTACGGTCTCTGTTTTTAAATTAAATAAATGAATCTTAAGATGAATGAATCTTAAGATTAAATCTCAGCATGATCTTAAGTTATGAGGTTATGTTGGATTACTTTACTGTCATGGTTTCATATCCAGCGCAAAATTGAAATCCACAATTATGTAAAAATCAAAATTATTATGTTCAGTACATATGTGCAGTTTGTACATGTATTGTGTATGCCAGGATTGAAGTGAATAGAATAATTGAAATTCATGTATACCATATAATACTATTTTAAACATACTTATTAAGTTTGTAACATAACAGTTATACATATTTAATATAAATTGAAGCAACAACTAAGATAAACAATTGATTTGAAAAATTGTTAATTTCTAAATCTGCAGCACCGTGGACTGCTAACATTTTCGGTTGCCTGATGCTTTCACGTGGAAATATCAAAAAACTACTAACTGAGTTTTGAAATGCAAAAGAAATTTAAAAACAGAAAGGGTTGCCTTTCAGAATGCATTAGGGCTTTTTTTTCTCTCCCCTTTCTTTCTTTTTTACTTTCCCGTATACGTACGTATACACGGAGTGATATACGTAGTATAGGGAAAGTTATGTAATGCTGCGCGAAAAAATGGCCAATTTTCGGCGGAAAAAAAATTAATTGCCGGGCCGTGAAAACGAATAAGTGGATAAAACCAGTTGCTAAATTAAGAAAAAAAATCCCCTAACACGTGGTGTGGTCAAAATCCATGATTTGTGGCTTCTTTATACTTAAAAATCGATTGACGGCATTCCGTCTGTCCGTCCGTCCGTCCGTGGTCAACGCTAGCGCCTAAACCGTTCGGTCGATTTTCTTCAAAATTGATATTCCCCAGTCGATCTGATTCTAGTCGAAGCTTTGTGATTTTGAAAAAGATTCTTTAAAATTTGGGGGTACTTTATATGAAGCCCCCCGGGGATTTTCAACATTTTCTCAAAAACGGCTCCAAATTTTTTCTTTAAATTTCTTGTATGAATAGAGGAAAATACACTTTTTAACATGGCATAGGTCCGATTTTCACGTACAGCTCTGAATTTTCGAAAATTGTGAAAGTTTGAATTTTTTTCGGCGTCTTTCTCCAACTACAAAATTGAAGATAGAGATTTTTTCTTCAAATAAAATTTGTTCTGCATATTGAGTTCTTTAATAAAGGTCATGTAAATGTTTTTCACAATTTTGGTAGTTTTCGTGCAATATTGCGTGCAATATGTGCAATTTTAAAAAATTACAAAAACAAAATTTTCCCAAAAACGGCTCCAAATTTTTTCTTTAAACTTTTGGTAGGGATAGTGGTAAATGTACTCTATCAATGACATAAAAGCCATTTTGGTCTATCGGTTGGTTTTTCAAAAATTACCAAAATGTAAATTTTTTTACTTGTCTCTCACGTCGTTAATATTTACATTATCGGCGATTTTTTTACATTATTATATTTACGAGTATATATGCTTTAAATAATGTCAAGTAAAGTTTCTCGAAAACACTACCGTTTTCTGTGAAAAGTAGCTCAAATTTCGGCATTTTCAGAAATGCTTAAACGTCATTTTCTCGTATATGGCTATTTTTTTCTTGAAACTTTTGTAACGGATAGTGCTAATTACACTCATTTGTATAGCTGAAGTTTATTTTGAGTTTTTTTTTGTTTTTTTCAAAAATTATATAAATGTAAATGTTTTGAAAGATCTCTCACATCTTTAATATGCACATTATCCGCAATTTGTAAAGATGATTATATTTGTGAGTGTAAGTGCTTCAAATAAAGTATTTTGAAAACTCAAAAATTTTCTGTGAAAATGAGCTTCAAATTTCGCATTTTTAGTAGCGCTAAAACGCCATTTTCTCTTAAACGGCACATAATTTTTAAAAGAAAATTGCCATTTACGGCTAGGTTTTTGTGTTCTTTAATATTCTAAAATTAATGTTTCTGTTCTACCAATAGGAAACCGAAAAATTAAGAAAATGACAAAAAAAAAATGTACTTTTGGCGATGATAGATGGTAGCTGGCAAGAAAGAGTATGTGGCTCTTCCGAATATTGACAAATAAATAAATAAAATAAATACGGTCATGCTTAATTTTTTCAAAATACGAGTAGTTTTTCTTTACTTTTGTGACAAACGTAATAGGCCGCTGTAAATTTACTGCGCTTTGGACAGCTGGATGCGTCGTAAATTAGAATGTGCAATTTTGTATATTATTTCTTTCTTCGTTTCTTACATTCGAACTTTGTTATATACTTACACATTAATATTTTAGAAATTGTTTATTTTGAAATATTTGAAATAAGTAAAAAGAATTAATAGCTCTCAGAATCATCAGCGACAATGCAGGGTCTGCAACAATGGAATTCACTTTGCGCTCGCGAATATCTGTGAATTAGTGTCATTGTTGTGACCTAATGGAGCTGTATGAAAAGGAGTTATAATTGTCTAATTTATGTTGATATTTGCAGGCCAATATTTAGTTTTGCACCAAATGCTGTACCATTTGTAGTGAGTAGAGAATTTGTTGCATGGTTTTAAAATACTCTTCCCTAATCATGGCCCAATGGAAGGCATTTCTATATTTCCAGGGTATCAGGCTTCTTTTTCCAATACAGGGTTACAAAACTTTTGCATTCTATTTTTGTGAAGTTGTAGAATTCACATAGTTCTGACAACACTGCAATGGAAATAGTGAGTTCCAAGCGAAGATGTTAGTTGCGCATAAAGTGCAATATTACAGTACTACTTAGCTGTTTCCTCTAATACGGGAAAGTAAGTGCTGTTGTAGCACCACTAGTTTTTCTTTTTTCTTCGTTTTCCCCTCCACTGTACCCCTGAGGAGGCGGGAATTTATTTTCTTAACTGGTATACACGTAAACTGCTGCCTTGCAGTTGAAGTAGCTGAGAGGGAGGGATTTTTTTTCTGCCTCTAACTAAAATTAACTAAAACTAACCTAATTTTAGCTTAAATCTAATTTTCTAGTTACTAATATAGCACTTTGGCATACCTAACTTAAAATAACATTTTTATTTTTTTATTTTTCTTAATCCTAAGTAAAATTTTTCTAGAAATGTTCTGTGAAATGTTCTTTTTGTTTATTTCCATTCACGCATCCTTCATTCTTGTTTCATTATATACATAACCATTCATTCTACTCATTCACACCCACTGCACGACACTAGTCTTCTGTTCGCCACGGCACTGGTTTGACTCAAAGTGTCCGTGGCGCTCAGGCCCATTTGGAGGCGTGGCAGGTGGAGCGCGGCGTCGCGTTCCCCGCGCGTCCCACGGCCGATGGCGATTCTTCCCCCCCGCGTTCGGCTGCCTCTGCTTGCTCACACAGGGTAGCAAGCGTGTCATGAGGCAGCGCACGGAAGGTGAAGGCGATGCGTTTCGGTCCTTTTCGTAGATAGGACCGATGTGTGTCGCTGTTCGCCTCTCGGCCGGTGTCGCTCAGGATGCGCGGCGCGGCGCTTTCGGATCCAGCGCCCTGGCAAGCGTCGTAGTTGAGCGCCTTTGGAGCTCCGGCAAGAATTGTTTTTTTACACCCAGAACTCCAAACACGTCAGCGTTTCTAGGATATCTGTTGGGGGGGGGAGGTGCGGGAGCGCCGCGAGGCGCGCCGCACGGTTTTCCGCCGAGCGAATCGGACGGAGGGTGGAGAGAGGTGCCGCTGCGAACACCTCGCAGGCGTACGACCACATGGAGCACACGCAAGCGATGAATAGGCGGCGCTTGAGGGCAGGGTGGAGTTCCGCAGCTCTTAGGAGCGGGCGTAGGAGAGTTGTTCGGGCAGTTATTTTTTGGCTCACGTACTTGGCGTGAGTGTGCCAGCGGAGACCGCTATCGAGCATCAGACCAAGATAGTTCGCCGACTTTTGCCAGGGTAGATGCGCGCCGGCCAAGCTCGCGACTTCATCGGGGTCGGCCCTCTGTTGGGTGAAGTTGACGGCTGCGCACTTGTCAAGGTTGAGGGTGAGCTTTTTACGGCTCAGCCATTCGGGAAGCTCAGCGAGGTAATCGTTCAGATATCTCACCGATTTCATTCTGTCCGCCGACTTCGCATAGTAGGCGAAATCATCTGCAAACATTAGGAGCCCGCGATGCTGAATGCCGGTGTTTCTTTCAACTGAGAGCGGCGCGTGGTTGACGTACAGGCCGAATAGGGTCGGGGAGAGCACGCTTCCCAGTGGCACGCCGGCTACGGCTCGTCTTAAGGACCATTGTACGCAATTGACGAGAACCTTGAATAGTGTGTCTGCCAAGAAGCTAGCGATTAGTCTGACGTAGCAGTCGCTGATTCCGGTGTCCGCAAGACACGCGAGCGCCCCTTCGTGCCATACAGAATCGAAAGCCGACCGCATGTCAAGAAAAACCACCGGCAAATTCTGCCGTTTTTCGAGAGAGAGACCAATCTCGGTACATAGCCGCGTCAGTTGTTGCGCGGAACTGAGACCAATTCGAAACCCGAATTGCTCATCTCTAAGAAGCTTAAGGCACCGTATTTCCCGTAGCAAGCGCTCCAGGATCAGGCGCACAATAAATTTTGCAAGAAGCGAGAGGAGACTAATTGGTCTGTAACCGCTCGGAAGAGGTCGGTCCTTGTTTGGTTTTGGTATCATGGATACTGTCGCGATTTTCCACATTCTGGGGAAATATCCTAGCGCTAGGCATGCGTTTAGAAGCTCCCGCAGAAACTCCACTCCGTTGGCGCCAAGCTGGGCGGCTGTTATACCGTCCGGCCCGCATGCCTTGCGCGTGTTGAGGTGTCAGGTATTCTCGCAAGAGTGCAACAGTGCTTTGGTCCCCGAACTTGCCAGAGTCGAGTGGGCGGAACTGCCATTCTAACGTTTCCGCGAAGAGTTCGCGTTTAGCGGTGTCCTCCCACACGTATTCCGGCTGCAGAGCGGTATAACCTGGCTGCTGTGGTGACGAGGTGGTGCGGAGCGGGCGGTTTACTCCCGCCTTGCGGCCCAACGCCTTTTATTATCCTCAGAGGTTTCTTTCACCAAGATTGCAGTCTTCGATCGTGCGCGGCCATTTTGCGGTTCTTTCGTCTTGTAGAGATTTGCGGAATTCTCTGCTGAGAGCTCGCGCCCGCGCTCAGTCCGCGGGATCGCCGTAGCGGCTGTGAAGTTTAGAATATCTGCGGAGCTCCCGCAGCGTCCTTCTCTGCTCATCTGTAAGCTCAGGACGTGATTCCGGTTCGCGAGTAATTTTTGGTGTTTAATTTGTAGGACGTACGAATCGCGGAGGTGATGTGGGTCACCGTGCTATCGATTTCGTCTTGTGAATTTAACGGTTTCCGCTCAAGCACTGTGCTTATGTGAGCTGTGAAACCGGCCCAGTTGGTGTTGTGAGATATTTTGAATTTGTTGCGGCGTGAGACGAAACCACGAATGTCACCGCCCTGTGATCGGAAACCAGATAGGAGATTGAGAGCGGGACTGCGCAATCTATTCCTTTCGCGATCGCAAGGTCGATAATTCCCGGATTCCCAGTCGACGGGTAGAATTGCATTAGGGAGCATGCACGGGTAGAATTTAATTAGGGAGTGTGCCTCCTTCAGCAGCGTGGGCCTAAGCGGCACCCGGGACAGGCCGGCGCGATGAAAAAATTCAAATCGCCGGTTTCGTCGCCTCAGTAATACCTTCTTTCCGCTCTATCCCGGGAAAGGAGTGTAGCGAAATTTGCGTGGTCAGACGGAAGAGCAGGCCTCATGGCCTGAGTCTCGCCACGTAAAATAAGGCAATTCAATTCAATGAAATGAGCACTGTTGCACGCACCGAAACAAACTGGGAAAAATAGCTCATAGGTTTCCAAAGTCCATATAGTGTTCTTTAAAGTGTAGAAACATCAAAACCTGTCTGATATCTCTACAAATATGTACAATACAGCCTAATAGTGAATAAAAAATCAGTCACAGAAGTGCGGCTCAAATGAGGCTTGCTATCAGCGATGGCGCGCTGCGCAATTTTGGCCAATTACAATAAAATACTTAAATTGTACGAATCAAAGTTCTTAAAACTGAGATTTAGTTTTAATCTTATCTAAATTAAAAGTATTTTGGATAAAACGTTATGGAGCTATGCCCAATTGAAAAGTTTCTTTGTGTATCGTTTTAATATAAAATTGACCATATTCGAACTAATGTAGCACACTGAGTCAAATAAGTAATGTTTGATCATCATAAAATTGTCGTGAAATAACGTTGGCACCAACTTAGCCAAAAATATTTGATACATTGATAAAAATACCATTAAATATTTATTCAATATTTTCTAAAAAGTAGCAAAAATGCCGAAAAATTGTGGTGTTTATGGGGTTTGTGGCATCCCTGAACTCATTTTAAAAACGGGTTTATTTGTGCCTATGTTATTCTTGCATCGAAAACTAACTTTTTTCGCCAAACTTCTACAAATATCTTCAAAACAGCCTAATAGTGAATAAAGAAATCATATAGAGCAGTGCGGAAGCAATGTGGGTCGTAAATAGTGATGGAGCGCGGCGCAATTTTAGCCGACTGCAGTGAAATTTAAATTGTGCGAAGCAAAGTTCTTAAAGTAGAGATTTCGAGCTCTAATCTTATCTAAATTAAAAGTACATTGGATGAAAATTTACGGAGCGATAGTCAATTGAAAAGTGTCTATTTCTGTGGTTTTAACGTAAAATTGGCCATATTCGAGTTAATGTGGCACACTGTTTGAGTCAAATAAGTATTGGTTAATGATCATAAAATTGTCAGCCCAAAATCCGTTGATAAAAATCACATTAAATAATACTTATTCGTTATTTTCTAAAAAGCAGCGGAAAAAGGTCGGAAATGCGGTGTTTATGGGGTTTGTGGCTCCCCTAAACCCATTTTAAAAACTGTTTTCTTGGTGCCGAACAAGCCTTATCTCTCTCTCTCACTCTCTCTCTCTCTCTCTCTCTCTCTCTCTATATATATATATATATATATATATAGAGAGAGAGAGAGAGAGAGAGAGAGAGAGCCACAAACCCCATAAACACCGCATTTCCGACCTTTTTCCGCTGCTTTTTAGAAAATAACGAATAAATATTATTTAATGTGATTTTTATCAACGGATTTTGGGCTGACAATTTTATGATCATTAACCAATACTTTTTTGACTCAAACAGTGTGCCACATTAACTCACACACACACACACACACACATACATACATACGCCTCCGTTTCTCACTGCCTTTCCCTCCCTCCCTCACCCTGTCCGTCTGTCTCTGCCGCTCTCTGTCCCTCACATTCACATTTACTTGCAGATTCTGCACGTCTCTGCTTAAAGACGTGAGGTAATATCGGGAAGCGCCGGACCAGAAAAAATGTAATAGAATGTTCAGAATAGAAAAAATGTAGTAGAGAGTTCATTATGTAGATTACGGTGCGAGAAACGTTTCTTTGAGGACTTCGGCCTCAAAATTTTAGTTTTTAAGGCCATAGAACTCCTTGTTTAGGAGATATTGAACGATATAGATTCAAAATGCTGCCCGTTTACACCAAGCGAGCGAGCGGGCGCTCTGAACTTTTGTTCCAGGAAGTCTACAGGAGTCCTGGTTTGTTCTGTCGGCCATCTTGTTCGCTCGCAGCAGTAGCAGCAGCAACCCTCCCAAATGAGGTTATTGTGTATCTGTAGTGTCCGTGCAGTACGAACAAACGTCTGAATTTACTTTTCAGACTCAAAAGTATAGAAAATGAGCGACGAAATTTGAGGTTCATTCTGTTTGCATGCTTTCATATAATAATAACAATGTGTATACAACTGGATATCTGATATCTCAGATAATTTTGGGGCCAGACAAGAACTCCGACGGCCGACAGAGTTAATAGCCCTGTACCCTCATGGACGAAGAGAATTATGAAACGGATGGCCGACACTGCGTGAAATATCACTCTTAGCTGAGGCATCTTCTAAATCAACGCACACCACTAAAGTTCAACGAGCGATATTCAATGTTGAACAAAATACCAAATTGAAAATGACACAAGCAGGCTAATGGTAGTTGAAAAGCTAAAAGAGAAAATTCAAGCATGGGCTCAACGAATTAGACGTTACAAACGTAGAATAAATTTCCGTGAGCAGAACCGGTTGTTTGAAACAGACGCGAAGATAATCTATCGCAATCTTACTCAAAAACCGAATGGCAATGCTGTCACTCCTTCAAAAAATGACGTCGAAGCATTTTGGACAGGAATCTGGGAGGAAAGCAGATCCTACAACAAAGACGCATCTTGGATTCAGTCTGAAGTTGATGCTGCCGATGAACTTGTGGAAACAGTGGAAGATGTTCACGAAGTCTCGGAAGAGGACCTCTTCCAAGCAATTAAGAACATGGGAAACTGGAAATCCCCCGGGATTCATAAGATCCACATTTATTGGATTAAGAAATTAACAGCAATACATTCTCATCTAGCAAAGCAAAGCAAAGGCTGTTCATAAAATTTAAGCAAACCCAAAGCAACTCCCGGAATGGCTCACACGCGCATCATGTATCTGCTACCCAAAGCGGGAGACAGCTCTTGGGCGAAGAACAACAGGCCAATCACTTGTCTGCCAGTACTGTACAAAGTTATAACTGCAGCCATAGCTGACAAAATGTACAGACATCTAGAGAAGAACCATCTGTTGCAAGTTGAAAAGAAAGGATGTCGTAAAGGTTCCTATGGCTGTAAGGAAATCTTGCTTCTGAATAAAATAATTTTGAATGATGTAAAAAAACGAAAACGTAATTTAAGCATGGCTTGGATTGACTACCAGAAGGCCTTTGATAGTGTACCACACGATTGGATTTTGAAGACCCTGGAGATCTATCGATTTCATCCTAGACTTATTGAATTTTGCAACGCTAGTATGAAGTCGTGGAGTGCCAGGTTACTAATCCACAGCGGAAAGGAAGCAGTAGAAACCAGAAGTTTTCAGATCAACAGGGGTATTTTTCAAGGAGATTCACTATCCCCTCTTCTGCTGTGCATTAGTTTGATCCCACTCTACTGCGATTTTCGTAACTTTGTCCCTAGACCTACTCCTTAGGAAGCTGGTTGCAACCCGTCGTAGACCATATAATCAACCGACACATAACATCTCTAGTGGTGAATTAGAGGAATAATAATAATAATAATAATAATAATAATAATAATAATAATAATAATAATAACAACAACTTTGACTGCTGTTATATCTTCTAAAATTAATGAACATCTTGTAGACCAAAATCTTTTACCTCCTGAGCAAAATGGTTGTAGAAAGGGCACCAGAGGATGTAAAGAACTATTGGTTATAGATAGTGTGGTTACATAACAAGTCCGCAAAAGACTTCATGATATATCTGTGGGTTGGGTGGACTATAAAAAGGCATTTGATTCTGTGCCTCATTCAAGGCTTCGGCATATTCTTGATATCTATAAGATTGACCCAGCATTAATAAATTTTCTCTCTGTTTGTATGTCTGAATGGAAGACTTCTTTACATGTTTGGCGAGGTATGTTTTAGGGTGACAGCTTAAGCTCACTTTGGTTCTGTATCTAATTCCGCTAAGTAGAATGATGAGAGAAACTGGATATGGATACTGTATAAAGAGAAACCCAGATGTTCGCATATCACATCAGTTTTATATGGATGACCTTAAGCTATATGCATCTAATAAAGATGAGCTACCGAGTCAAATGATGATTGTACAAACCTTCAGCAAAGATATCTGCATGGAATTTGGTTTGGAGAAATGTGCGACGTTATATGTAAAACGTGGAAGAGTCCAAAATCAGGAAGGAGAATTACAACTCTCCAGGGACACTATCATCGAAAACCTTGGAAACGAAGACTCTTACAAATATCTAGGGATGTTGCAACTATTGGAAATATCTGACTCAAATGCCAGAAATAGGATACAAAAGAAAGTAGTAGCAAGAGTTAATAAGATCTGTGAGACGAATATCAACTCAAGAAATAAAATTTCTGCAATCAATGCATGGGCTATCCCTGTAGCTACGTACACCTTTGGAGTGATAAAATGGACAGATACCTCTCTCCAAGCCTTCGACAGAAAACTGAGAACGATACTCACCAAGCATCGACTTCACCATCCTCATAGTTTGACACAGAGATTATATCCATCTCGAAACGATGCAGGCAGAGGATTGCTTAACTTACAAACACTGTGTCGTCAGCAAGAAGAAAAGCTCCGTCATTATTTTCTTTCAATGGACACCCCAATCCATAATGCAATTTGCACTCAAGATAAAAATATCAGTCCATTAAGTTTAGCCCAAGAGAACAGAGAGTTCCTTCACTTGACAAGGGATGATCGAATTGATATCTGGAAGACGAGGGAACTGCATGGCCGGTTTAGAGCAACGTTAACATCTGATGAAATTGATCTGAGGTGGTCCACAGAATGGCTGCGAACTGTGGGAATCTATGGTGAAACTGAGGGTTTCCTCTTCTCCATTCAGGACCAGGTGATAAAGACCAGAGCTTATCAAAAATATATCTTGGGCCAACAGATTGATAGCAAATGCCGATTGTGCAAAAGTACCAATGAGTATATCCAGCATATATGCAGTGGTTGCCCATTCTTGGCTCAGACTGAATACTTGCAACTGCATAAGAATGTAGCGAAAGTAGTTCACCAAGCGCTTGCAAAGAAATACCATCAAGCTGAACAGGAACAGCCTTATTATAGATGTAAGCCTGAGCAAGTCATCAGCAACCATCAGGCACGAATTTTGTGGGACACGACAATTATAACTGACAGGACGGTTGAAGCAAATAGACCAGACATTGTTGTTTGATAAAACAGCAAAAACAGCGATGATTGTCGATGTAGCAGTTCCTTCGGATGAAAAATTAATATCGATATTAGCAGAGAAAAAACGAAAATATCAACCACTGGCTGTCGAATTAAAGGATATGAACAGACTGCGAAGAGTAGAGATAGTTCCTGTGGTAGTGTCCGTAAATGGTGTAGTCACAAAAAACTGGCAGAAAGCTGGAGAAATTTTGCAACTGCAAGAAAAACATCTGAGAACTATGCAGAAAGCGGCTTTACTTGGTACAGCGAACATTGTCAGAAAATTTTTGAGCCTTGATTGAGAGAATTAACAATAGAAGTTAATGCATCACTAGAAGATTGTGAAATAATATGTATGATTTAAAATTGAGAATAACTCTTCAGTGTTTGTTCTGTATACTTTATTTTCTTTGTATCTCCACAAACGTTGTGCAGACAAAATTTGTCTTCAGCAGGTAAACCCCGACATTTTTTATATTTAAAAAAAGAAAAATTATAAAGTTATAATAATAATAATAATAATAATAATAATAATAATCAATAAGGAAGCAATAGAAACCAGAAGTATTCATATCAACAGGGGTATTTTTCAAGGAGATTCACTATCCCCTCTGCTGTTTTGCATTAGTTTGATCCCACTATCTAGACAGTTGTCGCAAGCTGACTTTGGTTACAAGCTCCATGGTGATGAAAGGCCAGTATCACATTTGTTTTACATGGATGATTTGAAAGTGTTTGCTAAGAATGAAGCGATTCTCTCCCAAATGCTGTCTGTCGTTAATGACTTTAGCAATGACAGCTGCATGAAGTTTGGTCTTGACAAATGTGCAAAAATCAATTTAAAAAGAGGCAAACTGACAACGTCTGAGAGCACTGAAATTGATACGCACACTGTGATTCAAGATCTTGAGCCAGGTAAAACTTACAAATATCTGGGCATTGAAGAATGTGAGACAATCTCGAATGACACAATAAAAGAGAGAATTCGCAAGGAGTATTACAGAAGAGTGAGACTGGTCCTGCAGTCTGCTCTGAACTCCAGGAATAAAATATCTGCAATTGGTAGTCTGGCGGTGCCTGTAGTAGAGTACAGTTCCGGACTAGTGGACTGGACTGAGCAAGAAATCTGCATCATGGATCGAAAAACCAGAAAACTGCTAACAATGCATCATGTTTCCCACCCTCGAGCTGATGTACATAGACTTTATGTGTCACGTAAGGAAGGAGGAAGAGGCCTCACACAAATTGAAGCCTCCTGGCACAATGCAATAGTTGGAATGGGAAAGTATGTAGTCAGTCATCAAGATAAACCTCTAATGAGGCAGGTCATGAAATCTGACCAAAGAATGGGAAAAGAGGCACTGTTAGTGTAGCAAAAAGCATTGCAAAGAAAACTATGCAGGACACGTCAAATAACACAGACACTGAACTTCTGGTACTAGTAAACATGAAATGTGAGACGCAAAAAAGGTTAAAGAAGTCGTGGAGGGACAAACCCCTCCATGGACAATATCTATAAAGAATGGACAAGGTGCAGATCAATAAAGATCAATCATTTATGTGGCTTAAAAGGGGAAGAATGAAGCCAGAATCAGAAGCAGTTCTAGTAGCTGCTCAAGGTCAGGTGTTGAGAACACGACATTATGATAAAGCGGTTCTCAAAATTTCCCAAGATGACAAATGCCGCATTTGCCAGGAGCAAGTAGAAACCATTGATCATATTGTCTCAGCTTGTCCAATTCCAGCAAAGACTGATTACTTAAAAAGACACGACAGGGTGTGTAGTTACCTCCACTGGCAGATCTGTACCGCCCTTGAAGTTCCAAACACATGTCCCAAGTGGTACAAACACTCACCAAAACCGGTGACATCGGTTTGATTGTGTACAATATTGTACGACCAACAAATTCAAACGGATCGCACGATAGCAGCAAACAAACCGGATATTGTTATCCGGGATTTTGAGAAAAAATCGTGTCTACTTGTGGATGTTGCTGTGCCTTGTGATCAAAATGTCCTAACCAAGGAGGCAGAGAAACGTCTTAAATACAAGAGTTTGGAAACTGAGATCAGCCGAATGTGAGGCGTAAAAGCACAGGTCGTACCTATAGTTATCGGAGCTCTGGGATTTGTTCTGCAAAATTTGTGTAAGAACTTGGCTAAACTTCCAGGTCATTCAAAGGACTGGGAAGTGCAAGAAATTGCTTTATTTGGCACAGCTCACAATTTGCGCAAAGTATTGTAGAGGCACCGACAGTCCCTAGATCTACTCCTTAGGTAGCTGGTTGCAACCTGGAGTAGATTTTATACTCAGCCGACTCATAACATCTGTAGTCGTGATATGGAGCAATACTAATACTAATAATAATAAAAAACCATCTCTGACCAATAAATCAGATTCTGGGGACTGGTTCATGAACTGAAAAATGTAAAATTCCTCACTTTTATTGAATTTATTGGTTTTAAATTGTAGTTTTTTATAAAGCTCTTACAAGAACAGAAATAACTACAGATTTCTTGTCGTGCTGTTTAGGTCTACAAAAAAGTTACAATTTCTCCAGAAAAATGAGAATTAACATTTAACACATGTTAAATTATGTCAAAAGAGTGTATTGAGAAGGAATGTCTGAAATTTAATATATATATTTATATTTTATATATATATAATATAAATATATATTATATATATATATTTATATTTATACTTATATTAAATTAAAATTAATTATTTATTTATTTTGATAAACGTGCTAAACCCTCTACAAAAACATAAAGCACATATAAAGTATATTAAGTTCAAAACATGGATACAAAATAACAAAATTTCAGCACATAAGGCACATAAAGAGAAAAACATTCAGGTACAAAACAACAAGCTTAGAGCACAAACAAGCACATAAGAAAATTATACACAGATACAAAATTTAAAGCATGGATACACGATCAGCGATTACAAAAGTTTCAGACAGCTACAAAATTTAATAAAGTCCTGATTGAAAAAATCAATCCTATCGGCATAGCTATTGGCGGTTCTAGGTAGCCTGTTGAAGATATTATGATAGTTGTAGTTAGTGGTACATGCATCCACCCAGAAGCAGGTAGGATTTCTCATTCTCATCTGAGGGATCTGAGAGATGTGAAGAGAGATAAGAGAAAGAAGTTCAGGGCAATTAATGAAACCGTGCAGTGGTTTATAGAAGACAATTAAATTGTGTAATTTTCTCCTATCTTGAAGATATTCTAATTTAAATAGTAGAATTTTGAAAGGTCATGATTGGTGTTCTATTTCTGAAAGCTAGGTGGTGTAGAAATTTACGTTGTACTTTTTCCAAATGATTAACAGATAAATTAGTGTAAGGTGACCAAACGACAGAGGCATATTCTAAGATAAGATGAATCAAGGTTTTGAAAGAATTAATATGTCATTAATGGACCGGAAGGATTTGGTGTTGTGCAAAATCAGACATGAGGAGCGTAGAGTTTTATTCACTGTGATAGTAATGGTGTATTGAAATCAAGTTTAGAGTTGAAAATCACTCCAAGATCTCTGATGTTAGAGACAGTGCTCAAGGTTTCACGGAATGTACATACAACAGAATTAAACACTAAATTAAGTTCATTATGTTACACATTCAGAATTCTTTCAAATTCTGTCAGCCTTCATGCACCTCGCTGCGTTTATTTTGCAAATGTACATTCCTGCCTGAGATATGGCTCAGACCTTCAGATTGCAAAAGAAAATTATTCGAATAATGAAAAAATGCCTTCCATATGATCCATGCAAGCCTCTTTTCATTGAGCTTGGAATCTTACCATTGCCTTGCCTATTTATTTACGAATCTATAATATTTGTCAAAATTTCTATTTGACCTACTTAACGGAGGGAACATATTTTCAAGCAATATTGATATTTGTATTTACAACACACGTCATAGAAATCACATGCATCACGGGCATCAACAGCTCATTACAAGAAATCAACATACAATATATGTTCGTTACTTTACATCGCATTACCAGATGACATTAAACAATTAAAGTCGGTACACAAATTTAAGTTAAAAGTAAAATCTTTTCTGCTGTATAACTGTACAATTAGAGACTATACTGATCATCAATAAGAAAAATACTGTTTATTTTCACAAAACAGTGATATATAATGAATTAGTTTACATTTGTATTGTATGCATTAAAAAAAAAAGATTTAATATGCCTGTAACAAGTAATGTACTTCAGCTTCTGGGTCAATGACCCCCATCTCGATCAGGTTTTTGTCCAGCTTCCCTGATCCATTGAGCAGATGCTGAGATGGCCCCTTGTTTTGCTTCTGGACATAAATGTAGCTTCACTTTGCACATGTTTTGGTGAGCACTCCTTTTGCTTGTAGTGGTACGAGTAGAATTGATGTTCATTACTTTTTTGTTAGCAATGCAGAAAAATCAAATCAACAGTTCATTTACCGTTGGAATTGATTTTCTATAACTCTGGAACAAGAATTTTTCTAATTTCTATTTTTCTAAATTAATAATTTTTTAAAATTCTTTTTCTAGTTTTTCAAATGTTGCTAATTTCACGCTTTTTTTAATTTAATTTAATTTTATTTTTTATTCTGGGCCTCAAGAAAATGTGCGCAGATAATCTTTTCCCCCAAATGTCATATACATATTTTACTGTTTTTTGACCAAATAAATAAATTAAAAAAACATATTCTGAACAAAAAACAAATATAAATTACTTCATTATTCATGACACAGCTTCATCAGTATTATTAAAGTGAGTTTTGATACAAGTGAATTGTCTCTGGCCATCACAACATTATTGTGCAATATTGAAACAAATTTTAAAAATATAACTAAATAAGTAAATCTGTGTATTTTATAAAGTATCTCTTTTTCTGCCTACAAACTTATCATTTAAAAGTTTCATTCTTTTTCTGAGGCATTCACATGACTGAGATTTTTAGCGTTGTGATGTTTTACGTGTGCAGGGTGCTGGCCTACAGCACAACCCCCAAACCTGGAGGACTGGAGCTTTTCTTTCAGGGGTTTTCATCCCTTAGACTGATTGCTTTCACCGCAGCTTAAGGAGTCCAGTCTATCCCTGATCCACTCTTTAGGGATGATTTAATTCCCAAGGTTAGTGAACCCCACCTTCCCCTGTTGGATCATCCGCCATTCATAATTGGATGCTTCTGAGTTGCTTCCTGTAAGGCCTACCTAAGGTCCGATTAAATTAAGAAGGTGATTGACATTTGTGAGTGGAGGGGAGCGACGTTGCCAGGTCGCAAACCACTGAGCACGTGTTACCGGGACACGAAAACAAACACTTCAAAAAATACGTGTAAAAGTGTAAAAAATACGACAAAAGCCTAACCTCAACGCAACTCATCACAACACAGTACACATTGCGCACGCAGCACAGGCAGAAACACGGGCGGCGCGGCGGCAGGAAAGTTGCTGTGCGATGCTCAAATGTTCGCCGTGTTCGGCAGTGGCAGCTGAGTGACCTGACACGTCACGTTTTGTCTCTCTGGTTGGCAGCTGCCATGGAAACGCGAGAGGCGTCCTGACGTCACACAGAACTGTCAATCACCTTCTTAATTTAATCGGATCTTACTACTCTAAATAAATATGGAAGGAAGAAGATAAGGAAAGAATCCCTAGCCCTCGAAACCTAATAGCATCGGGGTCAGAAAAAAACAAGAGTTGGCCAAGTGAGGCCGATAGAATAGATAAAAGCATTGTGGCACAAGTAAGTTAAAGATGTCACAATGGTAGATGAAGGAATCATAATGACATGAACACGTCGTTATGGGAGAAGGAAAAAAAAAGATAGGAAAGAATGGGATGGGAGAAGATTAGGATGGACAGGACGTAAGTTCAAACTGAAACAGTATTGGTGGGACACAAGTCTAGAAGAAAAGATCAAGACAAAAAGAGAACTGCATTTAAAATGAATGGCTTAGTGACAAGAAATATGAAACTAGTTTACAGTACAAGAAAATATGTAGAGAAGTAAAACAAGAAGTTTTATCAAGAAAGAACAAATTGTGGCTGGATAAATGTGATTATATAGAACAATTCATAGGTGGAGCACAGAGCTCTGAAGCTTGGAGATTAAATAAATCTATAAAAATTAATGAAAAAAAACAATATTGCATTATTAAACATCGGCATCAATAAATGGAAAGAATATTTTGGAAGACTGCTTCTAGAAAACAGAAACTTCCAGTCAAACAAGGAAGTGAAATTTGAGCAAATGGTAGATCTGACAATTGAGGATTTAGAAAAAGCGCTTAAGACCATGAAATCAAATAAGTCATCAGGACCGAGAGATATACCGGCAGAACTTCTTAAATATGGTCCCTATAAGCTGCACCAAATGCTCAAACACAAGTTTTCAAGGTGCATGAATGGAGAAGATCCTCCTGGAGTGGTGAACGTCTTGTCTGACACCGATTCATAAGAACGGATCTAGAGATGATGAAACAAACTACAGAGGAATAGCAATTATTGGATCTATAGGTAGACTATATAGCAAAATAATCCGAAATAAAATAGAAGAAGAGATAAAAGGAAAAATCAGAGAGGAACAATGTGGTTTTACTGCCGGTAGATCGGTCATAGACAATATATTTACATTAAAACAACTTATAGAAAAGAGAACAAGGAGAGGTAGGGAAGTTCATCTAGGTTTCCTTGATCTTCAGAAGGCGTATGACAATGTACCAGTTGCCAGAGTATGGGAAGAAATGGATGGACTTAAAATTAGTGAGAACTTAATTGGAGCCACATAGAATCTATATAAGAACAACCCTCTCAGATTAAGATCTACAGAAAGCTCTTGGATCCATTCCCAGTCAGTAAAAGTCTTCGTCAGGGTTGCTGTCTTTCCCCAACACTGTTTAAAATATATCTGCATCAAATTTTACAGCAGTGGGAGAAACAATGCAGAATAATGGGAATGACGATTGGAGATGATAAATTATACTCATTATATTTAGCCAATGACCAGGTAGTAATTGCAGAAGATGCGGACGATTTGAGTTTCATGATCCGGAAACTGAATGAACACTTTTTAAAAGCAGGACTTACTATTAACATGGACAAATCTGAATACCTGGCAGTTGGGAACAATTAGATAGAAGATCTTCTGGAAAATGGAGTAAAATGAAAGGAGTAAACAAATATAAATATTTGGGTGTATTCTTTAACAAAAAAGGGAAATAGCCAAGAAGAAATTGAAAGACAAAAAAGCTTGGGGAGAAATGTGACACGAAGTATAAACTCTGTCTTATGAAACAAAACCATCACTAACACTACTAAAAGACGTCATTACTCCACACTAGTCAAGAGTGTTACAACTTATGGTTCAGAAGTTTGGGAGGTTGATAAAAAAACAAGAGGGAAGCTGTTGGTCCTTGAAATGGACTACTGGCATAGAAGTTGCGGTCACAGCAGACGTGACAGAATCAGAAACGATGACATAAGAACGACTAGTGGTGCTACAGAATGGCACAGACTTTCCCGTATTAGTTTTCTATTTCTTCAAGTACGTGAGACATAAGAAAGGGAACAAAGAAAGTATTCCAGCGATCTGTGGAGCAGACGGTTCGGTAATCACAGATGACAGTGAAAAGGCGGTCTGTTTAAACAGACATTACGCTTCTGTTTTCAAGCCGAAGGTTCAAACCCCAGTAAGTAAACCAACACCCGTAATAGAAACCTTTCGAGTTGATGCAGGAATTATTAGAAAAAGAATTGCAAAAATTAGGAGAAATAAATCTGTAGGTCCTGATGGAATACCAGGAGAAATACTAAAACTGGGAGGGGAAGCCATGATTCCCTACCTTGCGCGGTTAATGGGCGTAACTATAAATAATAATATGATACCTCAAAATTGGAAGGAGGCAATTGTAGTACCGATTCACAAGGGAGGAGACAGAAGGGTTATTAACAACTACAGGCCTATTAGTTTGACATCAGTCGTACACAAGCAGATGGAACACTTGATTGCAGAGTATATTAGAAAGGTTTGGAGTAAAACTGATTGGCTTTTTCAAAATCAACACGGTTTTCGTCCGTGCGACAGCCAGACTATTGCTTTATGTCAGGACATAGCAGATTCACTGGACAAAGGGAGTAGGGTCGATGCAATAATATTAGGTTTTTCTAAGGCATTCGATCTTGTTCTACACGGTCTTTTAATTGCCAAATTGTCAGAAACGGGATTAGATCATCGAATAATCTTGTGGATACAAGAATTTCTTTCGGGGCGCACTCAAACAGTCAGGATAGGCGATAAATATTCACCAACAGTCGATGTAACTTCTGGGGTCCCCCAGGGGAGTGTGCTAGGACCACTACTATTTTTAGCATTCATTAATGACATTGCAACTGGAATAAAATCGATAGTTAGACTTTTCGCCGATGATTGTATAATATACAGGAGTATTGGCTCGTCTTCGGATGTAAATGTTTTACAGAACGATCTAAACTGTTTATGGAACTGAGCGTGCAAAAATAAGATGGAATTAAATCCGGAAAAGAGTAAATTCATTTGTTTTACCAAGTGTCGTTCGAATGTACACTCCAATTATGAATTAGGAAACCAACGTTATACCACGAGTAAAAAGCTGTAAGTATTTGGGTTTGGTCCTCAGAAGCGACTTGGACTGGTCGGATCATATTAACAAAACGGTAAAAAAATCCTGGAGAGCACTGCATTTTGTAATGCGTATCCTAAAAAATAGTAGCCCAAATGCCTGATCCCTAGCATATACTACACTTGTTCGTCCTATTTTAAAATACGGATCAGCATGCTGGGACCCGTACAGGAAAGGGCAAATTCGAGGCGTTAGATAAAATTCAAAAACGGGCCGGTAAGTTTTCAAATCATGGGCGCATTGTTGATGAACGAGAAAAATGGGAGTCCTTATCTAAGAGAAGGGAACGGGCGCGTTTATGTGTAATGTACAAGACATATAGAGGAGACACAGCATGGGCAGATATCGGTAAAAGATTACATTACCCAGATTATAAAAGCAGAGGAGACCATCTGTGGAAAATACGATGTAGAAAACAAAGAACTGATGTAGGCAAGTTCTCCTTTGTGAATCGCACTATAGTAGATTGGAACAAACTACCTGCAAAAGCACGAGAGGCTCTTCCTTCTAATGTAGGCAAATTTAAAAATATACTAAATTCTACTTAGATCACTATCAATACTGAGACAATTACCTTTATTATTATTATTATTATTATTATTATTATTATTATTATTATTATTATTATTATTATTATTACTGATATAAATAGCATCATTATTAACACTGCTTTAGCTTTGGTGTAATTCTTAAGTTATTATTATTATTGCATATAGAGTTTTTGTTATTGTTATTATTATTGTCATGTCCGTTATACAGTGAAGTGAAGTGTTAGTGAAACTAGAAGTCAATTTAGAGATAACTAGAAATTAATTAGAACTAGGATATCATCCTCTATTTCTAATGGTAATTATAATTGTTAATGGTTGTTATTGTTCTAATTCTAATTGTTGTCATGTTTGCCACCGAGCTTTAGCTCAAAGCGAACTAATAAATCTATCTATCTATCTATTTCCTTGGGTCTTCGCTAGCTATTCGGAATTGCCACACACACATGTGAAGGCGTGCACACTGCAGCTACATCAGGTGCTAACATGTGATGACAAATCAAAGTGGATGGAATTCTGTGAAGCAATTCTAGACATGATAGATGTATGTGCCATATCTAAAAAAATCTATTAACTTGCTCTTTTGAAAGGCATGTGACTTATTGTGTGAAGTTACTTGAGAACTGAAAAATGGGGTTTGGAAATCAGTTTATTCTTTCTGCATAGCCGCTCATAACAATCATAGCTATCACCCACAGTTTTTTAGATATACTCCTTCAACCATTTATTTTCACAAGAAAAATTTTTGTTACATGGATTTACTAATGAACGTGAAATTGGCTAAGAAAATAGTGAGATTGATCACATGACATGCATACTAATATATATTTCAACATTTTTGACATGTAATATATATTTCAAGGTATAATAAACACACAAAATCCATACACACTGAAAATAGTTAATCTACGGGGTATTTGGTTTGAATTTCATAGCTGTAGATTTGTGTTTGTGCTGAGTATTCACACTGAACTGTCCAGGTGTAGCCAGCCAACACTGATGCACTCCATTAAAGCTGATACATTACTCCATCACAGAGATTTCCTGGTTAAAATCATGATCATCACTTACCGAACCTAGGTTTCTAGAGAAGTCAAGATGTGAGTCGAGGAGATGAATTTTGAGGGACATGTTGACACCCCGATTTTTGTAAGCACTGATGCATTTCTTCACAACATTTACATAGCAGATTTATAATATCCAAGGAAATTAGCTACAACTGATTTGAATGCCATCCATGCACTTTTTTCAGTATTATTCAGTAAGTCTTGGAAATGGCTGCCTGCAATTACCTTCTTTATTTGTGGACCTGTGAACGCACCTTGCACTTTTGCATCACTCAACTCTGGAAACTTGTTGCACAGGTACCGAATAGCATCCCTGTTGTTGTCTAGTGCCTTCTCGAAATTGCTCATGGGTCCCAGAATATGAAGCGGTGGCATGATTACGTTGTCAGGGTCAATCAACAGCACATAAACTTTTTTATTTCGCTGGTGCATTCTAGTTTTGATAGGCCAATTTTTCTTTATGTAGTTTCTTATTGTGTGGTTTCTATCTCTACTGTCCCACTCGCAGATAAAACATCAGTTCTTGATTTACTCTGTCAGACATTCCCATGAGAATGGAGATCATTTTTAAATCACCATAGATACATTATTTATACCCATAATAGCATATTTTTTCAAGTAGCGAGAGAGTTTCATGTCTTTTCATATGGGTAGAATATATAATCAGTACTGATGCATATTTGTTCCCATTTTGTAAAAATACTGCTTTCATACTTGTTTTAGTTGTTTCAATGAACTATCACCATAGTTCAGCGTTGTGCTCCACCCTGATGCTTGTCAAGAGACCTTGAACATCTGCACCGTAGCAAATACTGTCACTCAATGCAAAGGAATGTGATACCAAAAATGCTTTATAATATTGCCTTAAATATACATTTTTTTCACACACAACAAAAATATTGTGGCATTGCATGAAAAATACAAAAACCATGGGGATAAAAAATTAATGAACGGTATTCCATGAAAATTAATTTTTATCTTAAAAACCTGACGTGACAGAAGATTAATCTTAAGAAGAAAATTAATCTTAAAAACCTGACGTGACAGAGCAAAATGGTTTTCAGATTTGAAATGAACATAATCTACACTGGAAAAAGTAAACAGCATGCCAGATCACTATAGCTTGTTTATCAGTGTAATGAATATCAATACAGTTCATAGTGTTTAGTAGAAGAATTAAAAAAACAAACAACAACAACAAGTTTATGTATAGTTTCAGAATGTCAAATTTTTTAATATCAATTTCAAGAAGTTAACAACTTTTCATTTTTCAGGAAACAAAAGCATCATATTCCTGTTACACCATGGATGAATTTTGTTATTCAATATAAAAATATTATAAAATCACACAAATACCATTTTTCATGGAAATTAAAATGAGAAATGAAAATTTATAAATCTCACCTTTGCTGCTTCCAGCTGTCCATGTGGTACAGCCATTTGCACCATTGGACGTGAAGGACGTGTGCTTGATTTCAAACCCACAGGGGGTAATTTATGTCCTCGGCGAGGAAAATAGGGACCCATAGGAAGAGCATTATGGTTCTCTTGAAAAGCTGCATGGCAATGTGAAAGCAGGGGGACTAAAACTTGAATTACATCTTGAGGCAGGAGTAGCACCATTTCCTTCAACAGATCTGGAGAAGTAACAGTCAATACAATTACAATCTAAAGCCAAAAAAATTTGTCTTTAGTGAGCAAAGCACATTTTCATTAAATTCATATATTTATTTATTAACAAAGTACATGAACACGCAGGATAATACTGATAATGTTCACAATAAAACAAATATACATACGAGATAGAAATATAAAATTACAATATGGTAAATAGAATCAAAGAAGAAGTAGAAGAGGGGGGGAGAAAAAGAAAATTGGTAAATGATAATCATGAGCAAATAGTATAAAATTGGTTTGAATGTTTAAATGTGTGAATGCTGAGAGTATTGACAACAGCAACAGGTAGGCAATTCTAATGAAAAAGACAGCGTCTGACAGGAAAAACTTGTATGATTTGTGGGCAAAATTGGCTTTGTTCAATTTGTAACTGTGATCACAAAGGTGGAAGTTGCAGAAGAAATCATCGAAACTTGGACAGTTTTTAGTATTTTGTATGTTTAATAAGATCTTCAGATCCTGTGAAATTATAATTCCCAGGTCAGACTAAAAAATGGAATGTAAGAAATATATTGATTGTTCAGTGTTTGCACAGGTTACTTGTTCACACACACACAGGTTCACTTTTGCAATATGAAGAACAGAACATTTCAGTGGATTAACAGTAAGCAGTCAGTTGTTTGACCATTGATATAGCCAGTCGAGATCTTGAATATAAAGCATGCATGGGTTACCATAGCATTTCACATTGTCGGCGATACACTCTTTGGGGAATACCCTCAGGTTACAGAGGTCAGTTACGGAGAGTAGGAAGAGGAGTGGGCCCAAGACGGAATCTTGTGGAACACTGCTAAGGATAGGCTTTTCAGAGGAGAGAAAACTGCCAGTTCTCACTAGGAAGTTTCAATTTTGTACAAAAGCAGTAAACCAACATAGGATGTTACTTTGTAAACTCAAGAGCTCAAGAAGTTTTCAATGGGGGACTTGATCAAAATCTTTTTCGATGTCAATATACATGATATCAACTGGTAAATCATCATTTTGCAATTTGGTTCTGTCACTCCAACATTTCAGTAGGTTGGAGCTGGTAGACTGTGTGGAAGAAAGCCATGATGATTCTACAGAAATAAGTTGTTCTTGCAGAAATCCAATATTGACACTGCAACAATTTGTTCCATGACTTTAATGAAGGGAGAGATCAGAGAGGTAGGGCAATAATTTCCTGCTACCGTTGTCACATCTCTTGTATATAGGAATGACGGTCGCTGAGAGCCAATCTGGCAGAAGGCAGCTTTCTTCCATGGATTGTTCAAAAATTCAGCCTAGGTTGGACTAAGTGAGAAGCACATTGTATAATCAGAAAAGGGTGGGTCTCATCAGGGCCCATAGATGTGTTATCTTTGATTTCTGTAAGATGCTTATGGGCCAGTTGAACAGGGAAATGGACACAGAGGCTGGCCTGAGTGCATGAGAGAGCTATATTGATTGGTGGACATGTACCTTCACAAAGAAGCAGCTGAATTGATTGGATAATATCTCAGGAATGATGGAGGGGTTGGAAATCATGAGGCCATATGGATTAATGAGGGTACTAAATGAAGCAGGTTTAGTACTCAATTAACTCTAAGATATTAATAGAAATTTTTTGGATCTGATTTCACAACTGTTTGTAAGCAGCAAATAAAGTATCGTTGCCCCTGTCCTTCATGTATTTAATGCAAGGTGTCAGTGTTGTCAGTTGTTGAATAGTAGATGTCATCCATGGTTTGTTGGGAAGGACTCTCCTCTTTCTGTTGAGAATAGGAATTTCTATGAAAGCTGTATAAAGGATAGTGGTTTTGAGATCCTTCCACAGGTCAAGAGTGGCACAGGATGGAAAAGGAAGGTAAGCTAGATGGTGGGAGAGAGTGGTGTTGAAATGGGCATAATCAGATGTGAAAAAAATTCTGAAAGGATGCTGTGCTTTGTGTGGGCACGATAAGAATGGCAGTTGGACTGTTATGAGGAGGGATATGTGGTCTGATGTAGCTAAAGGTGTGTTGAAGGACATCCAAAACTGATTATCTGTATATGTGAGGATCAGAGCAAGTAGATATGCCTGTTGAGTTCCTCAGTAACAGAGTTGGTTTGGTAATCAATAGCTGGAGATTGGCAGTGCAATTTAATTCTAGGAAGTCTTTTTCAAGTGGTGTGGTGGTACTGCTGGCCAGGATCTTCCACTTAATGTTCAGGTAATTGAAGTCTCCAAGAACTAAAGAATTAGACTTGTCAGATGCTTGCAACATTGGTGAGGGTAGATTTCTACTGGTCAGATACACTGGGAGGACGATAGACAGCTGCCAACACGATGGAAATGGTACTGACAAAAATGTTTAACCACACAGATTCATCTTCAAGATTTGAATAAAGAGTAGGGTGTAGTATGGTGTGAACAAAGAAGTTGTTGTGGTATATCTTGCTGAGAAAAATAGCCAGCCCTCCACCTATCATGTGAGAACAGTCTTCTTGAAAGACCTCATTACCTATAGGAAGAAAACAGAGTCAAGGGTATGCAAATTCAGCCATGTCTCAGTGATCACAATAATACGGGGAGTGTATATGGAAATATCTTAGAAGAATTCCTTAAACTTAGGGAGTCTGCATTTGTGAAATAGAAGCTTTTTGAAGGGGGAAAAAAAAAGGGAGAGCTCTTCTGCCAACCTGTGGGGATTGCAGATGTCGGGCAAGGTGAGGAAATTACAGCAAGGAATTTCACTATCTTTATTGCAGAGTGGAAAAAAACAATCACTAGAAAACATCTGCCATCCACAAGGAACTTCAATACACCACTTTGAGACTGGCATTATGGTATTGTGTTATGTTGAAATACTGTCTGTGCAAGTTTCACAATGTCTGAAGATCATTATAATTGTAGGACATCTTAAGTACCCAGAAAATGTGTCTGCATAAATTGTGAGGTTGTATACCACTATTTATGCTCAGAAAGACTCGGGAACAAAACAATCATTGATAAAACACACATAATTTTTTGTAATGTCTTCGATAATAAAATTAAAAATGTGATCAGAGAGATATCATTGCAGAGAGAAATAGTTGAAGAAACTAAGAAAAGGAACTTACTTTTGGAAGAAAATATTGCGGATTTGGAAATAAAGTTGATTGCAAATCAAGTTACTTACACAAATATTGTAAAGAAAGACATTCCTCAAATAAAGAAAAAGATACTTCTTGTAATTATCAACCATAAGAAAAATGTGATAAAGGGAAAATTTTGCAATGCATTAAAACTAAGATAAATGTAGAGGAGGGGTAAATTGCTGTAAATTCAATTAAAGAAAATGTTGATGATTCTATTATAATCAAATGTAATGATGATGAGAAAAGTGAACAAGTAAAGAGGGAACTTAAAACTGTGTTAAAAGACTGTGAAATAAATATTCTAGTAAGCTCAGACTTCCAAAGATTAAAATAGTGGGGGTATAGGATGATTTTGATACGAATGGCACTGAGGCATCTCTTAAAAACCAAAATTTTGAAAATTGCAATGAAGATGATCTGAAAGTACTGTATATGCAATTTTTGAAGGTTAAAAATACAAGGATCCTCTTTGCAGAAGTGAAGCCATATTTATATGGGAAAATCATGGAGACAGCAAAAATCTTCATAGGGTGGCAGAGTTGTCATATTTAGCTGTTATATATGTATCATGTGTGAGCGTAAGTCTGTTCAATGTAGAAAAGATAATAGTTTTTGTGCCGGTAAACATTAGAGCAACTCTCTTCAAAATAAAGATGAAAAGTCCTTCATAAATTGTTTGAATGCAAGTTGAAAATACGGCACTATTGTGAAAACAGAACACTACGCTTTCGACATATATCTACATGATACCCACAAATAACATAAAATGTAATGATTTCTGGTCCAAAATTTTGATCTTTGTTTTTATGTATTCATGCAATCAAACATAGAATATCTTGAGCGATTTCACAAGGTCAATACCACTATAGGAGAGAATATTGATAATCTGGAAAACCTGATGTCTTACACCGGAAGTATAAATATCTGTAATATAAACATCAGAAGTCTGAATAAAAATTTTTAAAATTTAATATTAGCTATAAATTAATTGACCATTAAACTTGATATATTAATATGTACTGAAAGTTTTGAAATTAACTGTGCAAACTTATATGAGATGTCAAATTAAAGGACATTCTATGTTAATGATCATGCAAATAAAAATGATGGCACCTGCCAAAATTAACATTTGTCACTAAGAAATTGACATTGGAACTTTAAAAACAATATTTACAGAAATTTCTACTGATGTAGAAAATTTATATATATCACCTTATTTTAGAGATTACAAGGTATATCTGTTGAGAAGTTCACAGATAATTTGAATGACCACTTAGTTAAGCAAGCTTAAAAAAAACAAACTTTTATTGTTGGGAGATATAATGTGGACATTCTCAGTAAAAGTTTAATTACAAACATATACCAAAATAACTTACATGAATTTGGTTTTGAATATATGTGAATACCTCAACAAGAGTTACAATGAATTCTTCAGCTTGTACTGACCACATGTATGACAAAACTTGAGTGAATTTAGCGTGACATCATTGGTCTGTAATCTGGGATTAACTGATCACTCGATATAAATGGGATCAACACTAAAGCAGTCAGTAATGAACTTAAAATGAAAATTACTAAAAGTTTTTGAATTAAGTGAAAAAAATATCTTGGGAAACAGTTTATAACAATAGTGACATAAATACAAGGGCATCTCCATTGGTGTGTTCCTGGTTACCATGTTTTCCTGCTTAGAACATTCATATTTTCAATTCCCAGTCCCAATTCCATCAAATTACTCAATTACACGTACATTCCCGCTTAGTACATTCAAAGATTGTAGACAACTTGCATCAGGAGAGGCAGGCGTTTCCTGTGCACCAGCGCCATCTTCAATGTGTATTGTTTTCAGATACTTTTGGGTACCACTTTCACTTTCAGTCTGATTCCAGAGAAGGAGAAACAGGTTTCGCTTAACCCTCTGTACCATCTTCATTGCGTATCATTAGTTTCCGTGTTACATGTTTCTTTGCTGCAATATTGTGATGAGTTACTTTACTTTTCTTATTTGTAATTTAGTTTTATTTAATGTCATTTATGAGTAAAGTAGTTATCTCATGGATATTTGCGTTTTCATTATGTATACATTAATTTTCCATATTAGGGTGGTTTTGAAGATGGAAATGTGGAAAATAAGTATAATTGAGCATTTTTCGTTAGCACATTTTCCCGCTTACGATATTCAAAACTTTCAGTCCCTTGAGAAACTTACCGATGAGATTCCACTGTACATTGGTTGACAGTTTCATAAAAATACTAACAGTTGTTTTAGTACAATTATAGATTAGTTTTAAAAACAAACCTAGGAAAAGCTGGATTACTACAAGACCAATAAAATCATCTCAAGTAAAAAACCTACTTTACAAAAAGTCAAAAACTAATCCTGATAACAGAGTTACAAAGCAAATACTTGTCTTATAAAAATTTGCTACATTTTATTGTTGTTTGTTGACAACGCACTTTATGACAAAGCTCAAATGTAAGAAACAAAGAAATATGAAAAAATACACAAATTCTAACTTATGTACCATCCAACTGCCTGGAATTACAACTTAATTCACGAAGTGCAATAAATTCGGAGCAGGTGACTATGTTTGTTGCCAAATAACACATAAAATACTGGTATTTTCAAAAATTCAACACAACCTTATTTGAGGATGTGTTTTTGAAGAACACATTTCATTAAGAAAAAAGTTTTTCTTCACAATTGTAGTTGTAGGAAGATGCCAAACATTGGCATTTCAACAAACATAAGACCTGCACCATTCTCTTACGCATCCTTTACGCTATCTAAAGTCCAAATTTAATCAAAACATTTTGGGCTGTTTTTAAGAAAAATTGTTTAAAGAAAATAAAAGTTCCCCTATGTTGGACACTCTTCAAAAAATTGAACATGACATTATTTTTAGATCTGTTTTTCATGAGCACATTTTATTAAGAAAAAATGTTGATCTTAATAATTGTAAGTTGTAGGAAGACTGAAAAAATTTTGACTTTCTGCAATTATTGAGAAATCAGGGTTTTTAATGAAAACAAGACCTGCATCATTCTCATAAACATCCAATGACATCAGCCAGATTAATAAGGAAATATCAATGGCGGAGAAAATTGGCTGGTTTAGCCACTAACATTGTTCGCAGACAGACAGACAGATGAACATACATTTTGTTGTCAATCAAATTTTCAATTTCAAGAACCCACAAAACCTGGATTCTGCCTACATCATTTTTTTTCCTAAATTCAGCAACTGGATTTATCCATTTTTGTGTTACCAAGACCCTAATACGAGTTTTTCTGCCAAAAATTCAATCCTTGTTCCCGCAGCATTACATGACTTTTTCTTCTTAATAAGTTCCTCCATAAGGGCAAGAAAGTAAAAGGCAGATGTGAGCCCTATATATAAATCAGGGGATTGAAAGGAAGCCACAAATTACAGACCAATGTCCTTCGTTTCAAATTTTGCAAAAATTCTTCAAAAGGGTGAATAAGAAAAGAAACAGCAGTTCCATATAAACACATAAAATTATAAATAATTTTCACTTTGGTTTTCAACAAAACTAAAACTATGTTGACAAAATGTTATTGTAGAGACAAAAGATCCATTGTTACATATTTGTTATAACATTATAATATGCAAGTATGATTTTGCGTTTACAGGAATTGACAGAGAAAATTAGACTTGCTTAATTCTGATGTTAATATTTAAGTTACAATATAAAGTACAAAAACAATGAAGTAATTTTGGAATGAAATATTAAAATATTATATAACAGTGATGTGAAATACCTACCAATGCAAAGGATTCGCATATCAGGAGAATTGTATGTGTTAAGTAAGGTAGCAAGTTTCCGGAGCACTTCAACCCACTCCTTAATGCTACGCACATCCTTTGCGTCTCGAAACAAACGAAGACACTTCAAAATGTCCAACAACAAAGACAACAATTCCAGGAGATCCCCAGACACATGGCACGCTGTGGCTTCATGGTACATTACATGCAATGTTTGAAAGGCCTGTCAAAACATGTACATCATAAGAGTCAATTCTTCAAATGCAGTAGAAGTAGTGATTTGACACCTCCTATGATTTAATGGGCTCTTACAGGCATTAAGTTAAAGAAAAAATACTTTGAGAGTAAAAAATTGAAATATTTAAAGGAAAATTTCAACAAAATGGACAAGTAAAAATGAAATTAGCTCTTCTATTGTTTAACGTTTTAAAAGTTTAAACATAAAGGTTGCAAAGAAAGTAAGTGTTGCGAAAACGCACATTCATTCATAGAAATTCAACATCCTGAATTCAGAAAAAAGGGAACAGAGCAGAAAATGAATAATTTAATTAATAATGTAAAAATTTAATCAAATCTACCAATTAAGTAAATGATACTGATACAAAATATAACATAAAATGTAGGAAATGCAATATTCAATAACCTCGAATGCCATCTGTAGGCCGCCATTGTAAACAATAAAGAGCCGATCATCATCATTTTCAATGAGAGTACGGTATGCAAGAATGAGAGTTGCCCAACATGAACGACCATCCAAACCTGTAAAAGAGTAAAGCATTAACCAACAAGTATCAATATAAATGTCAATACAAATCAAATGACTGATGGTGAATCTACAAAACATGGAAATTACATACTTTTTTACAATGAAACATTTACTTAAAACATATTGCAAGAAAATATTCGAAAAGCATGTGTCATCCATGGACATCTAATGGCATTTAAACATGTCTTTCAGTTGGTAGTGAAATATATGGAAAAACCCAATGGAATATCCCAGTCAAATTAAAGGTTGAAGTTCTACTCTGCAGGAGAAAATAAAGGAATGTCCACTGAATCTGGGGAAGAAGAAGAAATGTCTACATAACACAACAAAAAAGTGGTGGTGCTAAAACAGCATTTACTTTCTCGCCTTTAGTAATTTGTAATATGTAATACTATTTATACCACAATTTCTCTTGGAATTAGCACATCTCAATCATCATCCATTTATATAAAGCAAAGTTGTGTTAATTACAACATTTATAACTCAAGAACAGTTGGACGAATTTTAATTATCTCTGTTTTGCTGCATTCATCTCCGCCCCGAATAGCAGAATAACTAATAAAATATCGAAAAAAATTGCGCTTTATGGCGCTGAAGAATAAAAAAAACTACATATTCATGCAAATGCAACCTCCTACACTCAGTAATCGGTCATTAAATAACTCCTGAATGAAGCATTCGAGGGCATTAAAAACTAAAATTTTGAGGCCAAAGGCCTGAAAGAAACGTTTTTCGTACTGTATTCTACAGAATGAGATCTTCTTGAACATTCTATTGAACTTTTGCCGGTCCAACGCTTCTCGATATTATTTCACCTGCTCAGAGAGAGAGAGCAAGAGAGAGAGCGAGGGGGAGAGAGAAGGGGAGAAAGAGAGAGAGAGAGGGGAGAAAGAGAGAGGGAGAGACACACACACACATTTCAGAAATAAATTTTAACACTAAATCTACTTTATCCACCACACCTTACCACAACTCTTTAACTATTAACATTTTTTTCATTTATTGCCAAGTTCAGATAAAATCGATACCATTAATGTGAGAAGGCTTAGTTTTAAAGCCATTTTTTAAACAAAAAGCAGAATGTTATCTTTTAAGTTAATTAGGAATTTTATGCTAAATACAAACAAAAAATTAAGAGTAGCAAGAAAACTGACGAGATGGAGTATTTTTGGAATTTTTTTTTTTTTTTTTTTTTTTTTTTTTTTTTTTTTTTTTTTTTTGAAAAGTTGAATTCTATAAGAAAATGTATAAAAATCCTATGCAGTTATTTACTTGCAAACCTGTGTAATAACAATCATAATAATAATTATAATAATAATTTGAAACGAATGGACAAGGTGCAGATCAATAAAGATCAATCATTTATGTGGCTTAAAAGGGGAAGAATGAAGCCAGAATCAGAAGCTCTTGTAATAGCTGTCCAAGATGAGGCGTTGAGTACGACATTATGATAAAGCGGTTCTCAAAATCTCCCAAGTTGATAAATGCCGAATTTGCCAGGAACACATAGAAACCATTGATCATATTAACTCAGTTTGTCCAATCCTAGCAAAGACTGAATGCTTGAAAAGACATAACAGGGTGTGTAGCTACCTCCACTGGCAGATCTGTACCGCCCTCAAAGTTCTGGACACAAGCCCCAGGTGGTACGAACACTCACCAAAACTGGTGACGTCTGTTGGATTGTGCATGATATTGTATGACCAACAAATTCAAACTGATGGCACGATAGCGACAAACAAACCAGATATACTTATCCGGGATTTGGAGAAAAAATCGTGTTTACTTGTCGATGTTGCTGTACCTTGCGATCAAAACGTCATTACCAAGGAGGTAGAGAAACATCTTAAATGCAAGAGTTTGGAAATTGAGATCAGCCGATTGAGGGGCATAAAAGCACAGGTCGTCCCAATAGTTATCGGAGCTCTGAGATTTATTTCGCAAAACTTAGGTAAGAACTTGTCTATACTCCCAGGTAATTCAAAAGACTGGGAAGTGCAAGAAATCGCTTTATTTGAAACAGTCCACATTTTGCTCTAAGAATAGGACAGCATTTCCTTCACCTCACATAATCTTACAAACAATATTGCTTGTAGAATTGACCCAGTCAGCCAGATGTGGAGAAGTTCTAACAAGTAAACAAGTAAAGGAGACAGTTTAACAGCAAAAGTCACCTGAAATATGTAGAAAAGTAGCTGAAAATTAGTAAAATATTGGAGCACAGCCACAGCATGTCAGTCATGTAAGCAAGCCAGCCAACCATCCCCCATCCCATTCTCAATGGAACGCTTATCCACTCAGCACATGGTCATCTTCAGGATTTCCTCAAAATCTTTATAATTTGAATAGCTGGAGTATTCCTGTCCTTCCAAAAATGTCCACATTCATTTACATTTTTAATTATTGAGTCCTTGTTTCTTACTATCATGTTAAGAGTGGATATCTATACCCCCAACTTCTTAGCTAATACAGATGTTTCTTTATGGACTTCCACTTACTCTAGAATTTTGGATTTTTCTTCAGTGGATTGACCTATTCTCATTCTTTTTAAACCCATTACAGGGAAAAATTAACACTTCATTCGAATTAAAACTTTCTTAAAATAACACAAAACTATGTTTCTATACTTGGCTTCTATACTTGACCCAACACTACAGCAAGGGGCACACTACTCTAGAACTTTGCTACAGTGAATGAACTCCAAACTATGACCAGAATTCGTAGCTGACGAAATAAATCTCGTCATGAGATTTGTGACAGAAAGAAAAAATATCATGAAAAAAATGGCAATCACAGATCTGTGATGGCTTCATAATGGGCAAATGGCAGGAAAAATTTAATTTCGAAAGTGTAAAAGCGGAAATACTTTCACATTATAAGAATAGGAAAAATAAAGGGACCGGAGAAAATCGGTATTAAGTGCAGGAAAACGTTAATTCCAGGAATGTAAAAGCGGGGTTGTACTGCATCATAATTCAAAGATATTCAGGCTCTGAAACAATTCTGTAGCCCAGAAATAAGTTTTTTTTAAAACCTCTCTGCATCTCCAGAACAAAAAAGAGGAGTTGAGAAAATAAAAATTGTAAAAAGGATACAAACCAAAAAAAAGAAGTAATTATACTACTGAAAAAAAGATACTGAACACATAAATTCATTATTCACCTTCTGAAGTGGTATATATACATAATTTTCATTCTTTTGTTCAGGTATTGGACATTCAGACAGATATAATTGACAATCCTTATTTTTCCCCATAGGAAATAGGACTTGAGTTAAAAGTATAGAATAGAATTAATTCAAAAGAAACATTTTTAATACTGTCAGTACTATTGTCAAGGACTAAAAATCTTTTAGACAATACTCTAAGATTCAGATATATTAGCCTTTGGACAATAAAATTTGTTTAACTCCAAACTTGTGTTTTCAGATATTCCTTGTTCTTCTCCTGTAGTCTTCATTTGCACAACATAATTTACAATATAAGCGCACACTAATTTTTAATAATCAACAAGTTTACAGGGTGAATCATTTTAGGTAGGGAAAAAAAGCCTGGTGGTGCTATAACAGCACAAACTCCATTGCATTATTTGTAATGGTGAAGTCATATTAAATTAATTGAACCACAAAAGTGTTCCCAACCTGTAAAAATATTTGCCTGGATTGGAATTCAAATACAAGCACTTGGCAAGCAACAAACTTATCCACTAGACCAGTTATGTGGCTGATGGTGGTCAAACAATGCTCCTAAGGCATCAAAAGAAAGTTGAATTTTTGCTATTATCAATTAAATGTAGATTTGACCTCAGCTCATTTTATTATGCTAAAATGCTATCCAACTTGATGCACCTATTATTGATAAATAAATAAATAAATAAATATATAATTATTACATTCTATTTATAGTTTCATTAACATTACCTGCAGATACAACTGCAAAGTTTGTCGACGAAACGTGTTCACTTCATGAATTTCTTGTTCTGTACTATCCGGAAATTTCATAACAAATAACTGGATCAACTTGAACAATTCATCAACAGCCTGTAAATTCAAATTATTATTATTATTATTATGATTATTATTATTCATCCTTCGTGAATAAAGCCCTTCAGTGCCTGAGGATAACTAAATATGTTGTTTTAAATTAATTTATTTATTCATTAATGTAATAACTAGAAATATAATTATTGGATTATTAGGGGGAGAATGAAGCAATATTAAAAACACTTCTTTTTTATTGAAAAACAATAAGCAATCTATAAAATGTAATTAGCACAATTAAGATTCTGATTTTCATGTTCTGAGATACGACATTTGTTTTCCATGAAATTATGGTTATACAAATTTGGAGGGAAATAAAACAAATAACAACATCATTTATGAAGTATAATAAACCATGAAAAATTCATTCAATACTATCCGTTAACTTCATACTCTTGACTTTTCTATAAAATTATTTAATCAAATCTAGGAATTACAAAATTGGAGAACAATAACAAATGGCAACTTCCAAGAGTAAATTCAGATTAACCACATCTTACATCAGATACATACCATATATGCTCATGTATAAGTCGCATAAACGATCTTTGCCACAATAATTTGAAAAGAAAAAAAAACTTCTACAAAAGACGCACCGAATAATTTGATGTTGCTCCGTACATTTTATTACAAAAACATCTATTTATTTTAAAACATAAGTAAATCCTTAATGTGAAATTGGATGGGGGAGTGTCATGCCAAATTTGATTGGCAGTTTCTGCACACCCATCAGAGAGCAACACTTCGTTAATTCCAATGCTGAGAACAACTGAGGCAATATGATGATGCGATACCACGTGGCTTCCGAAGCAGTGAAAAGATTTAAAGCGGGCATCATTTCCAAAATGATGGATGGGACGATGTGTTACGCAACATTGCCAGCCATTGTGAAAGTTACATTGAATAGGGGGCGGATCTGAGCGAGTCCAGGAGTGATGGAGAGTAAATTAAATATCAACTTGTATACTGTGTGCATTAGTGATCAATAAATATTCATTGGTGGCATAAAATTTTCTCATTGTAATAAATAAATGTTTGTTGTTAGCATGAAGAAAAATGTTATGTATAAGCCACACTCTGAGCTGATTTCTCGAGTTACGTTTCGGGAAAAAGTGCAGCTTCTACAAGAGCAAATAGGGTAATATACAGAAACAATTAACAATTTACACTTAAATATTCTCATTCACTTACACTCATATTTTGCACTTAAATGACTCACCGCACTATACTGTGTTGGATGTGGAGTAATGTTTTTAAAAGCCCAATGGAGATTTTGATGATTAGCTAATTGACGTGTAAAAGTCCGTGACTGTTGGCAGCACAGACGTAGTAGGCCATAGTATGCTGGTAACATGCCACGGTTGAACATTACCACGTCTTGGTCCTCATGATCCGCTCTGCAATTACCGTAATAATTGTGACAACAATTGAAATATTTTTTATCCATACAATCATGAATATCACTATCATAACAAAATACAGGAATTATCTTGCAAAGTGATAAATTACAAGTAACATTCTTCTACCTCAACAATTATATTTAAACTAGTGGTGCTAAAACCGCACATACTTTCTCACCCTTAACAACGGTTATGTAATACTATTTATACCGCAATTTTCTCTCCAAATTAACACATCTCAGTCATCATATTTTGTAGACTTGTATTTTGTAAATTTTAGAACATTAGGTGCAAAAACAAAATATTTTCAAGCAAGTATCAACATAAATTTGACAATTATAACTGTGTTTCATGTAGCTAAATCATGTCCCAACAACGAGAAGTAATTTGCAGAACTTCAGCTGCCATCTAGTGGGGTGGAATGTCATTGTTGCATTCCAATCTGACATTTCCTAAAGGCCAGCAATTTTTCTTTCCTATTACATTTAAATCTTATTTTTAAGAGAGAAAACTTAATTGGGTTAATTACAATTAAGGTTGCAGATTGCTTGAAAGAAAATACATCAATGTATTGAGAATGCAAATACATTCCCCACACCACACACAAAAAATATGGATTATGACATAGGTTTTAAATAAATTCTAAAAGATTAATTTGTAAATGTATAACAAAAGCTCGAATGTACAAAATGAACAAAGAAATATGAAATAATATCCAAATTCTAACTTATGTATCCAACTGCCTCAAAGCACCTCCTAAATTATGTTCACAAAGCGGAGGAAATTCCAAGCAAGCAACTATGTATGATGCCAAATTACACTTTACAAAAAATTCTCTTATTTTCAAAAAATTCAACATTACTTTTTTAAAGGTATTTTCGATGAACACATTGCATTACTAAAAATACTATATTTTCACAAATGTAGTTGTAGGAAGACGCCGAAAAAATTAAGATTTTTTTCAATTTTTCTAAAATCAGATTTCAATGAACACGAGACCTGCACCATTCTCTTAAGATTCCCTCGTGCCATCTAAGATAAGAATTTAATAAAAAAAGTGGCACCATTTTTTAAAAATAAATGGTTCAAAGAAAATAAAAATATCCAATTTTTGACACAAATTTCACAAAAAATAGTGGAAGGTAGTACACAATAGGACTAAAAAGTCTGGGATTTTTTTCAGGTTAAATTTTTATAAATGCTGGCGGATTTTAATTTTAAAGTGTAAAGCATTTATTTAGACACCATACAAAATTAAGTTGCCTATAAGTTTGCCAATTCAATGTATTTAATTATTTATTTATGTAGAAGCAGCCATAAGCTGATGAACACATAACTTGTACAGAATTATTGACTCTTAATAATATAATATAATAATAATATACAGGGTGAGTCACGTAACTTTAGCACCTCCTATAACTTTTGAAAGGTTGAAGATATTGCAATGCAGTTTTCATGGAAGTGCATGAGGAAATGGGGCTAATTAATACCAGATTTCATTTCTATTTGATGACTTGTATTTTACAAGATATTTGAGGCAACTATGTTTGTTTCAAATGGAACTATACATATTTTTTCAGTCTATCATACCGAGCGTAAAAAAGACGATAATATATATAATATAACATACAATGTTATTCATTCATCTGGGTTCAGCGGGAGCATCCGTTTCAGACCAGTTCACCACGGTTCGAAGATCTTTTAACAACTCAGTGTGTGATGTCAAAGGATTGGAAAAGAGTTTGGTATCATCTGCATAGCAATTCCAAGTCGATGACAATTCATTTCCAAGGTCACTGGTGTATAATATGAACAGCAGAGGTCCTAGGACAGAACCTTCAGGTACTCCACTAGAAACTACTCTGGGTATTGGTAGGTATTGTCCAACCCTGACTTGGAAAGTTCTATTAGCCAGAAATTCTCTTATCCACCCGAGAATTTTCCCTTGTATCCCCAAAGAAAACAGTTTATGTAACAAGCGCCTGTGTGGCACCGTATCAAAGGCCTTAGCAAAATCCAAATAAACTACATCCATGTATCTACGGCTTTCGTCCATACATCCAATGATGGAAGTTGGTAACTGTGGATTGTCCTGGTGGAAAGCCATGCTGTTTCATTGGAATTATGCTGTTCCATTTGTTATGGTCTCGAATCCTTGCAGCAATTGGTTTACATTGCCTTGCATACCACACTGGTGAGACTTATGGGCCTGTAATTCTTTGAATTTTGTTTGTCTCCCTTCTTGAAAATCAGGGTGACGTAAGCCTTTTTCCAGATATTAGGTAGGATTTATGTATCTAGAGATTAAAGATAAAGTTTAGCAAAGGGGCTAACAATCTAGCACAGTTTTTAAGAAAAATTGGTGGGATCCCATCAGGATCAGAAGTGGAGTCTGCTTTTAGACTATTTACAATCTGAGTAGTTTCAATATCATTGAAGGAAATATTTTTGAGTTTTGGTGTACCTTCTTTCAGTTGATGATAGTTGGTTCATAGGTTCAGGTGAATAAACTTCTTCAAAGTAATCTGCAAAACATTCTGCGATATCATGTGAATCAGTGTAAGTGACTCCATTAATCAATAGGTTGTTTGGAGGCCCAGATTCACATGGTTTTTGTCACCTAATATAAGAATTGAATTTTTTGCTGTCAGTTTGTACCACATGTTCTTCATAAGCTTCCCTCTACGTAAATCACAAGTGAGCCTATTTGTAATACTTCTATATTCTAAATAGTCCTCTTCCGAACCAGACTTCTTATACTTACACCAGGTCCTGCGCTTTACTCTTATTTGTCTTCTTGCCTCATGATTTATCGAAGGTTTATCCTGATTTTTTCTCATTTTGCACTTTGGCGAGAAAGTTTCAAGAAGTTGGCGAGCCATATCACTTAAGTCCTGATAATTTGTTCCAACATCTTGGTTTCTTATCTCATGACTCTGCAAGCAAGCAGTTGACGAAAGATATTCGTTCAAATGTCTTTTGATTTCATCATAATTCGCTGCAAAGTAATTAAGTCTCTCGGGTGTGTCATTGGAAGGTGGTACGTTATTATTAAATTCCTTCTGTAAGGCCGTGGTAATAACCAGGCGGTCACTTCTATCGATGAGTGGTCTCAGAATTGGGGGAGTAATGAGATCAATGTCATTTGTGAAGATTAAATCCAAAATTGCAGGAGTTTGGTTACCTCTTTATCTTGTGGGTTCAAGTACTGTCTGGATGAATTTTGAATTAACATAACACTGTAAAAATTGTTTCTCAACTTCTGTAACCGGAGAAGCTCCATGTTATTTTTAGAAAAATCTCACAAGTGTTGTGCTGTGTACCGTAGGTGGTACACCATTAAGTCAACAGTGGGACAATAAGAAGAAAACCTATATCTTTGAATATACAATTAAAAACTTTACAAAAACAACTTTAATTTAACAATTCATTTGAATACAAGGATTAGAAAAGTGAGGAAAATTAATTTTGAAAGAATAGTGACCAGGATTTCGGATTTCTGTCTGCAGCAATATTCTCTTCACTCTTGAAATATGTCCAACGGCTTCATCCCTAATGAGAAGAAACACGCATTGTTTAGTCCCTTTTTAAAGAAAGTTGATAAGATACTCTTCTTTTCCTAAAACCTCTGCATAGAACAATTTTGACCTTTTCCTTCCTTCAAACTCCACTAGAACCCATGACTGAACAACTGGACTTGAGTTTTCATCAAAAAAGTCTTCCTCTTCATCATGTTCTGACTCACTAGTAGAAATAAAGTCAGACAGGTTGCCATAATAAGCTTCATCACTTATCTAAATGTTCTCATCTTCAGATGTTTCCTGGTCTTTCAGAAGATATTTTAGAGTTCTTGTAATTTTTTAATGTCTTCCTCATTGTATTTTCTTAATAAATTTTCTTTTTCAGGAGTCCTAGCAATGATTGATGATTTCCTTTTGCAAGTAGGTTTCTGTTGCTATTTTTTGGTAGCAGCTTATACATACCTATAAAGTGCTTCAGGAGTGGCAATCCTGAAAGCTGAATAATTCTCACTGAATGGGTCTGAATGTGATAAACTTGGCAAGACAAGTGAAATCTCTGTGAACAAGTTCTCAGTCACAGTCACAGAGATGTAGGGAGTGACACATCTTCTATGGTAAGTGAAGGTCAGTCAGTTACTGCTGATGCAATAAAATTCACATCAGAAAAAATGTTTTCATTGAAGGGATAAATCCCTGATCTAGCAAATCCAGATTTGATATTTTTCAGTCTGAATGCTTTATCAAAGGGAATGCAGAAAATCGTTATAGGCATGCCAGGATGAGTCAGTAACCACATATCACAAGCAGCATCATATGCTGCTTTCAAGCAAGAGAACACACTTATCTAACGGTTGCATCTGATGACTGCAGTGAGGTGGTAAAGTCACAATTCTAGCCCTCCTGCAAGAGCCATTATCACTACTTTGAAAGAAGCGTGAGCTTCCAGATCATCATATATTGGGAGCAATGGGTTTTCTTTTGTGCTGTGTGAAGCCTATTGTTCCAAGTGGGGCTCCTGTTAGCACATGTTGCTTGAAGTACTTCTGAGGGAAGATCATTGCTGGTGGGAAGAAAGTTCCTATGGTGCAGATAATTGCACAAGTTCTCACCAAGATGTCTCATTCTCCACTTGCACAGGAGCTTATATGTTTCATTTCCTTTTCTGCAATCAATTTTCTTGGACTCTGGACAGTTACTGTCCCAGTTTCATCTCGTTACCTTTTTCACATTTTCAAAAAACACTGCAGCATTATGAGGATTGAATGATGTCATATAAGAGAAACTACAGCATTCTAGTTGTCGAATACAAAGATTGTTTATTTTAATGAAAGCACGAATCTAGTCATCCGCTGTGTTCAACCTTATCCATGACTCTGGACACTTTTTTTCATTTTGCATAGCTAGTTCTTTATTCTGAGCTCATCACTGTATGCAAGGAACGCGAAGTTCTCATGAAGAAAGCTCATGTAAGCTTCGTGTCTTTTGGCAACAAGGAAGTCGCTCAGTACCCATAGTGCAACTTTTTTAACCGTTCCTCTGGCAGGTTTCAGCTGTTGATGGTTTCATCCAATCAGGAGCTTAAATGTCATCATAGTGACCTCACTGTAGCAACATATAAGGTCCCAATTGAATGAAACCGTTAACAGCAGATACCTGCCAGAGGAAGAGTTGAGTAAATCGCAGTACATTGCTTGACATTGCTTTTAGTGTTTTGACCAGTGTTTCCAATTGTTACATTCTTGTATACATACGTAATAGAGAGAAGTAATGTATGACTGCAGAAATTCGACTTCGAGATTCCAACGGAAATGCATGTTATGGGGTCCCCTGATACCGAAAAGTTGTCCCGCCGTCTGCCCGTGAATAGCGCCAAAACTATTCGTATGATTTTTTTCCACAAAGAATAATCCCCAATCGATCTGGTTCCGCTCGTAGCTACGCCGCTTTGAAAAACATTCTTCATTTTTGTGGTTACATTACATGAAGCCTCTGGGACATTTTCAAAATTTTCTCAAAAATGGCTTCAAATTTTTTCTTTCAACTTTTGGTAGGCATGGTTATAAATGTACTCTACAAGATGACATAAACGCAATTTTGCTCTATTCTTTCATTTTTTCAAAAATTACTCAAATGCAATTTTTTTGTATCTCTCATGTCAATATTTACATTGGAGGTGATTTGTTCACATAATCCATTAATGAGCATATGTACTTTAAATGATGTCATAAAGTTCACTCAATTGATCTGGTTAAATGGGCTGTGAAGTCAACTAATTTATGTTTTTTCAAGTTTAAAATAGTGCACAAATCATACTAATCCACTAAAAATATGGGTACATTTCATTAAACACGTCAAAAACCCATTTCCCACTTACAAGAGTTCCCGCTTATTAGAGACAAAATTTCATTTGCCCCGGTGTCTCTTATAAAGGGGTTTTTCTGTAGTTATTTAGCCGAAGGCTAAATTTCTGTAGTCATTATCATTAGCCGAAGGGGTGTCGCAGATTTCACGACTTCATTACCTGTCCTCACTTGCTGCTTTTGTGATGTTATCTGTATCCATTTCTTGATTACTTTTGTTTCTTATAGTTCCATGAGCTAGCACTTCACTAAACAGCAGGATTTGCTGATCAAACAAACTTATTTGTACTTTGGGCTCACAATTTTTAGTAGAAAATATAGCACTAAACTACAGCACATTTGATGTTTGTGTATTACATACTTTTGTGAAGCAACATCTCTGCAATTGTCATATCATATTAATGTTAGCTGGGACACCATGAAAGATGAAGAGATAAGGAAGAAAAAGAAGCAGTAAGAGAAGAAAAAAATTAGAAAGAGAAGAGGAAGAAGAACAGTAAGGAAAGAAGAGAGCAAGAAGTAGATGGAACAGCGGAAAAAGTAGAAAGAGAAGAAGAGGAAGAGGAGGAGGAAGAAGAGAAAGAAGAAGAGGAGGAGGAGGAGGAGAACCAGTGTCTTAGACCAATGCTACATGTTCTATATTTTGCACATTCTCATTTCTCGCTTATGAAGCCCAGGTAGAGTTGGGGCTCTGACAGCTAGTAAGTAAAAATAAAATAAGCATTAGAAAGCCAGTTTTTTAGCTACATTTACATTGAAAAGGAAAACAAAACAGTATTTTCCCCCTAAGAATAAATAGTGTTATGTGTTTCTACTAAAAATACACTTTCCTACAGGGGTGTTATTTCTTTGGGATCTCCATACAAAATCAAATCACTCATGACAATTCTGGCATGAAAGGTGCATTCTTAATAAATGCTCCTTTGCAAATACAAAGCTGCTAATCATTTTGGAAAACAACATTAATCCATTAATTTTTTCATTGTATACACCACAAACACAAATTAAATATTCAGGCAAATTAAAATTAATTGCTTCCATATACACTTTTATTTCACAAAAGAAAATTAATCCAGTTTTGTAAAGTTGATGTTCTGAGATTTGTTGAATTGGGAGACAAATTTATAAATGAATGTAATTATCTACAGTTTTAATTCCATTCAAAGTTAACTGTACCATAAATATAGAACATAAAAATAGCAATAATACGTACAAGATGTAGTTGAAGGCTATGTTTTTGGTGACATGAGCATTTTGCAGGATAAGCTGCACATTTTCAGGGCAATCAACACACACATGATGCCAAAACAACAAAAGTGCCTGCTTGTTGTGATGAACTGGAATAGAAGGTTCTGAAAGCTTTGGATGAAAAAGTTGCCACAAATCCAAAAAGTACTGACCAAACTGGAAAAGAAAAGGAAGGCTAATTAATGATCCTGCTTTTTCTCCCAATACAAATTTTACATTTGATCATTGTCATTGTAAGAGATATCGTGTTAAAAATCTTTCAAGTATTAATTTGATTTTGACATAAATGTGAATGTTTTTTTGCAAAAGACTTTTACAACTTCCTAGAATAATAGGTTTTTAAGAATAATACAAACTCAGCAAAATTTCCTCGACTTTTCTCCTACCAAGATCAATTTTCTCCAACCACACTGAAATTACTTCAAAGAAATCTGAAAAATTTCCAACTAGGGTGACAATGATTTAAATCAAAGTACGCTTTGAAAAAGTTACTATTTTAAATCAACAAATCTTGGCCTCCTGACTTTTCATTAAAATCAACAATTTTTTTTCTTTTTTACTACCAGCCTACAATAAAAATCTACAAATTAAGTAATTCAAAAGTTCATAGTAGCAGTTAATAACACAATTACTGAACATTTGAAAATTAAAGGTAAGTTCATATCTTGACAAAACCAAATATACAAGTTGATAATAAGTTTGATATACTTGTTTAATATAACTTCATTATATTCAATCTATGCAAATGCAATATTCTTCATCAGTATTAACAAAAATTTTCATAAATGATTACAAAGGGATAAAATTGAATTTTACAATAATTTAACACACGCAAAAGAAAAGGTTTGTATTACTTTGAATTAGATAGAGTAGAAAAGAGGCTTGTGCTGTATTATATGATGATTAAATTTTTAAGTAAGGTTTTGGATGACAGTGGCAGTACCTGCGACCACAATAGATACTGCAATTTTGGAATCAGTGGGAACCCTTGCTGCTTCTGCTGCTGCTACTGCTGCTGCTACTGCTACTACTAACACCACTACTACGGCTACTGTTACTACCACTACTACGGCTACTTCCACTACCACTACTAAAGCTACTGCTACTATGGTGACTACAACTACCATCCCTCCCCCAGCAGCTAAATAACTCATTTTAGAATAACATGAATTACTATCAAAATGTACTTTTTATAATTATTAATTTACTATGCTCATGTAATATTCAAAGTACTTTGATGAATAGTAAAACACTTCTATTGTCTTCAAGAATCACACTTGAAAATCATTTGTTAAATAAAAAAACTTAACAAAACAAGGTTACTTCAAAAGCACAATAAGAAAATTAATAAACAACTGGCTGAAAAGGATATCAGTGTTTATCCTCCATTTGTTAACAAAAAACATAAATTTCAAAAAAATACATCACTAAAAAATCTTACCATAAGCTTTTCTGCTCGTGAGACGACACAATAGGTAAGAAGAGTGAAGTATGAGGTCAATTTCATAGTACCATGAGTTTGAATGTCAGTATAGTGACGTGCTGGCTTCAATAAATGAAGAAGTACTGTGTACACTTGGTGCAGCACAATTTGTGCATCTGATCCCACCACAAGTTCTTTGTGAGGGGAAGATAAGTGGCGAGCTGTGCGGTATCCTTGTCGAAAGTGTGGGCTGGGCACCAAGGATACAAGAAGATAAGCAGCAGCTGTAAATACACAATTCCACACAAATAAGTATGACTTAATAGTACGGACAACATGTTGCCTTTTTTTTACCTATCTAGAATTACTTTTTTGTAATTTTATATAATTAAGTATTTATAATCACACTTATCTATTAAACAATATTATTTTCATGAATGAGTCTCTTCATAATGTAGTAATGATAAAATAATAATATTTAATATTGACAAAAACATTATTCTAAGCAAGAATAGCTGATGCCTTCTAGAAGGTAGCCAAATTGACCACTGACCAAATATGTGCAATGATTGACTAAAGTAAATAATTCAGAAAGAAAAGCAAAACAATCTGATGTCCTGTAACAAATGGAACAAATGCAAGAATACCAACAAAATTTAACTTTGACGGCAAAAGAACTCTTGCATTAGAAATAATTATATTTCTTATACTACTGACAAATTATCTGTTATAAACTATGCCTCATTTTTTTATAAAAATCACCTGAAAATGATGTACTTAGCATTGTTCTGGGCAATTGCAACATATGACGTAATTCTGTTGTGTGGAGCCAATAATAATGCCTTAAAACTGTTATAGGGTATTCAAAAGAGAATTTTAAAAATGATTTATGAAAAAGATAAACTGTACCCTTTGGGTATTCTTTTAAAAGAATTTGTGATGATTTTTGCTAGAAAATAATTTTTAGAAAAATCTCTTTCGAAAAACTTTGCAGCACATAACCCAGTGTTACCATCTAGTATCGGCAATGGTGCAGGGGCGTTGTTTCACTTTCTGTGCAATAATTTGTGAATTTTATTTCTTCAAAAGACGTAGACATCCTAAAAGAAATATATAAGCAAGTTTTTTCATTCCTGAATGCTAGATGTCGATTTAGCAGTGATCGCTAAAGCATTGTACTCTCCGGGCCAGGGTGTACATATAACTTAAGTCGGTTCGAATCTTCATCTAAAACCGTGCTTAGCTGCTATATGCCTATGGTTAAGTCGGAGGGTGAGGCCGGTGCACAGCAAATGGTGATTGGTCTGAACCGAAGTTGAAAGGGCAAATGCAGCACAGTTCTAATGGTTTTGCTTCTCCTTGAGAGAGAGGAGAGAGGAGTGAGAGGAGAGAGAGGAGAAGAGAGAGAGAGAGAGGAGTGGAGAGAGAGGGAGAGGGAGAGAGAGGGAGGGGGGGGAGAGAGAGAGAGAGAGAGAGAGAGAGAGAGAGAAGGAAGAAAAAAGGGGGGAAAATGCTCATATAACCACTGTTTGGCACTTTGGAGTGCACTAGTAGCAAATATTTAGCAACACAACAATTGGTTAGCATTAAATGTTGCAAAAACATGCTGCCAGAGGACTCCAACGGCTCCTATGCACACACTGAACGTGACAATGGATGAGTGCTATGCGAACAAAATCATTCTGGGCACTAATGACACAAAAATATTAGGACCTACATCATCAAAGAGTTGCATTAATAGTACCAACTGTAGTTAAAAAAAGAAATTGGTAGACAAAATCATAATTATAATAGAGTATTTAACTCATTGAGAGAGGAGACTATGCTCACAATGATGCAATTTTGCTTTCTAAAATGGGTCTCCTCACCTTCGCCCTGCATCTTTTGTATTAGAAGAGTTTTTCTACAGTTGGATAATGCGCGAGTCATACCAGTGTCTTTTTATGGGCACTAATCAGTGTAGAAATTTTGAATTCTACCAAGGGACAAAGGAGTGTCGTGGTTTATCTCCATCCACATCATAGAAGGTCAAAGGTTCAGTCAAGACATCTGAGAGGTCAATGGTTGCTTGAAATGTTAATCAGTCAGCAAACTGCATGATCCACTGTGGAGATCAAGCAAACTCACAACCTAGTCAATAAATGTGGACAATAGTAAGTAAATATTCACTTTCATACCGGTCATCTATTAGTACTACAGGTCCACTGCATAGCAGTTGCAAGTGAAGGGCTGCACCAGGCTAGGTGAATAGCTATGTTTGAATTCATAGCTATGGCAAAATGCGTTGGTTCACCTGTACTGAGTTCATCACATTAGTAGACTAACTCCAAAATGACTCCCTTTGACAAGTATGAGAAGAACCCCAAACATGGCTGTGGGCATCTATAGTACTAAAAATTAAGAATTTATGGTCAGTCTCAATACACACATCTATAGTACTAGATGATATTTCCATTATCTACATTCATTGTTCAATCTTGCAATGAAGATAGCAGATTTGTCAAAAGAGATCTCTCTGATATGAAGTTGGGTTGGCATGTGAAAACAACTAGTTCTCAAAGCAAAGTATCTTATCAGCCAAAATCTGCTCAAGGGCCTTGCACAATGAGCTGATCAATCTTTCCTCATTAGTTTTTACATAATCACCAACAAAGGCACAAACCCTAATTTTGTTTCCAATAATCAATCATGAATAAGTGGTTATACTGTGTGTTCCAAAGTTCTATAAATAATAAACATGGATTCAGATGAAATGTACCTTACCAAGTATGTATGTGTGGTGTATCCTTCAGACACAGTTTACCTTATTTTGGCAATTGACTAGTCATCACTCCAAATAAATAACAGCAAATGACAACAAAGCACAAGATAGTACTGCAAATATCCTCCCTCATTTAGATAAGGATCTTTATTTACTTTTGAGATGTATTTTATTGATACAATGCCAAAGAGAGCGTTAAATGTATTATTAGATTTTACATACGAGATGTACTTCATAAAAACAAATGAAATATAATGAAGATAAATACATGAAGGCGCACGCACACACACACACCCACACACAAACATTCACACCCCCACACATGCCCAACCCTCCACATGAAATTACAACACCTATTATAAAACTCTTTTAAGAAAATTAACAGTACCTGATCGGACTCGCTGATTACTGTGTGCCAATAAGAAATGCTCTACCCATGTCTCCATACTTTGCAGTACCCACGAATGAGCCAACTTATTTCGAGGCACCTGTACAGCTAGCCAGTCAAGGGCACTCTGGGGACAGAATTCAGCAACTTCCCAAATTCGCTGAAGTACTAACTGTGTAAAAGATGGAAGTCCAGAAGGTCCAGATGTTGGTTCTGTCAGTAATGTCAATAACTTGAAAAATGGCTGGCAAACCTGCACATCATGAAGATTATATAAAGAATAAGAAACACTTTTCTGTTGTTTATTGCAGGTAAATACAATTAAATTAAACTAAACAGATAAAATAAATTCACAATTTACTTACTTCACTATGTTTAGTTATTGCTTGGAACAGCATGGTGATGACATGCACTGCTAATCTCTCATTCCACCGACATAATGCATAAATGAGATTGCGAGTTTGATTGAGATTTATACTGTCCTTAATTTGTTGATACAAGAATGGAAAACCCTGGACAATTAAAGCAAATATATCATTTCACATAGAAAGAAACGATAGTTACTATGGAAAATTTAATTTTGCTCACCTTTCCCCCAGCAATGGCAGTGAAATCTGCAGTGGCAAGTTTCAGAAGATGATCAGGGCCACGCGACCTTTCCACTAATGAAGCTACTAGTGTGATCATTTTCTCTAATGAGGCAGGTTTGTATTTGTCTGTGGGCAGGGGTATCACATCTTCTTCTTCCTCTTCTTCACTTACAACTTCCACCTTCACCAGAGATCACAAGATAAACAAAAACAACAACTAAAGTGTTCACAATTTAGAAGCCTTTATAGATTGTGTTGTTTACAAAAAATTTTAAAATTTTAAGCCAGAGGTCAGAAACTGAACATATTTTCTAATGGATGACAAGTGAACGACTAGTGAATGACTTTCCTACCATTTCAATAAAACTACTCTCTACTTACATTAAGGCAAGTAACCTTCACGTACAATTACTGCACTGATAAATTATACAAGCTACACCCACATTTTATACCACACAATCACCATCACATTCTCACAAAATAAAATGTATGCTTTATTTAACAAGGTAACTTCAAGTATTAGCTTTATATGAGCATACAAGTAAGCACAATTTTACATACATTTTCCTCAACCACCACTTACAATGTAACACTTGAACACGTTCCACTTAACACCATGGCCTTTCATCCATATACCATGACAAAAAAAGCTAATATGCCTGACCAAAATAAAATAATTTACAATTACAGGATAACTATTTCTAATAGATACAAAATTACAAATTGACAGTTGTAACTAAAAATTTAATATGACGCGTAAATAAATTGCTATCTTAGAGACACTGTGCATTCAAAGTCACTGCCACAAAATTAACATTCAACAATTTTCCTTCATATACACTTACATAGTCTTGAGCTTTCTGACCAAGATAGAAGTTCACCATTGTAGAGATTGCTTGTACTTGAATTAAAAATTGACTTTCTTCTTCTCCCATTTTACTAAACTCATTAAGGAAGGCGAAGTACTCAGTAAGATGCTTCAGATGTGCCTTGGCGCCATGTTCCATCTACACAAGACATTAATACGTACTATAATGTATATGAATAAATGTTGAAATCATGCAAGATACACAACTTAAACATTCATTGTGTAAAATAATTTGTCTGAGTCATGCATACAATTTGATGCTTACAAGAGAAAGTAGCATTCGAATGAATCTTGTAACACAAGACTGGAAACCTATTGAGGCAGGGCATCTGTCTTCAGAACCTTCATCACTATCTTTGCATTTTAAATACAAAGGAGCATGATTTTGTCTACAACAAAAAATTAATTCAATAAGATACAATTAAGATAAGCAGTTATTGATAAACCTCCTTGTATTAAATACTGTATACTTCTAGAGCCTTAACAAATAAAAGCACTGATAGTTGAGCCATTTTATTCTGCAATAAATTTCCTAAAAATTTTACAACATATTGATGAAAAATTCAATGCTTTACTAAAAAATATTTAATAGAAATGTAACCTATAAATGTAATAGAATGTAAACCTATAAATTAAAAGAACTTACAGATCAGGAAATGTAATACTTTATTTTCATATGTACGTGACACCTGTATTTTTTATGAATCAATATATGTACGTGACATATGAATTTGTTTTTTGGATATTTTTGAAGTTGTTACACTTTGACAGTGCTTAGACCTCATCTATGTCGAAGTCTACTGGCAAATAAATGATTATTTATTTCATAACAAGTATACCACATTTACTTAAATATAAGATGAGCTTTTTCCTAAATACCTCATTTCAAAAACACAGGGTGACATATATTCTCAGATTAAGCCTAGTCGTTTAGGGTTTGTTTTTACATTATTATTCTGTGTCACAAAACTTGTAAATTTGTATGAAACAATAAGTTGTGCAGATGACAAAAATATCACGCATTTCTGCAATACATAAATATACTCGCAGTTGTATTCTCGACACACAACACAAATTTGTCTAGTGATTCAGAACAATATTTTCCACTGGGCTGATAAAGAGACAATCTCAAATGAATGACATTGTATGAAGTGAAACGCAATGTGAAAAAGAATATAAATTGTAGGCAAGATTTTATAATGTGATGAGGCTACATGGACTCTCAGTTCATCGCCCAGTACGTGCGAATATATTTTTGCAAGAGAAGGAAATGCACTTTCACAGGAGTAACTATTCTACTCTCAAACACAGAAACGATGATGATAACAATATTTTCTTAGCAAAAATATCATAACAATATCATTAAAGCTTTTGAATCCGGTTTTCAAGTTGATACTGTATACATGGATTTTGTCAAGGCTTTCGACCACAATAATCATGACTTATTGACAGACAAGTTGTCAAACTTAGGCATCAATGATCCACTCCTGTCATGGATACGCTCATATCGTTCCCATAGAAGTCAATATGTTGTTGTTAATGGCCATACGTCTGAGCCATTTGTAGCTATTTCTGATGTACCTCAAGGCTCTCATTCGGTCTGATTTTGTTTAATATCTTCATTAATGATCTGCCATCTGTTACCAAATATAGTAAAATCATTGTTTGCGGATAATGCTAAAATTTATGCCAAGATTACTGATTTTAATAACGCCTACCACTCTCTGCCTTCTCGCAGTGGTGTTCTACAAACAAAAAGGAACTCCACACCGATACGTGTTGTACAATGACCTTAGCCCAGACATAATGTTGTGAGCTACCTCTAGTCTTTAAATAGTGAAACCTTAAGCACGTCTCTAACATCACGGATCTTGGAGTGATTTTCGACTCTAAACTTGATTTTAATATACATATTAGTGTAACAGTGAATAAAGCTCTGTGTTCCCTGGGTCTGATTTTGCACACCAAATCCTTCCGGTCAATTGATAACTTATTACTTCTTCATAAAACTTTGATTTGTCCTATATGTCTCGATCATTTGCTCACCTTACACTAGTTTATCTATCGATCATTTGGAAAAAGTATAACATAAATTTGTACGCCACCTAGCTTTCAGAAACAGGACACCAATTCACAGATTTGATCATGACCTTTCCAAATTCTACAATTTATTTAAATTGGAAACTCCCCATAAAATAGTACAAGGTCTCATTAAATGCCATGAACTTCTTCTCTTATCTCTCTTCACATCCCTCAGATGAGAACGAGAAATCCTACCTGCTTCTGGGTGGATGCATCTTCTACTAACTACAGCTATTAAGATATCTTTAAGAGACTACCTAGAACCACCAACTGCTATGCTGATAAGATTGATTTTTTCAATCATGACTTTACACATTTTTGTAGTTGTCTTCAACTTCTTTTACTCACTGATTCTAAGCATATAGACCATCTTTAATTCTAAAACTTAATTCATTCTATGAGAGCATATTAAATTAATATAATCCATTGAAGAGTGTAATTAGAGATAAACACAAAAAATACAATAATATATTTGAAGTATGTTAAAAATAGCCAAGGAAAAAATATTCCAATGATTTGTTATTGACATGCAGTGGGAATGTTAAATGGGATATTTTAAATATTAGTCTGGGATAATATAAATATTGGTCCTGAGTTTAACCCATTAGTACATGTGATCCGATAAATCGGATGCTAAGAAAAGCGTCAAGAAAAGCCTGTGAATGGAGACTTATCAAAATGCTAAGAAAAGCCTGTGAATGGAGACTTATCTGTTTGAGATATATACAAATCAACGTTCGCATTGTTGGAAAGTCATTAAATAAATGTATACGCTGTAACTTTCAGATGTTTTCGATTTAGAGCGGTTAGAGTGCAAGATGGCACATTACAGTCTTGTTGTTTCACGTAGCTAGTAAGTTTCCATTTAATTATAATTTCTAACATTGATTGATATGAACAAATTTTATACGAAATGAAATAATGAAGGTTCGTGTTTTCCATCTGAATTGTATTCTAAGAAAATAATTATAAATAAGTAAACTATTTCAAATTAATTTTCGTGATCCGAAAAATCGGATCACATGCGCAGGGGACAATTGCAATATTTCAGAATGGCTACGCTTTTTCTCTCTACATTTCAAGCAACTGCTTCTAAATGAAAAAGTATTGTCAGCCTATCTGTTGCTGAAATGTTGAATAAGTTGGAAGAAGAACACACAAAAGGTGCTAACAATTGCAAGCAATGATTTTTGCTCGTCTGCAGAAATTATGCTAGTTAGATGGAAAGGCAATAAGGATGTCTTTTGCCACAAATCATGAAGGAAACGAAATGGGAACTTATACAAGATGGTCGAAAGAGAGAAAAAATGTAAAATTAATGTTTTACAGCCTGTAGTTTTTAGTTCATACAATAAAGGAACGGGTGGGATGGATTTGATGGACCAAATGGCAAACTACAGAATGTGAATGCAACAACGAAAATAGTATTGGTTTATATTTGCTTATTTTTTGGATACTTCGGTTGTGAATATCTGGCTCCTGATGAAACAAATATTGCCAATGATGTGAAGTCCCATTGTCTTTTGAAATTCCGAAGAGATATTTGCCTGAGCTTGTTGAAAATTCATTAAATATCACCAAGAAGAGAAAAAAATCCCAATTATCCCAATACTGACATGAGTTCTGACAGCAAAACCACTGGATAATTTCTATTTCTACAGAAAAGAAACTTCACCACTGCCGTGGTAAAAGAAAATTCATATGCTAAAACTATGACACGAGATTGCATCCCAAATGTTACAAAGACTATCACTATGTCACAAAGACTATAGAATATGAAAGGAAAGAATTTCTGTGTATCTCTTATAAATAAACATGATTTTTCAGAATCAAAATACTTTCATTTATTTTGCTCGACATCAAAATGGACCAAAAGATTAAAAATATAAATAACCTATTTTTAGAGTAATAAATATCTCAGTACACACGAATTTCACCAGTGTCCTTTCTACTGAAAGCGGACATGACCGAGCAGCCCAACAGCTGCACTTAAGAGTACTGTATGCATGTAATCCAATTTATCGGATCACATTTTTCTTGGAAACAGTAAAGAATAAAATTTTGATAATCCACATTGTATGTCTTTTAGATGTATGATACATGGATATACAATATCGTTCCCCAAAAATAAGCAAGGAAACTTCATGCACTAATGGGTTAAGTGATTGAAAGGACAGCTTAAATTTGTTCTTGTTAAGCACTCTTGATGCCCTATGTTGTTTTTTACAACTCTCTTATCCTCTCTACAGCTGTGACTTTGTTTTAATTTTTGATATTTTGTATTTTATGTTTCTGTCATTACTAGACCTTGGAATTTTAAGCACAAGAAAAGTTTGATTTAGGCACCTAAAATAGGCAACGAAGTTATGAAATTAGGCATTAATAGGCATGAAAATCGATGTTATAGACACTTAAAATAGATTACAAAATGACTAATCCAGGCACAAACAAAAAATGCTTACTTCTCCTGAACTTCTTCACTAGTCTACTATCCCCCACCCCAACATTTACCACTTGACCTATTTAACCATTCGACCGTATTTTGTTATCTTCGCCTGTCTAAGGGGAGGCTTTTGCCTGACCTGTCTTTCCTCTCCTGAACTTCCAAGATGATGCTCTGCAGTGAGAAGCCTCAACCTGTTAACAGCGCAGCAGCACCATGAATCAGTGCAATTGCCTAAGAAGTGCATGCTGATTGGAGACAAGCATGAAATACGTATTATGTCAACTTGCAGGGCTCATTGAGTTCGGTATTTTGGTGCATTGTCAAATGCCTACTCAATCACATAATATTTGCATTTCTGAAATCTGTAAAACTTATTTCAAAATCTAGCTTTTAATATATGATTCTTCTTGAAAATCACTTGTTTTAGGCAGATTTAGGAAAAAACTTATTAAAATAATCAACCACCCTTTTAGGACGTTTTATGCACTATTAGTATTTCAGTAGATCTATTTTCTCATGATTCGTAAACATCTGCAATTATTTTCCACAACGTCCTAAAAGAACTAAATAGGCATTTGTCCTAAAATCTAATGTCTAGTCTTGGTATACATTTTTTTCATTTTGTAGAGGGTTCATCCCTTCTATTGAAATAAATAAATTTAAAAAAATAAATAAAAAGTTCCCAAACTTGGATACTTGCCACTATCCCACACATTACCTGTGAAACGAAGGAACAAAGGTACACAAGTTTGCAGTTTTCACCTCGATTACGTGAGCTTTAAATTGCAAATTTCATGTAAATTCTATTAAAGAACGTGAAGAACTGTTAACAAACGAAGAGGCCATGAACAAGAGCGGATCTGGAGGAAAATCTAAAGGCACAGAAGGGGACGTTCTTAAGTGGTGTCAGATGAAAGACAACGAACACAAATTCAACATGGAAAATTTTCAGAGGGTCAGAGAACTGCATGGAATGGAAAGAGAACCAGAAGGAAAGGAATACATTTGAAGATGAAGACGGTATCAACAGAACCCAGGATTATGATGGTTATAAACACAAAAATAGTGATAGATCAGACAATAAGTTAACATTCTCATCAAGAAAACATTTATCTAGTCAATTACAGAATTTGCAATTTTATATTGACTAAATAGTAAGAATTGGTTAAAAATTTTAAATATTCTCAGGAAGTTTCATCAAAATTATGGGTCATGTTATATTTGAGTAAATACAGTATTCATTTAGAGAAATCACAAAGTAAATAAAATACATTTTATCTACACTTGATTATTTTAAGTCAGACATTACGAAACTGAGATGTGTCATATTATGAGTTATTACACAACTATTTATTTTTTGATCTTTAAAAAACAATTCAACAAATGAAATGACTGACTTTTACAATAAAATCATTTTTTTTATAAGATTCATTCGTAATAGCAACTTACTCAAAAATATTGCATAATCGTGGTTTCTGCAGTATTGTTAATAAATCATAATATTTACAATTATGTTATATATTAGGACATTTATATTCTAATTATCCTTACAATTATTACATTAATTATCCTTTTCTACTTGAAATGAGAGAAATCTGTTTACTACATTTTCATTCACCATCTTCTCTATACATCTGGAACTACTGCAATCAAGTCTTTTAAGCCATTAGGTTTGAATTGATTCTGATGTTCTGAAATGTAATTAATTTCTCAGAGCCATTCATCCAATACATTAACATAAATTTGAATAAAAATCATTTTCAGAATTTCCTTCTGCAAAAAAAATTCTCCTAATTTATTTTCATGTTTCAGCTCCATTGTCATAAAGAATAATTAGTTTGTCTTTCGTGATTAATCTTCACACATGAAATTACTATCAACATCTGGAACAGTCAACACATTTTCCCTTTTTATATGTATTTCTTGGTTTAACTCCTAGCTTATTCCATGAACAACTTTGCAAAAATCTTCCTTACATTTTCAATAGTTTTTATTTCAACTTGTTCTGATCTTTCATTTGTTAAAATATCATTCTGAAAACTCATAATTGAAGTGCAAGCAGATTCAAATATCCATTTCATTTCTGTATGATATTCATCTCTGGAAGTCTGATAATGCAAATTTTTTTGATCTTGCATATGTCCATTTTGTCCACAGACTTAGCAAGATTTTCTGTTCCTTGACCTTAAAAGCATTAGCTGTTGCTTCTGACACTGTTTTGTCATTCTCTCATTCAAGGGATGTTAAATGTGTTTCTCTCATCACTTCATAAGTAATATTTCACTTCTTGGACATTGAGGTAAAACCAATCATTTATTTGCATTGTCCGTGCATATAGCTTAAAAAAAATTCACACCCTCAGATTTTTTACATAGAATGTTAAACTTTCCATTTATCTATTCCCAAATTTTTATACTTTCATGAAGCAGGTTTGCCACCACTTTGCAAATGAAGTATGATCTGAATTATCCCGCATGTTTGGATAAAAACAATAATATATTTAATTTTTGTTTTTGCTTTTAACGGATTAAAATCAATCAGAATTTTAATTTTTAAATACAATTTCCTTTAATTCAGTAAAGTTGGCTCAGTTTTAATAATGAAAATAATATCTCAAACAGATAGTCAATTCTTGGAGTTACAATGTCCATTACAAGCAGATTGAGTAAGACATTAATAGCAAACAAAAACACAAATAAAAAGAACTAAAAGTTATCAAAATATAGTCATCATTCAACATTGATATCTTGTAAACATGTAAAAATATGTCTTCCTATCCACATACAACTTCACTTTACTTTCATAACATCTCTCTTTGTAACTTCCTGAATATCTGAAATGTCTGGAAATTGAAAATAGTTATCTTTTGAATTAAAATTCTTTCTCATTAAATTAACAATATATTTGTGATCGTATAGACATTTTTCAACTCTACCAACAAAATGCATGGTTTGTTTGCTTGTTGGAAATCAAACCAATACAAAATCACCTGCAATAATATCATCCTCATGATTCTGGCAAACTATATTTCCTAACAAACAACTTCCATTTTCAGATTCTTCTTCTTCCATTTACAAATTCTTTTTCACATTCAGCTTCCGTTGTTTCACTATCATCTTCCCGTAAGTTTTCTGGTTTTTCAATCCATGATTCGCATTTCTTCCTCAGTCCAGTCTACGAGTCCAAAACTGTACTAGTGTACAGGCACCGCCAAACTATCTATTGCAGATATTTTATTCCTGGAGTTCAGAGCAGACTGTGGCGCAAGTCTCACTTTTCTGTAATACTCCCTGCAAATTCTCTCTTCCATTGTATCATTCGAGATGGTCTCACGTTCTTCAATGTCCAGATATTTGTAAGTTTTACCTCATCAAGGTCTTGAATCACAGTATGCATATCAACTTCAATGTTCTCTTGAATGTTTCTCATTTTGCCTCTCATTCAGTTGATTTTTGCACACTAGTCATGACCAAACTTCATGCAGATGTCAATGCTAAAATCACTGATGACAGACAGTATTTGGGAGAAAATCGCTTCGTTCTTAGCAAACACTTTCAGATCATCCACGTAAAACAAATGTGATACTGGCCTTTCATCACCACAAAGCCTATAACCAGTCACTGTGTGACAGCTGTCTTGATCAGGGTTGTCCAACTGGTGGGTCAAGGTGCCATTTTTGTGATCTGTGAAAGGTAATTAGTAAAAACCAAAACCTTTCTTTCCATGCATTGTGCGGCTAGCGTAAATGCCCTGTAGCGGTCAGCACCCCTTTAATGTAAAAATACATTAAGTTTAGATTTAATTTTTTATAATAAATTAAGAAACTCAAAATCATCTCCATGTGTTTCATTGCATTACACAAGGTACGGCCTAGTATCACACGATTCCATTGCCCCCCATTTCAGAGCAGCAAGGCAAAGTGCAGATATCAATACAAGGATGTCAGGAATGGATTCATTACTGTAACAAAAACTTGGCCTACAATCATATTAAAGTTTTTAGTTGTTTCCCTTGAGGTCTTGGAAGTTGGACACCCCTGGTCTATATAGTGGGATCAAACTGATGCAAAACAGCAGAGGGTATAGCGAATCTCCTTGGAAAATTCCTCTGTTAATCTGAATACTTCTTGTTTCTAATACTTCCTTTCCACCATGTATTAGTAACCTGGTACTCCATGACTTCACACTAGCCTTGGAAAACTCAGTTTAGGATGAAATCGATAGATCCCCAAGGTCTTCATAATCCAATCGTTTTGTACACTATCAAAGGCCTTCTGGTAGTCTATCAAAGCCACGCTTAAATTATATTTTTGTTTCTTTACATCATTCATGATGACTTCATTTAGTAGCAAGATTTTCTTACAGCCATAGGAACCTTCGCAACATCCTTTCTGTTCAACTGACAATAGGTGTTTCTGCTCTAGGTGTTTGTACATGTTAACTATGCCTGCAGTTATAACTTGGTATAATACTGACAGACAAGTGATCGGCCTGTAGTTCACCAAAGAACAGTCTCCCGCTTTTGGGTAGCAAATAAGTGATGCCACGTGTGACACATTCCAGGAGTTCCTTTGGGATTTCTAAAATTTTATTAATAGCCTTAGCTAGATGAGAATGTAATGCTCGTGATTTCTTAATCCAATAAATTTGGACCTTATCAATCCCAGGGGATTTCCAGTTTCCCATGTTCTTAACTGCTTGGAAGAGAGATTGGAGCCAAGATGCATCTTTATTGTAGGATTTTTCTTCCCAAATTACTGCCCACAATGTTGCGGATTTGGATGGTATAACGGTCAGCGTATCGGATTGTTGTACCCAAGATTGTGGGTTCAAACCCAATCAAAGCCATGGATTTTTAAGGGCGAAAAAAATCCTACGTACGCCTTCCTGGGGGGGGGGGGGGGAGGGAGTAAAGCCAGCTGTCCCATGTTAGTGGATTTACTTGCACATAAAAAATCCTCAAGTCTAAATGAAGCCTCTGAGCTAAATTCAAATCGCCTGTTTTGTCGCCCGAGATAATACCTTCTTTCTCTGCTAGATGGTGAAAGGAGCGTAGAGAAATTAACGTGGTCAGATGGAAGAGTGGGCCTGATGGCCCAAGTCTCGCCACATAAAATAAGGCAATAACTAAACTAAACTAAACACAATGTTTCTGCGTTATTGTCTGAACGAGAGGCAGCATTGGCATTCGGTTTTTGAATCAGATTACGATTGAATCTCTTCTTGTCTGTTTCGAACAACGATTCTGTACACGGGTATCTTCTCTATGTTTGTAACTTCTAATTCGTTTAGCCCATGCTTAGATTTTCTCTTTTAGCTTCTCTGTTTACTATTACCCTAGTGTCATTTTGAATTTGGTATTTTTACTCAACATGGAGTATTTTTGGCTGAACTTTAGAGATGTGAGTAGATTTAGAGGATGCCTCAGCTAAGAGTGATATTTCACGCCTAATGTCAGCTATCTGTTTCATAATTCTTTTCGCCTATGGGGCTATGGAGCTGTTAACTCTGTCTGGCTCCCAGCAGTCAAAGTACAATGGCACAAGCACCATTTAGAGTCCCATGGGCTACCACCCACATACATGCAATGGTTCAGGACTGAGATGGGCCTAAGAGCTAACTTGGTATGATGCTCTGGGAGTGCAAGGGACCTCTTCATTGAGAATTGCCACTGGGAGAGCAATAGTTGCCACCACAGGATAGAACCCTTAATCATAATTAGAAGGTAGCTGGAAATGGAGAGGGGGAAAACCTAAAACCTGGAAGAGAAACTTACTGGTATGGGGAAATCCATACCACCAGTTTAAAATTACCCAGATTTCACTCCAAATCCCATACAAACTGCACATATTTTGTTCACACATTTAAAGAACCAAGTAAGGTATGAAAGGTAATATAAGGTAAAGTACTCCAAAATTTATAAGCTTGGTTTCTTGGTTTCGTGGGGCCCCAACATCAGGCATATTGACTGGAGAATGGCATTAGTGTTAGGTATTGGTATTGTTCGTGGAATGAAATAAATTTTGAAAAAAGAAAGTGAAAAAATGGGGGTGCCTCATGGACCTTCAAAGCATATATTTCTGTAAAAATCTTGTCATCTGATTTCTTTATCCTGCGTATATAAGCAAGTAAAAAAGGGAGGAAAAATAAAAGTTTGAGTAGATGGCATGGAAATTGTGATGTAAAGTCAAAAATCAGTAAAAATCACCAAATATGAATGACACATATTTAGAATCCAAAATATTATCTCACCGTAGTCGTTGGATAACATGAATGCAAAGTCGCTGGAACATCTGGCGCACCATTTGGTTGGGACACTTAATAAGAATTTGCACTGGCCACCAATCATTGTTGGCCATATGATCCAGAAACCATTCACAAGCTGCTTGGGATGCATTAAACTGCTTAGTTAACAACTCTACCCACTGAACCATTGTTGGCTAAAACAGACAACATAATGTCATTAACACAACATCAACTAGATCATTAAAAAATGGATGAGAACAGCAAATTATGAAATTAAATACACATTAATAACTTAATATTTAATAATAATAATAATAATAATAATAATAATAATAATAATAATAATAATAATAATAATAATAATAATAATAATAATAAATCAAACCTTTTCTTTGGCATGAATGAAAGTCTCGATAAAAAATGATGTGGACAGTTGAGCAGCCATTTCCGTGACATCAGGCTGCTTGCTAAGTAGTGTCTGCGGGATGTAGCCACAAACTTGCCACATGAAACTGCAAATTCCACATTGAAAAACTTTGTTCATAAGACAATTATTGTAATGTGAAAAGAACTATTACTTACTTAAAATATGTATGCTCAAATATATTTTTGTCTTTGAGAAAGTGCATATTGTCTTGCCATATCCAGTCTTCTAATTCTTTGCTGAGCTCCACAGTACAAGCCTTCGTATTTGATTCAACATCACTGGCATTATCTCGACCTACACCTCTTTGCTCTCTCTCCTGACTACACCATTCATAAAACAGCATGTATGCACTATTTGTCTTTTCAAAACTGAAGTCCATGAATTTATCTGTGGCTGAATCATATGTTTTGCTCTGTAGAAAGATTAAAAAAGATTTTAATTCACAAATTAGTTATTTTTAATTCACAATAGTATTTTAAAATTTTAAGAAAAGTAATAAACAGGATTTAATTTCTGAAGTATTGGATTAAGCTATTGAAATTAGATTAAATGTTTCCAGAACTTTGTGTTTGGCCAGAATTCTTCTAGCGGTAGAAAACACTGTTGTGTTTGTGAGAGTTGTATCATTGAGAGGGGATCACACACAGACCATGACTCGCTGCATAGGGTGCTCTGTTATGTGCCAAGATATGATCAGGGAAACCATTGGTTAGGACAGGATCTCTATGAATTTGAATCAAGCAGCTGCCACTAACACACTAATGTGTAGCATCCTGCATGGGAAGGTGAATGGAGAGGAAAGGGAGGGGATGGGAAGGGCACGGGACAGGAGGGAGGGGATACGATGGGAAGGGAAGTTCCTATTTTCAAAACCAACATTACTGTTATCAAACTGTTCATCTAACAATGATCCAAGCACAAGTACAAGGTCTGTTTCAATGGAAACTTCCAAGAGTATCTTTGTTCAATATATAGTAGATGATTTCATGTTCTTCTAAGTCATACAAATCTTCAAAAATTACAAATTTTGTGAATTCTTCACAATGGAACAAAATGTATGACTTCTGAGATAACATAAAGAGAACACACCTACACAAGCATTTCATTTTTTGAAATTAATGACTGCTCAGGTTTTATTTAATTTAAAATTTTACTTTAAAAAAAATTAATTAATTAAAAATTAAAAAAACTTTCAGTGAAAGAAAAATTGAAAGGTAAAAGACAAATAGATATAGAGATAAAAAATTGACAGGCAATAAACATTTTGCTTTTCAATCAATTTAAATTGCTATTTCACAATTTTAGTAAATTATATTATCCTCTTTTTTTTTATGTTAGCACATGAATAATATCTTTTTGTTTGCAAGGGTAAAATGTCAAATTACTAGCCAATACCTACTTAAAAATTGACCAACAAACTAGCTTTACAGAATAATAAATAAAAAAATATTTCACTTTCCAGCTGCAACCGGGCAAACTATTTCTGTTTTAAAAATTTCTGTATATTCAACCGTAAAAACATACATTTACAAATTTGAAACTTATGTTCATATTTTTCAGCACAATCACCTGTCCTCTGCAAAACATTCTCAGACACCCAACTGTAAATTATGTCGCTGACATTTCAGCACTCCATGCATCTCAAGAACATAATATCAAAGAATGTGCCTTATGCCTAATCCCCTGTATGAAACAATCAAACCAAACTGTATCTGCCTGTGGGTTAAGATGCTGACCCCAGGAAGCTGCTGTCTTAGCAGTGCTTCTGTGAATTTTGGGCTCTGATGGGTTCATCCCATGACCTCTACTCCTGCATCCACTCCAATTTCTTGAAATTGATGTTGATCTCTTCATTCCCACTCTTTCATTTCTTCTTCAGCTTTCGTCGTGTTGGTCCACTGACAATGTGAAAACAGATCTTGTGCAAAAGTGCAGACTTGATTTTTCTCCTATTTTTCTCTACTATCTTTCTTTTTCTTTTCCTTTTTATCACTTGTCTCTCAATTGTAAGCTAACAATTTATATGATTTCTGTACCTTTCTTTTCTGTACAGCTATTTTCCTCATTTCACATATTTTCCATTTTTAATTGCATATAATACCAAATATATTTACATTACACAGTCCATTAATCATTCAGGCTTAAATAAAGCAAATGTATCTCCACAAAGAGTGACAAACATCCAAAGAAATCCTCAGAATTTAGATAACTTATTTTGCTTACTTGTTTGCCAACTCGTGGAGGGCCCTGTTCTCTTAACGAATGAAGGCAAATTGAGAGGCTGAAGTCAATTCAAAGAAAGTTTTTGAGACTTGTTGGAGTAAGGCCAGACCTAAAATATTGAGGATTCCCATTCCAGCTTTAAAAGCAGAGGTCAACATTCCAGATGTTTCTGATCAGGTAATGCTGGAGATGTTTTCCTCTATTAAATCTTGAACAGCTTCATTGACCATCCTAAACACTTGTACATGATTGATGTCCATAAATGATCCAGACCATGCTCACTGGATAATTTTGGGAAAGTCCATTATCTCAGCTATGAATACTATGGCTTGGGTAGTATTTGCCATGAACATTTGATGTGATGTTCCATAACATCGACAAGATGACAGAAACTTCTCTCAAAAAATGTCATTTCAAAAATACGATGGGGGTTCAAAATGAAATCTTCTCCCCTACAAAAAAATTCTGGTTCTGCCCTTGTAAGAGAGGTTCAGCAGATGCTGTAGGGTCTGTGTTTTCACCATGGTCATCTTTTCAACTCAACAGCACCTTGCATGAACCAGGTAAGTGAAATCAAAATAAGAGTCAGTCGTTGTGAACTCATTCATTGAGAGAGGAGAGTTGCTGGGAAGGGTTAGTTTTGAAGATTACAGATGAGCAAATTAAACAGCTCACTTTCATTTCGTCATCATTATGTTTTCAAATTGTATTACTAAACCATACACAATTATTTATGTTATACTGAATCATAATTGTATTAATATTTGTACTTATATTAATTTCACTATACATTTATTTATATGCTTGTAGTACTATTATACTTGTTGTACAATAAAAAGGACTACAATTGAGTGCAGACATTATCAGGTAACTGCCAAATTTGATGTTGTAGCAATAAATAAGTAAATAAATACAATGGTTTCTTGGCTTTTATTTCAATACTTTTATAGAAACCTGGTATTTTTGAAGTGTTTGTTTATAATCTACATGTTAATAGGTACAAATTCTGCAATTTAGTTGTAGATATCTTATTCCGTAAAATTTCTAGTGCAATATTTTGTACATAATTAATTTTTGCGTACATAACTTTAGCTTTTAACTTTCACAAGAGTTTGCAAACATTGCATAGGTAAATTTTTGTATAATTGTCACAATTGGTTAAGATATAAAAGCATGATTTTATTGCAACGATAGGCTTTATTACAAGCAAGTGTATTGCCTGAAATATATTTATTTATTTGAGAATATACAATAGGGAATAGTCTAATACATAACAAAAGAAAAGACATAAAAAAATTTGGACTAATTTAAATAATAACTACTCTCATGAGCCAACTGTTGAACAATTATTGGAATACTTTAGTGAAAAAGCATAATAATATAAAACTTATTAAATTCATAAATGTGTTATTTTATTTTATAGATGGAGAAAAACTATTCAAACTTTCAGACAAATCATTGGCCCATATGAATTCATTAACCATTCTAGCTCGATGTGAAACTGCAGAAGAGTACATTAACATACTTGAATTATTTTGATACTGAATTCTTTAAATATCTTATCAAATCTCACATTATAAGGTTTCAAAATAATTTCTCAATGATTCACAATTTATTTTACCCTACAATAAGTTATACATGAAAATCATGTTATTAGCTTTGCCTGCATACTTCAAAGCAGGTACTTTCAGTAAATTAGAAATATCTTAACAGTCATGTGAATATCTCAGATTACTTAAATGTGTTTTAGAAGCTGCACTTGCAAAAAAGATATGATGCACGCATTCAAGTTTTTTAATATTCAAACTAATATAAGGCAACCATCAATTTAGTTTTTACTAAAAAATTATAAAGCAAATTATTAGTTTTAGTAGATTTAAGTATGGAAGTATTTCTTTTCATAAAAGCAAATACCTTCAAACAGGTATTTATAAGAGGTTTTACTTTAAGAGTTTACGTGATAATCAAAAGTTAGTATTATGGAGTGATTCTTGAAAGTAGGTCATTGACAAAACCATTTTTTAACCTGCCAACATTTCAGCTTTTATTCAGCTTTCATCAGGGCATATTCTCTGCATCTTTCGTTTCTAACCACGATCTACCCCACATTTTTCTTTATATACTTACAATTTTTATCACACACATTCCTTCAGCCACGCCATATTACAACATCACCTTCACACCTCATCCTTGCCTTGCGGATCAAAAGTTAGTTAATTATAATAATAATCTTTATTAATGGGATATACCATTTAACATTCATACATCAGATAAAGTCAAAAAGAAATTCTGAAGTACAGAGTAATAAGAAAGTAAATAATAATAGTAAAAAATGATAAACTCAAAGGGCATTTAAATATTATCACCTAATATTGTTTCAAGCCTGTTCCAAATCTATTTTTCAATTGATTCACAGTAATCAGAAAAATGTCAATGACGAAAGGAAGACTATTAGCACTCTTTTGTAAGCAGTTGAAGGTGTCTTTCTCTCACACTAGTTCTACAATGCTGCAACTAGTTCTGCAACACAATTAGAGAATGGTCCATCGAGTGAAGTCTAGGCACATAAGACATGCAGGACAGCAGGTCAGGGCAAATAATCTCATCATGGATGAGTTTGTATAGGAACAAATAGTCAAACAACCAGTTTCAGGAAAAACACAGAAACCTTATTTCATTAAACCAACTTACTCATGAAAAATTGTAATCACCAACTATAATGAAAGAATAAAAATTATATAAGACTTTGTCCAACTCTTTACAGTATTCAATACAGACATCAACTGACAAAGCAGGAGTAATATAAGTAGCTCCCAACATATAATCACAATTACTCAAAGTTAATTTAATGATTACAGCATCAAATAATTTGCTGACATATTTCAGCAAATGACAAATGAGAGTTTCTATGCAAATTGCTATGAATACATCCCCCCCCACTCCTGTGATAACTCACAATCTCTGTCCTAAAGATGTTATAAGAAGATAGACAAAGCTCACCATCAAGAATATCATCGTGTACAGAAGATTCAGTAATGATTGTATTAATGTCTTAGTATGATTGTAATGATGTATTATCTGCCTTCAATGATTCTACATAGACATCTTTCGTATCATCCAACTTGGTTCCCAAACCAGCTACATTTTGATAATAAATATACAGGAACTTGTTTAGTTTTTTGAAACAGAGTTGGTATCTTCAGGATACCCAGTCTTCTCAACAAACATAGATACACCGTGAACAGATTTTAAGTGCTTTGTATTAACATTTTCCAGTTTAGCATACTCATCTTTAATTTCTTAAAGTTTTTCATTTGAAGTTTTGTATAGTCTGTTTGAAATTTATATATAGACACACACATTTGTATGTACAGCAAAGTATTAATAATGCCATTTCATGTGTATCAAAAATACTTGGAGAGGACTTATTCAAAGATGGAATCCTGGGTAATCTCGAAAATGTTGACCAAGTCAACTGTATATAACCATGCAAATAATGTATGACAAATGTACATCTTATTAAATAAAAAAGACATGCTGGCAAACTAGAAGAGTATGGTTATTCGACATAAACACACAATTTTCAATGACTGAATGTTGTTCATTTTTCCTTTTGCAGATACAATTATATCAGTACAACTAAGAACAGAAAAATTAAATGTAAATGCAAAAATGAAATACACCTTGCATTGTCATGACATTCTTGTTTGTGCAGAAGGAGCATAAAGGAAAACCTTGGGGCAGTAACATGCTAAGCCAAATTCTGACAAAATTGATATATCAGTGTTTTCGATGGCCCATAGATGTATTTAGATGAAAGGTTATTATTTTAGAGATTCGCTGCAAGGTGGTGGTGTAATTCATAAATTAATGTTCTTTATTCCAATGCATAGAATGCAACGTCTAAACCTTTATTCTCCTTTTTCTCAGAACTTACATATTGTGGCATAGTATGTTATTGCCCTGAGGTCTTCAAATAATTGTATTTGTATGATGCACAAAGTATTTAAAATCTTCATATTTCCTCTTTAGATATGAAATGCATCATCAAGAAAGGATTACTTTCGAATTTGCAATGAATTTACTCATGCTGGTTTAGCAAAAATCTTATGAGAAAGAAAAGAAAAGAAAAGAAAAGAAAGAAAAAAAAAAAGAGAAAAAAGAAAGAAAATTAACACAAATTACAAAATAAATTTACAGTAAGAAATTACCGTCATTTCTCCACCGAAACATTCAGCAGCAATTTGATTGGGGTCAAAAGGTTTCACTTCAGCATCATTAAACAGAAACCACTTATCACGATTTGAAGTCCTATCTCGAATAAAACTGTAGTAATGCCCGCCATCTGCAGTTCCTGTATGGACTGTCACTCCAATTAAATCATACTCATAACACTCGTTGAAGTCCTCCGTGTCAGAGCCTTCTTTATCATCAGTCCCTTCCTTATTTCTTTCACAGTCTTCTGACTCCTTGCTTCTTTTGTCTTTGTTATTGTCTTCGGATTTACTGTCTTTTCGAATACGCTCAGACTTTCGTAATTCTGATCTTCTCTTCTCTTCTAAACATACATATATTTAGTAAATTTAAGTATCATATTTATATTACATTTAAAAAATTATAACTTTTAAATTCAATGAGTACATAAAATCATCTATAGAAAATAATGTAATTTATTATAACTGAAAGCTAAACCAAAGCAAAAGATAATTATTTCTCAACACAAACCTTGGTAACGTTGTGGCATCAAATGTTTCTCAACATATCCAGACATATCTAATCGTAAAGGAAATGAAAAGTGTGTATTAACCTTTTCCTTCAACATTGTTACCATATTGAAAGTGTAACGCATTGTGTTGAAACATAAGATATGAGGTAATTTCTTAAAGCATGCTCTGCAATGAAGAAGCAATTGTATAAATATTGATGTTTCTACTTGATTTTTAGATGAGTTTTGAAGCATGCGTTTTACAAGGTATATAATTATGATGTTACCTTTTCTCAGCTCGTACTTTTTTACCACATTGGGAGCATGTATACATATTATCTCCTTCTAATGTGTCCTTTACAGTAACTTCATCCAATGATTCATACAAATTGCGCATGTCAGCAACTTGACAACGAACTGTATAGAATTCTTCCAAGGTACGACTCACATGTTCACAATCCTAAAAATGACAAATTTTAATGCAACAACCCCAAATAAAACAAATATACACTATTGTGTTATGAAGTACTGCATGAAGATTTACTAACATAAACAAATATTAGACAGATGTAGATATAATTGTATGTATGAGGCAATACAAAATTATTAGATCTTCAGAATAACATGGAAAATGGGTGTAAGTAGAAGTGATAGAAATAAACACTGAAGAAAGTACTGGGAAAGTGCAGTATACGGAAATTTTCCTCCTCTTAGTGTTACTATTTATTACTTAACACATACTCACATTTTTCTTTTAAAGTGTACACAACAATTACAGCAATAGAACTGAGAGATAAATTGAATAAAAATGTATATGGCTGGCTTTAATATCAGTGGAGTAAAACTGATTTGGAAATAAATTAAAATATTTGCAATTTTCAAAATTTGAAAGGTTTAAACAAAAATTGGAACTCACCCTTTTAAAAAAATTTCAGGGAAAAAAATTTTTTTTTTAAATTGCAGCCAGTTTCCAGAAAATTCTGTAAATGCCGTGGGGCATAAGTTACACCCAAAAATTAAAATATCTTGATGATCTCCAGAATGGCAGAACTAGATTTTACCCCTGACTAATTTATCAAGTTTTAATACAAAAGCTTCCAACTTGACAGAGTTATGCATGACACATTCATCTGCCATCCATCCGTGCAAACATCCCACTTTTCGGGAACAATACTGTTTTTATTTCCTCATCACTAGCATCATGACCTATCTTTGGAAGAGCACCAAAATATCTTAATCCTGGCATGTGGGCGAAGTTACAGCTCAAAAGAACCTTAAAACAGCTTTTGCAACTGAAAATTTGAGATAGTATTGTCAATGTGATTTCAATCATGTGAAAAGTAAAAGAATGGAAATATCCGTCAAGTCTCAGAAACAAAAGAACCAGTAGCCTAATGCAGTAAAAGTTGCTGAATTGCAGACAGACATTTTAAAAATTTAATGACATAATTACATTAAAGAAACATACTGCAAAAGACAGCAACCTTCTTTTAAGATATCCTTCTGTAGAAGTTTTCAGTTATGTCAGTTAAGTCAGAGCAATGCTTTGCACATTTGTTGATAATAAAAATAATATTGTCACCATTACTTTTAGATTGATTCATTTCAATTCCCAGTTTAGGTAAACATTAAGAAAGTAATTAAATACAGAAAAGGCCCATCAACAGCCCGGAGCATCAACAGCCCGGAGCTGCCACAACTACAGTGGCGAGCAACCACAGGCAGATGGCTTTCTTCAAGGTCTGTTTTTCTTTTAAAGTTCTGTCTTTTGTTTCCAGTTTTCCCTGCTTGGGTGCAGATTTTTGTTATGAATACAATTTTAAAGAAACTAGGCAATTTTGTCTTATTAAGAAACTTGTGTTGATCTTAATCCATATTTAGACTCCATTACGAAAATTTTTGAATTGTATGGAAAAGCAATCTTGAGAGTGTGTCAATGTGCAGAGAGAATGCACAAGAAGAGAGGGGAAAGGAAAAAGAGGAAGATAGAGGAGAAAGAGAGAGAAAAGACCAGTAGTGAAGAAAGAGGGAGAGCAAAGGAGAGAGCAACAGCGAGGGAGAGAGTGAGGGGGAGAGCAATAGCGAAGGGAAGAGAGTGACAGCGAGGGGGGTGAGAGGGAGGGAAAGAGGGAGGAGAGTAATAGCGAGGGGGAGGCGAATGACAGCGAAGGGGAGGAAAGCGATAGTAGAGAGGAGGAGAGTGATAGTGAAGGGCAGGAGAGCGAGTTAGAGAGACATGCCCACCACCACAACACATATCTCTCTCACACCTGCACCACCACAAACACACATCCCCATACACATGCACACCGCCACATACACACATCCACCAAATAGTATAAAAGATAATAGTGGAAACTCCTCGAATACTTTGGTGACAGAAAAGCAGCGCTCTCCAGCGGTTCGAGGTGTACACCAAAGCACAAGAAGTTGTGTGTGCCAACTTACAAGGTGTGAAAGTCAAGTTTCTTCGTAGTTTTCTGAGAGAATTTGGTAGAAGGATATCTGTGTAGATATTGTTATTTCATGCTCTGCCGCAAGTACTTTAATGTATAAATTAAAACCAATGATAATGAAAAATGACAGAACAAAACTGTGAAATCAAATAATGTTTAAAAAAACTAGAGGTACTACCGCAGCACATAACCTAAAAATTAAAATATACATACATTTGAAACTCCCAAAGACTCAGGTTCATTCAGATTAATTAGGGAATATCAGTTTTGAAGAAACGAACGGTTTAGGCAAACGGACGTTTTGTACAGACAGACAGACACGACTTTTGCCGTCAATTTGCGATTTTTCGGTATCAATGACCCTCAAAACATGGATTCTGGCTACACCATGTGTTAGAGGAATATTTTTTTTCATATAGAAACGGGATTTATCCACTTTTTCATTATCACGGGCCATCAATAAGAGTTTCTCTGCAGAGCATATTATTTTTCTCCCATTCTTATAAAATGTATCTTTTTTCTCCTGCACTCTAGCCTCTGCCCTTCATGTTAACAAAAGTCATAATGATATTGATTACAGGTTTTTAAAAGTATCTGAAGATGTGCATTTTATGAGAAAATAATATTGATAAACATAGAGAAAAGAATAAAATATCTCCATTCTCTACCTTACAAAGTAATGTCAAAAAATGGTACACACAGTTGTATTCTATTGGCAAAATTTACGTATGTCTTGTAGTGTACACCTCAGGCCACTAGGGGCAGCACAATCACTTGTCCCTTGTGCCGCCCATGCTGATTTGCCCGAGTTTCCACTATTATCTTTTATACTATTTGCATCCACACCCATGCACACGCACACCAGAGTGAAATCTGAAACACACTTATTCAAGTTCTTATTAATGCATCAAAAATACTATTAAATTACTTACCAATGAAACAACATTATTACTTATGACACCTCCAAAAAGAGTTTTCACTAGCTGTTTCAGTTCAGGAGTCATCTCCTCCAACTTTGAAACCAAATCAATAAAAAATTCAGCCATGTCTTTTTGTTCTCCAGTGTTCAGAGGCTGGTGATCCATTGTGTACACTTTACAGAAGCTCCTTGGATTATAAGCTTTGCGTTCACTTTCCTGCAAAAGAGACATGTGTAATTATAAAAAAGTTGAACATCAAAATTCTAACTAGTGGTGCTATAAAAGTACATGTTTTCTTTTATTTATGGTAATGGTTATGAAATAATGTGATTCTGCAACTTCTATCTTATTAACACTTCAGCCATCACTTGAAAATTTTCTAACCACATGGTTCAGAAAAGCACAGAAAACATCAACATATTTATTTGCTTTTTTCGAAAATTCAAAAACTTAAAATGATAATGGCTTTTTGCCACTGAAATCCTGGTATTGTGCTCTGTCCTTCCAAGAAGTTTCAAGAAAAGAAAAGAAAAACTAAGAAAAACACGACTAGGATATGGACTTAAAGTGACATAGCATGTAGGATGCTATCCCAATACTAATACAAGTGTGATAAAAGTGCCTTTCCACTCATTCCACTGCAGTAATTCTAACACATTATAATTCAAAATTGACATTAGATTAAAATATCAGTTTAAAATTAGTACAGCTATGAATTCAGCCAGAGCAATTAAGGAATATCTGTTTTGGAGAAAAATCCATGTAAAATTTACAGATGGATGGATGGACAGATGGATTGCCATGTATGTTGCAAAACTTGGTGTTACAACAATACTTTTTTGCAATTTTTTAATGGTTTCTTAATATTATAGTACTGAATATAAAAACAACTTATTGAAAAATGTCTCTAAACCTCAAAAATATTTGCCCAGACTGGGATTTGAACCAAGGCACATATGTTCTGTAAACAAAGAACCTACCTATTAGACCATGTGGGTGGTTGAATTTGAACAAGAGTCCCAACACATCAAGCAGAAAGTTAAATTTCAGATATTGTGAAATCAGAGGTTTTAATGAAAATTAGATCTATGACATATTATTATGCAAATATTGCTTTATTTGATATAAAAATTTAAAGAAAATATTTGGAGCTTTTCTGGGAATTTTTTTTTTTTTAGATATTTTTTATGGTAATGTCTATTTTCATAAAAGTCTGGACATCACTTCTTACAGCATTACATACCTTTCTTTATACTATCTGTATATTTTGGCTAATTACCGTACCAAATCTACTAATTTTCAAATTAGTCAGTGAATGTTCACATCCAAAATCGGTGAATAAAATCTGACATTGGAACAGCTTCGAAGCATACTTCAGACTTCAGCTAAATGAAGTTAACATTACTCAACGCATGGTGGATACAGTAGGTGAAGTATGTAACAAGAAAAATCACTTATCAAGTGATAAACAGGGATCACATTGGTGGTGAGAATTGTTTAAGGCTAAAGAGAAATAAGAGTGATATTTCAAGTCCCAATGTGTCAGTTTTACATTCCTATTCTGTGCAATGCAAAATTTTTAACGTGTTTTGATGCCAAAATCTTCTTGCAAACACACAAAATGCCTCACACTCAGACAATCATCTCACTATAGTCAGCATCCTGTGGGCAGGGGCAGATCCAGAAAATATTTTAGGGGGAAAGGGGGAGATTTTAGCTCAGACCCCTCATAAATATTCTTGATACAATGTAAATTGAAAATTATTTTAATTTGAAAGAGGACAACGAACATTAAAAAGAATTATGGCCAATTTAAATCACAAACTTGATCTTTTTGTTTGCATAAAAATTAACACTAGAATGCAACAAATAGATGAGTCGTACACTACAGAAATATCAACACCTTTCTTGGTCAACATGTAAGGTGCAACTAACAAGTAGTAACCCACGTTCACAATGCACCAAGCCGGCATGTCTTTTACATGGGTCACTGCAATTCCCTTCGCAATGATCGAAATTGCTCAACTGATTTGACCAGTCCGGCATCTATTTAATGTTGTGAGTTGAATCTACAAAATTATTCAAAGTTGGTGACCATCGTCTTGTTAAAAATCTCCAAGTAACTAGCATTACAACATAAACGACACATGGCTATTTGCGAAATTTTAGTATATGTACAATTACTTGAAAAGTGAGCCCAATGAACAATTTTTGTGGTTGTATTCGGCTTTAGCATAGCTAAGTAATAAGAAACTAGCATAGCTAAGTAAGTTAGAGTTAGCCATTTAACAAAATCACTGACGACCAGTGTAATCTTATACCCATTTCAGAAACTTTACATGAATACCTATATGCTCTACTTTTTGTAAAAGGATATTATGGTTTACAGTGCCACAGGCATTTGAGAAATCAATGTATATTACATCAACTTGGGAACTGTTTTCAATCTTCTCGATTATATATTAATGTATAACTAACAAATTTGATTCTGAAGAATGCTTGCTTCTAAAACAGTGTTGTTCATCAATCAGGACACTATTAAATAGATACTATAATTTTTTTAGGTATAATCGATTCAAACACTTTTGGAATAACAGTTATAATAGATATAGGTCTATAGATTTTCAAATTTGATCGATTTTCACATTTATAAACTGGTGTAATGAAACACACTTTCCAAATCCATATAAGAGAACCTTCATTGATTGATTTTGTAAATAACATGAAGAATTTAAGTTAAATTAGTAACACAATTTTTTTTAAAAAGATGCAGCAATACCATCATGTCCTGCACATTTATTGATATTAAGCTTATTAATAGAATCAAAACTTCTCTTCGATTTCTTGGTTGATTTATCATGATATTTCAACAAAATCTTGAGAAAATTTCTAAGATTCTCTACAGAAAACACTAGTCACCTAAAATGTATCGATAAACAAAAAATTATGCATTATTACATGATTTTCACATACACAGTCTAACAAAACTTAATCCCTTAAGCTTTCATAGAGCAATTATTCTATAAATATATTCACCAGAAGGTAGGCAAACATGCGTTGTAGTTCACGCAGAGTCATTTCATGCTTGCTGGAACCATCACATTTAGCACGCAAAATGGAAGTACGAGCTTGAGGCATCATGTACAAGTGTTGCATACATGAGGCCATATAACATGTTGCACCAAGGTTTGTAAGACCCACATATCCACAATCAGATCGTCCATCCTCATGTGGCCAATAGTCCCAGGGGTAAGGCGAGTTTGGGCCTGAAACAATAACATGAAGTTTATGGAACACTTGCTTAAAATTAGTTGAGAATTTAGGCAAATGGTATAAAGGAAAGAAGAAGAGAATTAAGTTTCAATAGTTCTCATTAATAGTGAACACACTTCTACCTGGTTCATGTTGGGCAAGAAGCTTGTGGTGAAGTTGTCTGTAGTTCTCTGGGGCTCCTTTTGCTAGCTCCACAAGCAAGTCAAAGGCAGAAGAGCGTGACAACTGTGACTTGCATTTTGGCACATAGCGTTTACGAGGATTAGGTAGTGCAAACAAGAAATCAAACACCTGTCACAAATCATCATATGTAGACATTACATATTACAACATATTATATAACATCACATGTTACATCATATTATATCACATATATAAAAATCAATTAGTGTTGATCAGATTTCAATTATTACAATTATTAAGCACATTTCATCTATGATTCTTAAACCATTAACTCATATAATGAACAAAAGCATAAAAACTGGTACATTTCCACAACATTTCAAAAAGTTAAGGTAATCCCGATCTTTAAATCAGGCGAAAAGGATACATTAACTAACTACAGACCAATTTCTTTGGTATCTAATTTTTCAAAAATTTTAGAAAAAAATTGAAAATTCAATTAGATAAATTTAAAATGAAACACAATATTATTAATCCATTTCAATTTTGTCTCCAAAAAGGGAAAAATATCAAAGATGCTATGAAATACTTAACAAATGAGAGTAATACTGCAATAGATAAATCCCTTCCTTGCATTACAATATTTCTTGACTTAGCTGAATCATTTGATACCGTAAATCACACTTTACTATTTAAGAAATTACACAAATATGGCTTCCGAGGTATTTTGTATGAATTGCTCAAAAGTTACATCATCGGTCAAAAGCAGGTGGTAAAACTAAAAAAATGTTGCGATCGCTAGTACAGTGTATTAAGTGTTACCCACAGAAACAAAATTTATCTTTTGAAAATAATTGTTCATGAATTTTGAATACATGAAGAATATTTCAACTGACATACATACACATAAATGTGGAAGTCCCAATGATTTAAATAAGAAATTGCAAAACTTTTCAGGAATTTATATACTACATACAAACATTTTCTATTGAATAAAATCATTGATAATCTAAATTTACTTATAAGCTCAATGATCACTAAAGCAATTTTATCATCTGCACTGAAACTTTTGTAGTAAATTCCGAGAATTTATACGAGATTTTAGGTTTTGAAATGTTTTTCACTAGCAGTTTATTAAATAATAATGATGGAATTCGTATTTATGTTAACCCATTAGTGCATGTGATCCGATAAAACACTTTCTAAGAAAAGCGTCAACCATGCCTGTGATTGGAGACTTATCTGTTTGAGATATACATGAATCATCTTTCGCATTGTTGGAAAGTCATAAATTAAATGTGTACACTGTAACTTTCAGAAGTTTTAGATTTAGAGCGATTAGAACATTTAGTCTTGTTGCTTTTCATAGCTAGTAAGTTTTCATTTCATTATAATACCTAAACCTGATTGGCATGAACAAATTTTATACGAAATGAAATAATGGAAGTTTGTGTTTTCCGTTTGAATTGGTATTCTAAGAAAATAATTATAAATAACTAAACTATTTCAAATTAATTTTCGTGATCCGAAATATCGGATAACATGCACAGGGAACACTTATTATTGCAACATTTCAGAATGGCTACATCTTTTCTCTCTATATTTCAAGCAACTGCTTCTAAGTGAAAAAGCATTGCCAGCCTATCTGTTGCTGAAATTTTGAAAACGTTGGAAGAAGAACACACAAAAGGTGCTAACAATTGCGAGCAATGATTTTCACTTGTCTGCAGAAATTATGCTTGTTAGATGGAAAGGCAATGATGTTGTCTTTTGCCACAAAGCATGAAGGAAATAAAATGGGAAGTTATACGTGGTGGTCGTAGGAGAAAAAAATGTAAAATTATTGTTTGACAGTCGGGTCATTCCATGCAAAAAAGTAGGAAATCTGACTCTACATCTCAAAATTTAAAAATATTTTGCCACCTTACTTATCATGATACCTGCATGAACCAGGTACAATATTTTTGTCTCATCAGCCATTGTTTAGCAACAATGGGCACTTGAAATATTAGGTTAGCAGTCTGTAGACATTCCGTTATGATTTTTTTCCGATGATATGCAAACAAGCAAAAAATATGAAAGTGACACTATTTGTAGAAGAAATGTAAAGGATAATTTTACGCTTAAGATATTTTTTTACCGTGAGTCTTTAACAATTAGGAAGTAAACAAATACTAAAAAATGCAATAAATGAAAAAGTAATATTTATAAATTCTTAAATTTTGGAAGAAAAATTGCTGAAACTACTTTCAAGCTACTCTGTAAATTTCATCGTGGAATCTTGAATGGTTTTAAAAAGTTATGAATAAAAACGGTTACCGGCGCTCCGTAAACTAACTCACCTCAGCTGCTAAGGCCGCCGTGCCCAGCCCTCTTCATCAGCACTCGGCGTTACTTTTTTCCTCCACGGCGCGATGGTGGATTTCGCAAAACTACTTCTCGAGGTGTTAATTTTGCCGTACGAGCTACATGAAGAGATACGCCATATTCGACCATTTTTTTTATTTACTCCAACTTTTTAGTAAACACGTTAAAATCATATATTTCTCATTAGCTGTTTTCACATTTGAAATTTTTTCTTTGAATTGTGTCAACATTTCTTCTCCTTCATTGCTGTCTGTACTCACATGAAATAATTCAGAAACTGCTTTATATACGACACTCACCTTTCTCCTTGCGTACGATTTCTCTGGGGTTTGTTTTCGCAATGACAATGATGATTGACCCAGAGGATTCAAAATGTTTACATTATTGATAGTGGCTTCCTCTGCAACTCTTGGGGCTACGTACTCCTCTTCACTTGACGTTTTCATTTCAATGTTTCAGTTGAGTCTCTTCACTAAGATCTGCATTGGGCATTTTGGATATTTTGTGATGACACAAATCGCATATTGCTTCTCCTACCACTAAATTTGATATTTTCTTCCAAATCACCTCTGTTATCTTCTCTTACCCACCCGACGTTTGTGCTTCTCAAGTCCGAATGGATTGCAGCACGAAAGTCTGTTAAACGTATTCACAATCTTTGGCATTTTCTTTCACGATGTATCATTGAACAGTAACACGCGAAAACTAAGCCTGTAAACTGGTGTCAGGATCCCTTCGAAGGCATCGATGGATATCCCTAGGGAATGAACTTGGCGGTGCCTGCATACGACCTTGCCTCACCCCTCGCTGGGCAAGGGCACGCGACTTTCAACCTTAAGAGCAAGATGCGCGTATACTTTTTATTTAATAACTTACGCATTTTTTAAGATTCCATCGCGACAGTTTGCAGAATGGTTATTTATTGGTTCTTCTTGCAGTGTGTAAAATATGAAAGAAAAGAAAATATTACTTTTGAAGAAAAATGTATTTGTTTAATTTATTAGCATTTTTTATTATAAACAAATACCTCAATCCTTAATATATTATCAATTGCTTAAAATATGATCATTTATCTTCAAAATAGGGTGCTCGTTTTTAAAATTTTATTCATTTTATGAACGTCATAATTATTTTCATTATTGAGTATATTGTGTCATTGTCCATGTTTAACCCGTAATTGTTGCTAAACTGCTAAAGTTATTAATTCCATAAATTGTCTTTTAACTGTTCATCATTAGTTGATTAATGTAATAAAATATGAAAAAAATCTGAGACTCACTGTCAAAAAATCTTAAATTTTGCATGGAATGACCCAGTCAGTAATTTTAGTTCGTACGATAAAGGAATGTGTGGGATGGATTTGATGGACCAAATGGTGGCAAACTACTGAACTAGAATGCAACTACGAAAATAGTATTGGCTTATATTTGCTTATTTTTTGAATACTTCGATTGTGAATATCTGACTCCTGATGAAAATATAGTCGAATGATGAGAAGTCACATTGTCTTTTGAAATTTGGAAGAGATATTTGCCTGAGCTTGTTGAAAATTCATGAAACATTACTAAGAAGAGAAAAACAGCCAAATTATCCAAATACTGACATCCGTTTTTGACGGTAAAAACCATTGGATAATTTCTATTTCTACAGGAAAGAAACTTCGCCATTGCCATGGTAAAGGAAAATTTATGTGCCAAAACTATCATATGGGATTTTTCCAAATGCTTCAAAGACTATCATGCATATTAGAATACGAAAGAAAAGAATTTCAGTGTATCTCTTATGAATAAACATAATTTTTCAAAGTCGAAATACTTTCATTTATTTTGCCTCATTTTATCGGATCACGTTTTTCTTGGAAACAGTGGAGTACACAATTTTGGTAATCCACATAGTATAATACATGGATAGACAATCTTTTCCCCAAAAAAATAAGTCAGGAAATTTCATGGTAACTAATGGGTTAATGGTAACAAATACACACGCACACGCGCACATGCACACACTAACAAGTTACTAAATGATTTAGATACAATAGAAAATTAGTAAAAACTATTTATGTATAGATTTCATCAATTTTGGGGAAGTGGTCCGAAGCTTGATGAGCCAGACACATCTTCCTGGTTGCGACCCTGTGCAATGCATATGGGTATCACCATAGAGTAAAGATGTACATCCTTAGTCTATGGTATCACTAAGTAGGGATGTGTGGGCAAGGCAGAGCAAAGTGAGGCTCAGCAGGGCAGGCCAGAGAGGGATGTCGAGGTGTAAGTCAGAGCCAGTCTGGAAGTACATGTGAGGGAAGGGAAGGGGATTGAGGGGAGGATGTAAATACTATTTTTTTCATTTCAAATCATGTGCAGAATTCATTCTTCTTGCCGCATAGTAGTCCATTAAATACCTGAGCAATGCCAGATTACTTCAGCTAGATAATTACATTAATTACCTGTGAGAGAAATTCCTCGCCTTCTTTACTGGTTTTGAATGGTGGATTGTGTTTTAGTACATTAGACATCAGGTTCAAAAGACCAATAAGACCATCATCCTCCATGGTGTTGTGTCTCATTTCAAGATACTCTCTGTTCAGAATGGAATGTGCTAATTTTTTGGCTAATCCATCAATGTCTATTAAACACACTTGCGGGTCTTCAATACTCTCTGGAAAAGTTAAAAACACTTATTACACTGTGTGTGTGATGGGGAGAGGGAGAAAGAGTGACAGAGAGAGAGTGTGAGGGGGCGTAATTTATATCTACTTCACCTTCTGCACGAACCTCTGTATCCGAGTCATGCCTTCAGAATTGCAAGAATGAAAAAAGAAAATAAAAGAAAGAGGGGGAGAGGTTAAGTCCTCATTGGCTTAAGTCGAGAAATTCTCATGATTCACCACACTTTTGCAGAAGTTTCATTTTGGATGGGTGGCTAACCATACTTGGAAACTGGCAATTTCCTCAACTTTCATGAAACATTCATTTTCTTCTTCATATCAACTTCAAAACGAATCAATTCATTTTGTAGATGGACTACTGCAGTTCTCCCTGCAGTTAAGTACAAAATCTAGGGCTAACTAATTGATCAGAGGTAGGTTCACTTTGTCAGCCCATCTAAGGGTCACACGTTGAGTGTCGAGGCATGGAGTACGGTCCTACCTATAGACATCAGTACTTCCTAGGGTTTACACAGGAAGTTAGAAACCATGAAGGCTGTTAGAAACCATGAAGAGAACACAAACCACTATCCATAACATTCTAGTGTCAAGGCAGTACAAGTCAGCATGCAATCTCATCACTTGTCATGTCATGGTCCTTGTAATATATGTATATCTAAGTTCCAGACAAAGTTGTCATGTTTGTCATACCTCATAATTAGACCTTAGATTTTTGGACAAAAGTCTATTCAGTTCTTTTAGGAGGTTGTTTAATGTACAGATTACATGTCCTCTCTCACAACATGGGTCACCATGCACAGCAAACACATAAAATAAGGTTTTGTTCAACATACAGAGAAGACTAGAAAAGATGATACAGGAGAGTGACATGCAAGAGAGAGCAATTGAATAGAAGAGGGAAAAAAGTACATGTGAGAGCATTCCCTGCTTTCCCCAATAGGACATTGACTGACCCACTTCACCTCCCTGCCCTTCAAAATAAGGTTCTGACACTTCATCAAACATCTCCACATTCGTTAATCTTTTCCCTACAGAAAGTCCTTTTTCTTTCTGGTGTCATGACAGTTTGTGAATAATGTAAAAAACAATCTTTTGTTTTGGATGACACTGTTACACAGAACTTGTATTTCTCACAATGGGTAACAAGAAACCTTATCATCAAATGTCCCACTTGCTCACGAAAATGACAACCATGACATTTTTATGAAGATAGTGAACCAAAAATATACATTGTTTGCTGAAATATTATTTTCTGTCCTCCTCAAACATTATAATCTGCTACTTACTACCTATGCCTAATTAATATTTGTTTTTCATTATCTAAGTACTGTAATGTACTTAGATAATTCTAATACATTACGTCTTCTAGATGTTATCAAGATTGCCACGTTCCTTGTAGTATATGTATATCTAAGTTCCATTCTAAGTTGCCATAATGTTTGTGGTGCCTCATAATTAGACCTCTGATTTTAGGACAAATGCCTATTATATCCTTTAGGAAGTTGTGGAAAGTAATTGCAGATGTTTTTGACTCAAGAAAATATATAGCCACTGAAAGCATCTAATGGTGCCTAAAATGTCTTAAAACAGCACATGATGCTTATTTTAATTTTTCTTTTTGCCTGAATCTTTGAATCTGCCTAATACACATCATTTTTATGAATTATATTTGAGGAACAACTAATCAAAATGCATATTGTCCACTGGAGGAAAAAACTGAGTTTGATAGGTGTAGTTTTTAATTTTTCGTTAATGCTTACACAGTAGAGAGAAAGTTATGTCATGTTGCTCAAAAAACGGCGAATTTTTGGGAGAAAAACCAGTTATAGGGCCCTAGTAACGAAAAAGGGGGTTAATCTCACTGCTAAATTTAGAAAAACAAATTCTCTAACATGTGGTGTAGCCAGAATCCATGTTTTGTGGGTCTTTGATTCCGAAAAAACCGATTGACAACAAAACGTCTGTCCGTCAGTCTAAAACAATGCCTGCGGCTCAAACAGGCCGATTTTCTCCAAAATTGATATTCCCCTGTTGATCTGGCTGATGTAGCGGCCCCTTGAATTTGAAATTGATATTTTAATCCTAGGGGGTACTTTATAAGAAGCCCCTGGGACTTTTCAATTTTAAAAATAATTTCTCCATTGGTTTTTATTAAATTTTGTTGTTGGACACTGTAAAGGACGTTTAAGAGAATGTTGTGGGTCTCACTTTCCTTGAAAACCCTGATTTTTTGAAAATTGCAAAAACTCAAAATTTTTTCGACGTCTTCCTACAACTAAAATATTAAAGATAAATTTTTTTCAACTCAATGAAATCTGCTCCTTAAAGATAGATTTTGAAATATTTTTTAAAATGCCTGATTTTTCGAAAATAAAAAAAAATTTAATGTTTTGGGATCTTCTTACAACTATTGTGAAGATTTTTATTAATGAAATGTGTTCATCAAAAATAGAACTTCGAATAAGGTCATGTATTTTTTTTTGAAAATTTTAATAAATTTAAAGTAGAACTTACAAATTACTTCTTTACTTCAAGAAACCGCAGAATGTTTCATTTCTGAAAGTTAGAAATAACTACTGTTCCTGGCTAACGAAATAAACGCAAGTAGCCACCACAGGTGTTTCCCTCAAATGGGTTGGGTTAGGATTATATTAGAGTTATTTCTAAAATTTTCCATGAAAGAAAAATAGAAAAAATTGAGTACCATTAAATTTTACAAACATTTCAAGGTGAGATTCCACCGGAAAAATGAGAAAAATATCAAATTTTGTTTTTTTTATCTTAAAATAATCTGTAGACTTTTCTGAATATTTTAATACATTATTTATTGAAAAATTGTTGTTCTTTGCTTATTTTATTGTGTTTTGAATGTGCATCAGCACGGACGGCTGACACTTCAGAAGTTCCATGATTCCACATTAACAGAAATAGTTTGAAACCGTAGACTCTCGAAGGCTGTTATTTTCAGTTTCTTATTCACTTATGTTGTTTATCTGAGCAAATTTGATGGGTGCGTTGTCCTTCTGTGTTTTTAAAGTTATGTGATTTTTTCTCTCTCTTGGGGTAAGTGGTGGGATAGCTTGATGAGTGAAAGAAATGTCAACTAGTTCGACACAAATGACAAAACAGAAAGGTGTTTCTATAAATCTTGTGAAGGAAATAAATTCAATCATGAAGTTAACAATGTGATTAATGTGGAAAATATGTTCAGTAATAACATCATAACTATAGAATTGATCCAGTGAAGCCACCCACCCCAGCTATGAAAATGACCGAGACAGCCACAAAAAGAAAAGAAAATAGCTTCTAGATATCAACAATAAATAGAATAATTCACAATATGGAGCAGGTTGTTTTTAGTAAAATAGTACATAGCAAAAAGTTTTTGTAATATGAGTTTCTTCACATGTGCATAGGCATTGCCTCCTGCAGTATTTTCTGTAAATGTTGTATTGAAAATATGTACTTATAACCTGAAATATAAATTAAAAACTACATTAAATATGATAGGTAATTCCTTGTACAAACTTTACAAGCGTTCTTCTCAAAACACAGTTTTTTATTATAAATGACCTGTTTTCAAATAAACTATTAAACCTATTTTATTGATTCCTTTACAGATTGCTCTATTAGACAATGTGAAACTGTGGATTTACATTTGCGAAGTTCACATTTTTTGTTTCAATTTTATACATAAATTTGTCAGTAAATTTTTGGAGGTTTGAGAAACAAATTATATTTTAGTTTCCTGGCAAGCAATTCTTTTCAATGTACATCAGTACAACAACAATAGTACAGATAATGTACCATAAAAATTTCAAATCAGAATCTCCAAAAATTTCTGAGATAACAGGTCATCGATATTAAGAATTTAACATGTAGGAAGGGGAATATCACATTTATTTTATATTACTACCTACATTGGCCTTGGAAAACAATGTAGTGATGTATTTTTGAGAAATTCATCATTGTATGTCAACATTATAAGATTATGAAAAGTGAGTTTCTTTTAAATTCTTCTCTTCGTTGAACATTGACATTCAACCATTGTTTTATTTATTTATTTATTTATTCATATTTTTATTTTCCCATAAACATACATATACATGCAGTAATTTAGGGAAAGTTATGTAATGCTGTGTGAAAAAAGAGGATTTTCGGGAGAAAAAATTCATTGTCCGGTCCTGATAACGAAAAGGTGGATAAATCCAGTTGCTAAATTATGAAAAAAATCATCTAACCCGTGGTGAAGCAATAATCCCTGTTTTGTGGTCCTTGATACCCAAAAACCAATTGAAGGCAAAACATCCATCTGTGAACACCACTAGTGCCTAAACTATGCATAGGACTTTTATCAAATTCAAATCAGCTCTGTCCATCTGACTTGAGTTGAAGCTATAAGATACTGAAAAACATTCTTCAACATTTGGGGGTACTTAAAAATGAAGTCCCTCGGACATTTTGAAAATTTTCTCAATATTTCTTGTAAGAATAGAGTATAACACACTTATAAATGTGGCATTTCTGATTTTCACGTGGTCAATGTGGCATTTCTGATTTGTTCACCATATCTTTCATTAAGGGCATGTAAATTTATTTAAAAATTTTAGTAGTTTTCTTGCAATATTGCGTATGATATGTGCAATTTAAAAAAATTACAAAAACAAGATTTTTCTCGAAAACAGCTCCAAATTTTTTCTTTATATTTTTGCAAGGGATAGTGTCTAATGTACTCTATGAGATGACATAAACGCCATAATGCTCTATTCTTTTGTTTTTTCAAAAATTACAAAAATCTAATTTTTTTTATGCATCTCTCACATCATTAATTGTCTCCCTAAACTTTCAGAATCCACTCTCTAAAAAAATGCCTCCAACACAATTGATGATAAAAACATGTCTGTAAAAATTGCCTAAAAGACAACTTTCCTGGGATTGACTATTCAAGATGATCTAAAATGGAACTCTCACACCACAGATCTAAACAACAAGCTTACCAAGTCATGTTATGCCATCTACGTTCTCAAGTCAAATTCTAACTTGGATACGCTGCAAACAGTATACTTGGCAAATGTACACTCGCATCTAAAATACGGAACAATATTCTAGGGAAATTTTTCAGAAAGTATTCACACTTTCATCATCCAAAAACGAATATTGAGAACAATGACAAACACAAATACGAGTCCTGCAAACCACTTTTCAAAAAATTACGAATCCTACCACTACCATGCATGTACATTTTTGAAATATTACTCTTCACAAAGAAGGGACTTTTGGAAAACAAGGATTCTGTTACTCTAAATGCAGAAGTTCATAACTATGATACTAGACAAAAAAGAAATCTCGATGTCCCACACAGAGAAACCTCACTCTTTCAAAAAAGTATCCTTAGAAGGCATTACACCATACAATAAACTCCCTAGTGAATTTAAAAGCTTGAACTCTGTACACACATTCGAAAATAAACCGAAAGCTTTCCTGTTAAACCATACATTCTACAGTACAAAAAAATATATTCATCATAAATAAGTATCTACACAAATATAAACTAGTACTAATCAATTTTACATACTCTGTTGGATGTTTTGAAACCCCAAAACTGACTGTTGAATGTAAGGAATGGACCCAGCCCAGGAATCAACTCATAAGAAGACGACTACTTATTTATTTATTTTTTCTTTCTTTCTTCTCTCTTTCTTTTTTTATTAGTATTGTTTTTCAATTTTAATCTTCATTTCTTTTTTCTTCTTGTATTTAATACTAAGAAATATCTATATTGTACATTTTATTATTATGTACATATTGGGACTTGTCATACATGGTTTATTCTGTATTTGTGACAAATATTATTATTATTATTATTATTATTATTATTATTATTATTTACATTAGAGGAGATTTGTTCACATTACTATATTAATGAGTATACATGCTTTAAATAATGTCAGTTTACGTTTCTCAAAAACTCAACCCTTTTCTATGAAAATTAACTTATTTTCAGACATGCTCAAACACCATTTTTTCATAAATGGCTAAAAAAATTTTCTTCAAACTTTAAGAACGTATAGTACTAATTGCACTATTTAATATGAGGTAAAGTTCATTTTGGGGTATTTTCTTGTTTTTTTGAAAATTACACCAATGAAATTTTTTTGAAAGATCTCTCACACTGTTAATATGCACATTTCCTGCAACTTGCAAACACTGTTATATTTGTGTGCTTCAAAAGACTTCAAAAGAAGCTTTTTTTAAAACTCAAAAAGTTTCTGTGAAAAAGAGCTTTGAATTTTGAATTAACAGTATCATTTAAATGCCATTTTCTTAAAAATGGCCCCAAATTGTTTCAAGAAAATTGCTATTTGGAAGGTTTGATTGTTCTTTAATATTCTTAAAATAAATTTGCATTCTACTATTAGGAAACCGAAAAATTAAGAAAATTTAAAAAAAGTGTACTTTGGGCGGTGATAGATGGCTGCCGACAAGAGTATGTGGCAAGTCTGAATAGCTAGCCGAGACCAAAGAAAATAGAAAACTAATACAGGAAACTCTGTGCCATTCTGTAGGATCACTAGTTTATTTAGCACCCAAAACAGAAAAACCAAGGGTGACGTATGGGGAAATGGGAAAAAATGTATTCTGTAAAAGTTTTCATAAATTCTGGTATATTCTATCATAACCCATTTACATGTTGAATTCTGAATGCAGATCGAAACAACACATTTGTTCTTCAATTAGTAAACACGATTTGGGAAAATTTACTTAGGAGTGAAAACATATAGAGCTATTACCATTATATGTTCAGACAAGGTACCATGTAATTTGTGTTAAAACAACCATACTTGGAGAGTGTTAAAATACTATGGTGTTTAATAATTACTATTATATATTTTTCAATCTACATGCATTTGTATACCAAAGCTATTAGCATTACTGCATTGTAAAATGTAGATGCCAATTGTCCATTGGTGCTTTAAAGCACAGCTGGTAACAACAGGCTTAAGCTTAAGCCACTGAAACTGTCGCTGCCTCCTTGACTGGTGGATCATATTATTTATTAACTTTTAATATTTTTAATCTCTCACATATTGCTTCCACAGAATATTGTAAGGCTCAAAAGTCACTGGATATGTTCATGATTACTTTGCACACCTTATACAATAAATTCAATATCAGTAATATATTTTCATTTAAGTTTTAAATAAAAAATCTATTGCTTAAAAATATTTGATTTTGACACTATATATTCTGAGATTTGTAATGAATTTTCCAAAAAATTATGACTGTGATGTGTTAATTCGGAGAGAAATTGCAGTATAACCATAACTATTATTAAAGGCGAGAAAGTATGTGCTGCTTTTACCACCAGCAGTTAATATGTTCTACCCACTCCTGCTTTCAGATTTCTTCAGAACACATTTAATTCAATGTGTTAAAATGTGTTTTGAAGGAGTCAGAAAGCAGAAAGCATGTAGAATGTATTAAAAACTACATGATTTCATATCAAACACAATATTTTCAATATGCGTTTTGATTAGTTGCTCCTCATTGCAATTACTCATTTTTGAAAAAAATTGTTTTACTGAAATGCAAATACTTTCCAGAATTTTTCAAAACATGAATATTCCCTGATCAAATATGAAATCATCTATGCCCGAAAATCTCTCACTCAACACACCAAACATAAGGAGCTCTACAAGGCAACACAAATAACATGTTACAGGCTCGTCTCCAATCAGCATGCACTTCTTCAGCAATTGAACCCATTCTCAGTGCAGCTGTGCAGATGATAGGTTGAGAATGAAAAGTTTAAATGAACGACTGAATGAATGAAAAAGAAAAGAAGAGAAAAGAAATGAAAGTGAAAAACTCTCATAATTGTAAAAATATAGTTGTCTTTCCTAAAAAACAAAAAGTACTTAATTTAATCCTTTTGTGATCAGTTTTAGATGCCAGAAACATAACTTTTCATATGTAATGGTTTTTGAATTCTTAGTTTAAGCATTTTGTAATCTACTTTAAGTTCCTAAAAATGTTTATGCCTAATAGTGCCTAATTTCATAATTTTGTTAAGTATTTTAGGTGCCTAAAATTCCGAGGTCCGCTCATAATGCCTTTGTAAGTACTTATTTACCCTATGTTGATATTGATATTAAACATTTAAATAAAAATACAATGCTTCAAAGAGAAAAACAAAAATTGAATACATTCATTATCAGGATACTGTCAGCAATAGCTTATTTGATCTTCAATAACTCTTAAAAGAAACAAAAACAAAAATGATGCCATGGTAGAAATTCAAAATGATGCTTTTTTGTTTGATTGTTGTTTTTTTATTTATTTTAGATACCATGAGAATCTGAACATTTCTACCTTTTTCATAATTATAAAATAAAATAATAATATGTTAAACTAAGTACAAATATGTAAATAAAATATACCCTCTTATCTATAGATAACATATCACAGAACATTTATATTACAATTTTTATTTACCTTTGATTAGGTCATCTGGCAAACTATCAACAAGTCGACACAGTAGCCAAAAGTAATCACGACATGCAGGGCCATATGGTTCTTTACCTTCTTCTGCTGCATGATGCAAACTCTGTGGTAAAAAATAAATTAATGAAACAAATAAAATTCATTAAGTACATTTAAAAAAATGCACAGACAAAATATTAGGGATCTAAAAATAAATACGATTAACAACTATTCAATTTTTTTATTATAACAAGTAATGAAACACTGTCCAGATAATTTTACCATTTTAATAAAAATTAAATACAGTTTTAGAAAACGAACCTCTATCTTTTGGGGTCTCATACTCTCAGCAATAGACAAATACTCCATGAGATGTGACAACAACTGGGCTGTAACACCAATAGGCTGTTCTGATCCTCCAGATCCCAAGCACAAGCGATATAATGCTGTGCAAACTTCTCTTCGCACTGCTGGTTCTGGATCTTCCAAAACCAATCTTTGCAACCACGTGGAGAAGTGTGGAGCTGCAAAAAGTGCTTGTCGTACCTCATCACTTGAATGCACCCACGACACCAACAAGGCCATAGCATAATGCACTACCTGCGAAATGATGAGACATTTTATGGCACATTTCGATTAAAGCTTTAAATCTTAATTTCTATTTAGATATTCATAACTTAATAATTTGCATATTATTTAGCAAGAGTAGTTAATAGTGATGCAGCAAACAATTAGAAACAACATATGCATAAGAACACGTACTATAAATATAAATCAGTTTCATAATAATTTACCTGAGCACGGCCCCAGAAGCCAGTTTTATAATGATTTGGATCTCTTGGCAAAGAGGCTTCATATAAAATACTGGTAAGTCGTGGCATCACTCTCTCCACATTCATCATATGTAGCATAGCCTAAAATCAAGTACCTTAATGATCTCAATGTTGCAAACTAATTTCTTACAATTACCAACTTTCAACTGCCCAAAAAATCACTTTTAAAAATATACAAAGTGAACTGTAATATTTCCCTATGAAAATCAATAGTACACAGCAAATGGTTAATTAATATTGAAAATTTAACAAGCAGACACAAATAGACTTCATAATATAAGTTCACAGTCTTTTTACAATAAAAATTTCAAAAATGTCACACACATTTTGAATCACATTCCATGAAACTTGCTTGGGTTTGAGAGAAACTAAGATTCCTCCAATTTCTAATTTTTCTTACCTCTCTTTTTTTAAACACCCTTTCTTCATTTCTGTTTTGATGATTACTAAACATGACTGTAATCTTAAAATTATGTAGTAGTTAAATCACTTTACACCTATTTTGTGAGCAAATAGGAGAGTAGGCATTGGATCACCTGTTCACACAGGGCCGAACATTAGATCAGGTTGAACATAAATGTTATGTTTCTTATATTTACAATTATTTTGTTAAATTTTTTCTAATATTTTAAATATTTATCTGAACATGAACATTCTTATTTACCGACGCATTATGTCCCCAATGTCTCACTTCTGATTGTTTTCCCTTATTTTCTCTTTCTTTCTATCTTACTCTGTCGACATATTTTTATTAATTTATATAAAATGCCTGATAGATATTTTTACCCATCTCAATATGTAGTCCCAAATGGGGTCAGCACAATAGATCTTGTATTGTCTTGCTTGTCTCATAGACGAGCAGGACAAAGGACAAGACAAGAAGGACTATGGAAGTCAGAAATGGCCCTGATTAGAAAACACATTCCAATAACAATGGAAATAAAAATCTAACAGAAACAAACAACCCGACCAACAATACGCAAACTCTCTCGCAAGCTTGACATTAGCAAATTACAGTAAAATCAGGGCAAAATCATAGAAGCCAATCAAATAGAACAAAACAAATTAGAGAAAGCTGTAAAATTAATCTCACAAACACAAAGAGAGGGCTTGAATTCTGCATTAAATATACATGTAGAAATGGCAGAAGGAAAAAAGAAAAAAGGGCGCGTAAAATTTTTCTTAAAAGAAAAAAGTGGCTGTAAAGGGGTCAAAAATGTTTAAATTTTTATTATCTCTCAAATAAAATTATATATTGTGATGGTACAGAATAATCGGGGAATATGTGGACAGTTCTGTGTATGTTTTTCACTGCATATTGAGTCATGCAGGAGGTCCGCGCCACCGCCCTTTCTTGCAGGCGGCGGGCGAGAGGGGTAATTCGTTACGGGCAGGTGCAGTGGACCGCGCCCGCCGGGTCGGTGCCAGTCGTGGGGATGCACGGAGGTCCCCGCCGCCCTCGAGGCGAGCGCAATCCCTTAGGGGATAGTAGCGGAAATTTCCACATGGCCAGACGACCGCCCTACTAGAGAGAGACCGCTATCACATTGCTAGAGAGAGACCGTTTTTGAGGATTTTCCATTACTGAAATTTGGAGTACGTACGAGGCGATTGGCGCTTTTCAGATTGAGACGTAGTAGCTTCGAGCCAATAACGAGCAGCCTTGTGGATCTCTGGTAGAATGTTCTAGAAGCTTCCAGAAAAATGGGAGAGGGGAGAAAGGGGCTGTGCATGATTTGAACGGGTAAGAAAAAGATTCCGGTGAGAGCCTCGGTAGGAGTAGTGGCGTGGACGGACCGCGTCCGTGCACGATTGATTGATTGAATAGGGTTTAAAGGGCGCTTCGACTGCTGTGGTCATTGGCGCCCATGCCAGAGTATTTGGAGAAAAGAATATTCAGTGTTGCATATGTAACTTACTCACTGTTTAAAAGCATGTACATGGGCTAAAAAGGAGGCTCGAATTCTGCATCAAATATACATGTAGAAATGGCAAAAGGAAAATAGAAAAAGGGCGCGTAAAATTTATCTTAAAATGTAAAATTGGCTGTAAAGGGGCCAAAAAACAACATAAAACATTGTTCTTTCAAATAAAATTATATATTCTGCTTTCTCTCAAAAAACAAAAAAGTTTTGAGAGCGCAGAATCGTCATCCCCGAGCACCACTTGTAGCGAGTTGCCCAGGTCATGTCTTCGTCGACTGCCAACAAATTTCCTACAGTACAGCAGGACGTGTTCCACGGAAAGAACAGTCTGGCACGAGTCACAGATGGGGGGAGTTTCATTTCGAAGAATGAAACCGTGAGAGAAATGGCAGTGTCCGATACGAAGACGGGTTAAAATAACTTCCTCGCGTCTACTGGACCGTGATGAGGAGCACCAGGGATACACAGAACTCTTTATCGCACTTAGTTTGAAAGTGCTATTGTGCCACTCTGTTAGCCACGCTCTAAGCACGGATCGTTTCAAGAAAGCCTGAACATCGGACAATGGCACAGAAGGGATGTCGATAAGAGTTTTACGAGCCGCTGATTTCGCCGCCTGGTCGGCCAGTTCGTTCCCTCTGATACTCACGTGGCCTGGGACCCAACTAAGTACCAGGTCATAGCGGCGGGACAGAAGACGATGAATCAGGCTTTGAACGGATAAAGTCAGGTAGTCTGACGAAGGACGGGAGACAGCTTGAAGAGAGCTGAGAGAATCGGAACAGATAACTACTCGCCGCAACGTCGCTGATTCAATGTATTTTAGGGCCTCAAAGATTGCACACACTTCGGCAGTGAAAATACTGCATTTGGAGTGAAGCCGAAATGATTTGGTGGCCCTGATACAGTAAAAACCACATGCCACCGCGTCGCTGCACGATGAACCATCCGTGTATAAGAATAAATGATCCGGATAGGATTCTCTCATATCCTGAAACTGCTTCTGGTAAAACAGAGGACTAGTAGTTTGTTTGGGTAAATGGGAGAGTCTGAAGTCAAAACTGGGAAGGAGGAGTTTCCAAGGGGGGGATCCGGTCACTTGTGGGTCTCACAGGGGTGGGAAGTTCTACATTTAATTCCCGGAGAAGATTTCGTAATCTAATACCTGGGGGATGGGGTAACGAAGTTCGAAGATTGTACGAGGACTCATACTTTGGGTGGATGATTATACGACGACAAGGGTGGTCAACCAGTCCCGACACTTTAGCCCCATAAGAGGCTAATAAAATATCTCGCCTTCGGCTCAGAGATGGTTCTCCAGCTTCGGCCAAGAGGCATTCGATGCGACTCGTGCGGTAGGCGCCTGTACTAATTCTTATACCGGCGTTGTGAATGGTATTTAATGGCCGGAGGGTTGATGGTGACGCTGACCCGTATACAATACATCCATAATAGAGCGGATGAGGGTTCTATACAAACGCAAGAGACACACACGGTCAGCTCCCCAAGAGCTGCCTGTAAGGGTGCGGAGGAGGTTCAGAGGTGACACACATCGGCTTTTCAGTTTACGTATATGATTTCGCCAAGTTAGGCTCTTATCGAAAGTAAGCCCAAGGAAAGTTGCGGAGTCCACAAAAGGTAGAAGATGGCTTCCAAGAAAAAGCTCGGGGTGGTTATGAAGATGATAAATCCTGCAGAAGTGCATACAGTTAGTTTTTGATGCGGGGAATTTGAAACCTGTCGCATCACTCCACTCCTGCAATTTGTTGAGGACAAGTTGTAATTGTCTTTCTATCACTTGAATACTCTTGGAAGAGCAGAAAATGGCAAAGTCGTCAACGAAGAGCGATGCTTTCACCGGTTCTCGGATTATCGACGCTATACTATTGATAGCGATAGCAAACAGAGTGACACTCAGAATTGAGCCCTGAGGGACTCCGTTTTCTAAATGGTGGCTGGCGGATACCCTCTCACCAAGGCGAACGCGGAAGTGTCTTGAGCAAAGAAAGGCTACTAAAAAAAGGGGGAGCCGGCCCCTAAGACCCCAAGAATGGATGATGCGAAGAATGCCGTACCTCCAGGCACTATCATAAGCTTTCTCTATATCGAAGAAAATTGCTACCAGGTGTTGACGTAGCACGAAAGCAGTGGAGATCTGTGTGGTAAGGGTGACAAGGTGGTCCATGGTTGACCTGTTCTTCCTGAAACCACATTGGATGGGGGTAAGTAGGTTTCTCTGTTCCAGGTGCCAGACCAAACGCGTATTCACCATTCGCTCCAGAAGTTTGCATATACAGCTTGTGAGCGAGATTGGACGGTAGGTTGACGGCTTTGTCCTGTCCTTTCCTTCTTTAGGAATAGGAATAATAATCGCTTCGCGCCAGGTTCTAGGGAAGGTATGTTCCATCCAAATCTTGTTGAAGATACGGAGGAGAAAGATACGTGCCTCTTCCGGCAGGTGTTTTAACATTTGGTTATGTATCTGGTCTGGTCCTGGAGCAGAATCTTTCCCACGGGCGAGCGCACAGGAAAATTCATTCATGGAGAAAGGGGCGTTATAATCTTCCTCCAGGCAGGTTGAGAAGTCCAATCTGCATTTCTCCATTCTACTCTTAGTTTTCAAGAAGCTAGGGGAGTAGTGTAAGGAACTGGAGGTATTTTCATAATGACAGGCCAATTCCTCAACTACTTTTTCTGGAGAAGTAATAAGATTTCCATTAATAAGAAGTCCTGGGACAGATGGAGGGGAAAATCTTCCTCCGATCTGTCGGATCTTTCGCCATACTACTTTAGGCGGGGTATGGCAAGAAAGAAGAAATAAAGGCTCTCCAGGAAGCGGTCTTACTTTCCCGTATTACTAATCTGGCTCTGGCCCGCTTTCTTTTGAAATCGATAAGGTTTGATGCGGTGGGGAACCTATTGAGCCTCGCGAGTGCTTACTTTCGGTCACGCACCGCGGTGGCACAGTCAGCATTCCACCAAGGCACAGGGACGCGTCGTGCTCGACACGTAGACTTCGGGATTGCAATGGTGGCTGCGCGAAGAAGGGCGTCGGTGAATTGGGCCACCAAGGTATCGATATTATTTGAAAAGTGGTCTGGCATTATAATTTTCTCGCTGAATGTATCCCAGTCGGCTCGATGGAATAGCCAGCGAGGAGGGTGGATGCCGTCTAAATTAGGGATATTAAAGTGGACCAAAGTGGGAAAATGGTCACTCCCATGTAGATCATCGAGTACGGTCCACTCTACCATGGTAGATAGGGATGGACTGCAGAGTGCCAGATCGATTGACGAGGAGTTTGACGCCATGGAGAAATAAGTGTGATTCCCGGAGTTCAGAAGAATTAAGTTTTGCTGGTCAATAATGTTTTCGAGGATAGAACCTCTCGGGCAGGTCCTCGTGCCACCCCAGAGGGGATTGTGGGCATTAAAATCCCCCGCAATAAGAAAAGGGGCGGGCAACTGAGAAAAAACATCTTCGAGTTCCTCTTGTGACACGACTTGGCCAGGGGGAATGTATATACTACACACCGTAAAAGAGAAGGATGGAAGGTGTACCCGTACGCAAACTGTTTGGAGGTCGGTTCGAACGTTGTGTTCCTCCGAGAACAGGGAGTCGCGGATGAGTACCGCAACGCCGCCGTGAGCACGAAGTCCGTCGTCTTGATCAAACCGATAGATGTTAAATCCGCGAAGAGACAGGGGATGATGAGGGAGAAGATGAGTTTCCTGAAGACAGACTATAAATGGTTTGTGGCGAGAAATTATTAATCTTAATTCTTCTGAGTGAGCACGAAGACCATTTAAGTTCCATGAGAGAGCCATTATGAGAAATTATTTCTTTGGTTGCTTTTTTTTCTTTCTCACCTTCTGAATGGTTGTAGAGGAACTCTCGTGGGGTTCCTCATCAACAGCAGAGTCATCCTGACTGCTGCTGGATATGGTCGGGGGGGTTTCCCGACTTTTGGCCACGGGTGACCGAGATCTACAGGGGCTGGAGGATCGTCCGATGTGATTCTCAGAGACAGAAAGAGGTGGACGGGATTTGGATGACGTATTTTTCCTTGGAGGCGGTGTCTGTTTAAGATCGATTTCAGTAGAAGTCTCAGTGGAAGTGGTCGATTTCTGGTGGAGTTTTTGCACAGGTTTTTTGTACTTTGTGGGAATGACAATTTTCCCACCTTGGATACATGCCGAATCTTCGGGGAAGTCTGTCGGCGACACCTGACAACGAAAGTGCGAAACTACCGATGGGGTACAGCGAGTTTGACAACTCGCTGTTACCCCCGGGGACTTAGGTTTTACAGCACTGGAAAAAGATCGTGATAGGTCCACTGGATTCCTGATTTGGAACCTACGCTTCGCCTCAGGGAAGGAAACCTTTTCGGTTACCCTTATTTTTTGGATTTCCCTTTCCTGGAGAAACGTGGGACACTGGTTGTCGTTGGCTGGGTGATCGCCTTCGCAATTCGCACAGTGCGGTGGTTTGTCGCAGGGTTGTGGGTCGTAAACTGATGATCCGCACTTCCCGCAAAACCGCGTTTACAGACATACATAGCTGTTGGGTATGCCCAAACCTTTGGCACTTGAAGCAGCGCAAAGGGTTCGGCACATACTGCCGCACACGGAGGTTGTAGAAAGCGGTAACAATCCTTTCCGGGAGGGATGGTCGGTCAAAAGTAAGGATCAGGGTAGAAGTAGGGATTACTTTCCCCTGCTCCTTCCTTCCGATCCTGTACACCTGAGTCACGCCAAAGGTCTTAAAAAAGTTTAGAAGATCTTCTCCGTTTCTGTAGCAAAGTCCTCGTGATTTACCACGCCTTTGCACAGGTTCAAGGTGGGATGAACCGTGACTACTACCTGGAGGCCGGCAATCTGCTTTGTATTTTTAATTTTTCCAATTTGCTCGTCGGTACGTGCTTCAAAAAGAATCGTTCCGTTCCTCTGTCGCACGACCGCTTGGAGCTTTCCGTAAGCCTCTTCTATGGCTCGCGCCAGACGGACAGCACTTACAGTTTTAAAAGTTTTACCTTCCTCAGCGCATGACATGAGGAGGAAACGAGGCATCTTGGGTCGATCTTCTTCTCTAGAAAAGAAACTATTCAAGTCGATGGTTCTCTCGACACATCTCCTCTTCCTTGCGGAAGAGGGCGGGGGGAAAGGTGAAGTATCCATATAGATGGAATAGGTTCATCCTCGTGGTCCCCACCCACCACGGAGCCCAACAAGGGGACACTCCATCGGAGTGCCAGGGTTGCCACGAGGATATAGTGGGGGAATAACACAGCGCTGCACCGCCGTGGATTCCCCCGCTCACCCTGGAGTTCAGTACAAGACCTAGTCCGAGCCGATTGATCGGGAGTGGGTTAGCTCCCGACCGCCCGTCTAGAAGAGTCCGGGGCCAAAGCGAGTGTGTTGGAACCTACAGGGAATGTTTCCCAAAATACGTAATCAACGTACCCCTTAGTGCAAGGCGAACAGTAGCACTAGGACTAGATAGGGAAACAAACAGGTCCCTCAACTGCCAGGACACACATTCCCTCCGACACGGGTCGCCATGCACGGCAAACACATGGGTGGGCGTTCAGCATACAGAGAAGGCCAGTGAGGAAGAGAAAGTAGTCAAAAGAACGTACATGACATGAAATGAGAAGCAAGAAGATGAAAAAAATGGAGAAAGGAACACTTGAGAGCCTTCTCTGCATCCCCCCGTCAGGACGTGGACCAACCCACCTCGACGGGTGGTGCTACAGAATTGCACAAACTTTCTTGTATACGTTTTCTATTTTCTTTGGTCTATTCAGACTTGCCACATACGTTTGCCAGCTGCCATCTATTGTCGTTCTAAGTGCAGATTTTACTTTCCTGTATACATACATACATACGAAGTAATATACCTAGTATATTTGGGGAATGCTGCGCGAAAAAAACGGCGTTTTTCAGCAGAAAAAAATTCATTGCCCGGCCTTGATAACGAAAAGTGGATAAATCCAATTGCTAAATTCAGAAAAAAAGCCTTAACACGTGGTGTGACTAGAATCCCTGTTTTGTGGGTCTTTCATACTGAAAAAGGGTTGTTTGAAAACGTCCGTCCATCCATATATCAACAATACTAGCGCCTAAACCATAAGTACAATTTCTTCTAAAATAGATACTCTCCGGGCGATTTGGCTCCACTCGAGGTGCCACGAGTTTATTTATTTATTTACTTATTTATTCATTTGTTTATTTGTTTCTTTGCTTCTTTGTTTATTTATGTATTTATTTATTCAGCAGGCTTTTCACCCAAATGATATTAAATATAACACATAGTTGATGAACATAGTAATAAAAAATGTTATTAAAATTAATAACATTAACAAAACAAATTAAATACAATTAAATACAAGTTACAAACTAGTGATGAATAAATCTAAATAAATAATTCTGACTAGCCAAAATCTAATATTCTTTGTTTCAGATATCTTACAAAACTCGCTTCACTCATACCTAATTGTTCATTGCTCAAAAATTCGTTAGCATATTTCATTAAATGAGATATTGACTAACTGCAGTAATTTTGTGTTATGCAAAACATTTCTTTAAATAATATATTCCTTCTTGTTTTACACGGGTTATTATAGTGAACAAATAAATTTCTTAATTCTAGGTAATCACTTTTAGTATTTAAGAGATTGTACATAAATTTATTGTGCTGAAAAAAATGTGAAGATTATAAAGACGATAATTTAATTTTCAGAGAAATGTCCGAATAATCATGAAAATAGATTGACAATGGATTTTTTATCTTGAATGATGTGAATGTGAAAATCTGTGTTCAACACACACTAAGTTTTCTTATTACATAATTAACACTTGGAGGCCATATTTATGAGCAGTAGCAGTACATCAATTTTGATCACACCAATGAACTACAAGTTGTTTAAAGTGTGATGTTTGTCGTTTTACAAAACATAATTGGATTTTGATCAAACATATAAGATACAATAACAGATGTAACAGAATTAAAGCATGCTTAAATTATAAATTGATCAACGATATAAAATGATTAATGATTATTGAGGGGAGCTTACATCAGCCATACTCAAAAATTGAACTCCTAGCAACCCTTTCAAAAGTAGAATTGTCAGCACAGCTCAGATCTATGTCTACACCATCCACAATTTTGCAAATTCTGCAGAGAGGATCATTGGAAGTAAACATTTTCCTATATAGTTGTTGAGAAAAAACTCCATGGCTTCTAGAATTGAATTACAGCACTTTGAAAGACAATTCATTTAAAAACAGAGAGCAATCAAATTTACCACAAAGGAGTTTAAACAAAAATTTAACGTCAACACATTCTCTATAGGATCCTGCACACCAAAGAGTGTGCATGGTCCTGCACATGTTCAAGAAAAGGTCTTCCTGTGGATTATGGTGGGAGAAAGGTTTCTTTGGCCTCAAAACTTTAGTTTTTAAGGCCCTAGAACACATCGTTTAGAAGTTATTTAATGATATAGTTTCAAAATGCTGCTGAGGGCGTTGCAGGTTTCCTTTCACATGAATATTTTGTTTTTCTACAGCGCCGTGTAGTGGAGTTTCAACAGAATTAACCGCACATAAACCCTCTCGGTGAGAAACCAACTAGAAGTGTCAACTTTCATGGACTTTCCAGTTTTTACACAGGCCAATGACCAAAAAACTTTTTGTGCACCTACTACTTATTATTTTAAGTGTGGTGATTCCAAAAATAACATTAAAAATGCCATATCACCCACCATTTGTTCGCATTGTAATATTTTCTCTGCCAAATGCAGCTCTGAGTATCTAGAAATGTATGAAACAGGAAGTTAGAATGAGAAAGTATTAGGATGACAAAGAGGGTAGTTTACTCTTTGGTAAGATCTTTGACAAGCAATACTACTTTTGTTTTATTGGAGATGCACGTGTTTGCATTGTTGCTGTCAAGATAAGATACTAGTTTAGCAGTTAGTGTTCAGTCACGGCTAATCATGGTTGTAAGAACAGTCCAGACAGTTTTTGTTATATTTGTGGCGAAATCGTGACTAAAAACACTAACAGAAAATTACAGATTTTGTTAGAAATGTGTATTTTTCATATTTTGGAATTAAACTTGGTGATCAGGGCAAATCTTGGGTGCATCATAAAGTATGTTATATTTGTGAAGAAGACCTGAGAAAATGATCAGAAGAGGACAAATCATCCTTTGGATTTGCCATTCCAATGGCATGGAGGGAGTCAAGGAATCATTCAAATAATTGCTACTTTTGTTGCACTAATGTTACTGGAATTAGCGTGTAAGAAAATCTTAAATCAGGGGAAAAGAACATTCTATGGGAACATCTGGTAGTTCAACACAAGATTCTGCTGCCTCCATTGCACATAAAATTAAGTCTCATGACACAATTTGTGAAGGCCTTACCTAAAGACGGGCATGGTTTTGAATACGCAACTGCCTGAAGCAAAATTATTAAAAGAGGGAATCTTTGTTGAGTCTGATATTAGAAAAGTGGTGTTTGATCCCCAATTTGAACTACACGACAGTAAATTAAAATGAAACTTAGAGTGCTTTTAAACACATTGTTAATAAGTTCCTAGACAACAAAAGAGACCCAGACTATCAAGCAATTGTTGTCAATATGCTGGATGCTCTCCAGAAATTGGGATGTTTAATGCACCTCAAGGTTTTTTTAAACAGTCATTAACAATTCTTTCCCGACAATTTAGGTGATGTATGTGCAGAACAAGGGGAGAATTTTCATCACTTTCAAGATCTGAAAGTGATGAAGAAATGTTATGAGGGACAATGGAACACCAACATGATGGGAGATTATTGTTGGTCACTTAACCGAGAGAGACAGCAAACGTCAGAAAGGAGAACAAGCTAAATCAGGGGTTTTAAAGAAAAGGGACAAAGAAAATATACATCAGTTGACACGTAAAGCCTTTGTAGAATGTAATGTTAAGAATATAAAGGCATCTTCTATGTTTAAATAAAGTTCTGTTGGTATTTTAGATGACATTTATTTCTCATTTTGATTGATTATACAGAATATTTTTCAATATTTTAATAGATCCAATTCTGACTAAATTGTGGGTGATGGAAAGACATAAGAGTTCAGACGCGGATTCAGAAAACCAAAAAACTATAAAAATCAGCCAACAAGATTTAATTTTTTTTTTTTTTTTTTTTAATTTGTTTATTTTAAGTCGCATCAACTGCTATTGGTTATTAGCGACTACCAATTTGTACAATACATAATATTTTCTTTAGTTATAAAAACAATGATAATTGATTTTTTTTTTGTCAGTGTTATTTTTTTCCATATTTCTCTCTCAGTGATTTCATCAAAATTTCATGTTGTTAACTGATGAATGGTTTGAATTAAATAATTGATCTTGTTTTTAATACATAAACGTATTTTCTCAATTTACTTGGATAAAGAATCTAACTGAAATAAAACTTTAGGAAGAATACTCAAACTACTCAAGCTCTCTGCACACTAGAATTTCATCACTCATTGTGACCTTATTTCCAGAACTTTAACTTCAGTGGCCATCAGCCCAGAGCATGCAAGGTGATTTGGCCTTTGACAGCTATCACAGTTGTAAATCTTATCTCTTGATCCCTCGCAAGACATTCCACACACAACACAGGACAACATGACCAACCTCTTTTATTGAGAAACACAATGTCACAAGTGGGTGGACTAGAGATTTCACCAACAAATAATGCCTAATTTTAAAAAATTGCAACAGCATTTCTCAAAAACGGCTCCAATTTTTTTCTTTAAAGTTTTGGTAGGGATAGTGTTAAATAGTACTCTATGAGATGACATTATCACGATATTGCTCTATTCTTTTGTATTTCAAAAAGTTATACAAATATAATTTTTTTGAAAGACCTCTCACACCATTAATATGCACATTTCCAGCAATTTCTTAACAATTTTTTATTTTGTATTTGTGAGTTAAAGTGAAAACAAAAGAAAATGTATTTGGACAGCGACAGTATGGTGTTTTCTAACTTAAATATTACGCAAGCTTCTCTTATTCTTTTAAAACAATATTTAATTATAAAATACATATTAACATTGCAACGGTAATAAAAATATTTTAATTCTTAAAAGAATCATTCTTCATACAATGATCATTAACTACATAGAAAGTTCTTAAAATAAACCAATGATTGAATTAAAAAGTTGTTACACTGAAGAAAAACCTCACCTCGTTAAGTTTGGCAACAGTCAGTTTGTCTGTACTTCCTTTTCGCAAACGCCGACCACGCTTGTTCCGTATACTGGGATCACCAGCTTCAGCTACCAATTCATTACCCTCTGTCAGCATTCCCAGCTGACACAGTAATTTAAGAAGTAAAGCAAGACAGTCTTGTTGCCATTCTGATCCATCACCCCCAGCACGTTGCAATACTCCTATAACAAAAATATATTGATTGATTGATTGATTAATTAAGGTTTAGAGGGCGCTTCAACTGCCAAGGTCATTGGCGCCCATATCGAAGTATTTTAAAAAAGGGAATAGGTTCAGTATGTGTTACAGATGGAGCCTACCCCCTAATTAAAATCATATACATAAAGAGAGACTTGAATTCTACATCGAGTATTCAAGTAGTATGACAGAAAAAATATATAACATGTAAAATTCATAGTAGAACTAAAAGTTGGCTGTAAAGGGGCCAAAAATAAAACAACAAAAAAGTAAAACACTATTCTATTCTCTCAAATAAGATTATATATTCCGCTTTCCCTCAAGAAGCAAAAAAGTTTTGAGAGCGCGGAATCGTCATCCCCGAGCACCTCCCTTAGCGAGTTGCCCAGGCCATGTCTTCGTCGGTTGCCAAAATATTTCCTGCAGTTCAGGAGGACGTGTTCCACAGACAGAACCGTCCCGCATGAGTCACATACGGGAGGAGTTTCTCCTCGAAGGAGGAAACCGTGAGAAAAATGGCAGTGTCCAATTCGAAGACGGGTTAAAATGACTTCCTCACGCCTAGAGGAGCGAGATGAGGAACGCCAGGGAATTACAGATTCTTTATCCCACTTAGTTTAAAATTGGTATTGTGCCACTCTGTTTGCCACGCTCTAAACAAAGATCGTTTCAAGTAAGCCTTAACATCGGACAATGGCACAGCATGAACGTCGATACGAGTATTACGAGTAGCTGATTTCGCCACCAGGTCGGCCAGCTCATTCCCTGTGATTCCCACATGGCCTGGAACCCAACTAAGAACCAGGTCATAGTTGCAGGACATGAGACTATGAATCAGGTTTTGAACTGATTTTGTCAGGTAGTCTGACGAAGGCCGGGAGACAGCCTGAAGAGAACTGAGAGAATCAGAACAAAGAATTACTCGCTGCAACGTCGTTGACTCGATGTACTTTAGGGCTTTGAGTATTGCATACATTTCAGCAGTGAATGTACTGCACTGTGAATGAAGACGATATGATTTGGTGGCCCAGATGCAATGAAAACTACATTCCACTGCGTCATTGTGCAATGACCCGTCCGTGTACAAGAATAGATGATCCGGATAGGCTTCCCTCATACCCTGAAACTGCTTCTGGTAAACCAGAGGACTAGTATTTTGTTTGGAAAGATTGGAGAGTCTGAGGTCAATATTGGGGAGAAGGAGTTTCCGAGGGGGAATCAGGTCATTTGGGGGTTTCACCGGAGTGGGAAGATCGACATTAAGTCCCCGCAAAACATTTCGCAATCGAATGCCTGGGGGCTGGGGTAGCGATGTTCGAAGAATATAAGAAGATTCATATTTTGGGCGAGTGATTATTCGGCGACAAGGATGATTAAAGTCCTGACACTTTAGCACCGTAAGACGCTAATAGAATATCTCGCCTTATTTTTAAGGATGGCTCCCCAGAGCCAGCTAGAATGCACTCAATTCAGCTGGTGCAATACGCACCTGTTGAGAGGCGAATATCAGCGTGGTGTATGCTGTTGATGGGTTGAAGGGTGGAAGGAGCTGCAGAACCATACACTTCACTACCGTAATCCAATGCTGAGCGAATGAGTGCTCTGTATAACCGCAGTACGGTAATGCGGTCGGCTCCCCATGAAGTGCCACTAAGCATTCGAAGAAGATTGAGGGGGGAGACGCATCTGGTTTGCAATGTGCGGATATGAGAGCGCCACGTAAGGGACTTGTCAAAAGTCAGCCCCAGAAACCTGGCAGAGTCATTGAATGGAAGCTGATTTCCTCCCAAGTACAGGATCGGATCGCTATGCAAGTGGTATATTCTGCAGAAGTGCACTCCAGTGCATTTAGTAGGTGAGAACTTGAAACCTGTCGACATGCTCCATTCATGCTGGGATAACTATGGCTTCTCGCCATACAGCAGGGATGGTGTGCTCTTCCCAGATGGGATTATAAAGGCGGAGGAGAAATTGCATCGCCACATCAGGAAGATGTTGTAACATTAGGTTGTGTATTTCATCAGGACCTGGGGCAGTTCTTCTGGCCAATGCACGAGCAGAGCGCAATTCCGATATGGAGAAAGGTGTGTTGTAATCTTCAGACGCTCTGCAGAAGAAATCCAACGGACGGCTCTCCATCCTTTCTTTGATCAAAAGAAAGTCAGGAGCGTAGTTTGCCGAACTGACATGGCTTCATAGTGCGCGGCGAGTTCCTCTAGAATCATATCTGGAGTTGTGATCATTTCTCCGTTTTTCAGGAGACCTGGCACCGTATTTGGTAAAGAGTGTCCTTTTATCTGTCGAATTTTTCTCCACACCAGGCGTGGTGGCGTGTGACAATTGAGAGACGAAACGTACGCTCTCCACGATGCATTTTTGCTCTCTAAGATAGTTCTTCTAGCCTTCGCACTGCATCTTTCGTACTCGATTAAGTTATCCACTGTTGGATAGTGTCTGAGACGTGCCAGTGCCTTTTTTCGAGCACTGACCGCTCTCGAGCAGTTCTCATTCCACCACGGAACGAAAGGGTGTCGCGGTTTACCACTTGCCTTCGGAATTGCGATGGAAGCAGCAGCGAGTACAACGCTATTAAAATGTTCTGTCATCTCATCCACATTTCCGAAGGGACCGTCTGACAGGTTAACATTATTTTGGAATGTCGACCAGTCAGCTCGTCGCACGATCCATTGAGGGGGCCGTGCACAACTACGGCGAAGATGATCAATGTGGACAACCGTGGGGTAATGGTCGCTTCCAATCTTCTAATATGATCCACTGCATAGCAGTAGCAAGTGAAGAGCTGCAAAGGGCTACATCAATAGCCGTGCTGGAATTCGTAGCTACGGCAAAATGAGTTGGTTCCCCAGTGTTGAGAATAGCCAAATTCATGGTGTCGATGACAGATTCCAAAATAGCACCTCTTTGACACGTACGAGAGGAACCCCAAAGAGGGCTGTGGGCGTTTACATCACCCACAACCAAGAAAGGTGTGGGCAATTGGTTTATTAGACTTAGAAGGTCATCAACCGACACCGTTTGTCTTGGGGGAATATAGATATTACATACGGTGAGTGAGAGGGACGGCAGATACACCTGCACACAAACTGTTTGAAGGTCGGTGTGAACAGGGATTTCTGCAGAAGGCAGCGAATCCTGGATCGAAGTAGTAACTCCGCCGTGAGCGCGGAGGCCGTCATCGACATCAACTCTATAAGGAGTGAAACCGCGAAAGTGTATGGACCGTGGTGGAGAAAGATTTGTTTCCTGTAAGCAGAAAATTGATGGTGTATAACGGGACAATAAGAGTTTTAATTCGTCCCGTCGGAGAGAAAATCCGTTCAGATTCCAGGATAGGAGAGCCGTTGTTTACGAAGTTAAGAGGATTTCTTCTTTTCCTTTTTTCGCCTCTGCCGCCCGAAGGAGCGAGTGTCCACCCCGGCTGAAGTTTCCTCCGAGGCAGACTCATCCTGACCACTGCTCGACAGGCTGAGAGATCGCTCAGAGCGAGTTTCAGGAGTCGGGGTAGGTGGTCGGAGTTTGGAGGATCTATCATTTTTCTTGTCCAGGCCAGCAGGCCGTGTGACATCAGCTTTCCTGCGCGGCTGAGAAGTGGATTCTTGTTCTGTCTTCGTCTTTGTTGCTTTCTTGGATGGTGTTTTGTATTTTGTGGGAGTTATTATTTTCCCACCTTGCAAAGGCGATGTCTCCTCAGGGAAGTCCACTGGGGATACCTGGCAACAGAAGTTCGCTACTGGGGGAGTAGCAAGGGAAGACTTAATACTCGGCGCTTTGACCATGTTCGCCAGAGTGCTAGAGAAAGAAGAGATCCACAGGGTTCTTCACTAGGTATCGGCGTTTCGCTTCCGGGAAAGATACCTTCTCTGTTACTCTAATTTTTTGAATCTCCCTCTCTCTGAGATATGTGGGGCACTTGTTAGAGTTGGCCGCATGGTCTCCTTCACAGTTTACACAGCGCACTGGTGATGAACAAGGGTTCGGATCATGCGTGGATTTACCGCACTTTGCGCAAGCAGGGCTTACGGCCATGCACCTTTGTTGTGTGTGACCGAACCTCTGACACTTGAAGCAGCGCAGGGGGTTCGGCACATACTGCCGCACGCGAAGGTTATAATATCCACAGCTAATTTTCTCTGGAAGAGAAGGGAGATTAAAGGTCAGGATTGATTGATTGATTGATTAGGTTTATAGGGCGCTTCAACTGCTAAGGTCATTGGCGCCCATGTCAAAGTTTTCTAAAAACAAATATATTAAACTTCTAATAAAAGTGTAATTGGTGCACTTGCCTACTAATTTAAAAGAACATGTATACCTTAAACAAGAACATTACAATTATACTCAAAATAATTAAGCAGGCAGAATAAAACAGAATTTGGGGCCAGTAAAACATGTCCCTATGTCATATAAAATTGTATATTCCGCATTCTCTCAAAAAACAAAAAAGCTTCGAGAGCGCGGAATCGTCATCTCCGAGCACCTCTCCTAGAGATTTGCCCAGAGCATGTCTACGTCGGCTGCCATCAAATCTCAAACAATGCAGGAGGGCGTGTTCCACAGAGAGAGCCGCCCTGCACGAGTCACAGGTAGGAGGAGATTCTCCTCGAATGAGGAAACTGTGGGAGAAGTGACAGTGTCCGATACGCAGACGGGTTAAAATAACTTCCTCGCGCCTAGAAGGTCGGGATGAGGAGCGCCAGGGATTAACAGTATCCTTTATTACGCTTAGTTTAAAGGTGGTATTGTGCCACTCTGTTTGCCACGCTCTAAAGATCAGTCGTTTTAAAGAAGGTTTAACATCGGACGATGGTACGAAAGGAATGTCAACATGAGTATTCTCCGTTGCCGATTTTGCCGCCTGGTCAGCCAACTCGTTCCCTATGATTCCCACATGGCCTGGGACCCAACTCAGTATTAGATCGTAGTGGCGAGACAGAAGGCGATGAATGATGTTTTGAATAGATTCCGTCAGGTAGTCTGAGGAAGAACGGGAGACAGCTTGTAACGAGCTAAGAGAATCGGAACAAAGAACTACTTGACGTAAGGTCGTTGACTCGATGTATTTTAGGGCTTCAAGAATTGCATACATTTCAGCAGTGAAGGTACTGCACTGAGAATGTAGCCGATATGATTTTGTGACCCTGATACAATAAAAACTACAAGCCACCGCATCATTGCACGATGAGCCGTCTGTATATAAGAATACATGATCTGGGTAGGCTGCCCTCATTTCCTGAAAATGTATCTGGTAAGCAAGAGGACTAGTCGTTTGTTTAGGCAGGTTGGATAGTCGGAAATCAATATTCGGGCGGTGGAGTTTCCATGGAGGAATGGAGTGACTTGGGGGTTTCATGGGTGTCGGAAGATCAACATTAAGGTCCCGCAGAAGATTTTGCAATCTAATACCTGGAGGCTGAGGCAGCGATGTTCGAAGAATATATGATGTTTCATATTCAGGATGGATAATTATTTGGCGGCAAGGATGATTAGGGAGTCCTGATACTTTAACACCGTAAGATGCTAATAAAATATCCCGCCTTCGTTTTAAGGAAGGCTCGCCAGCCTCGGATAGAAGGCACTCAATTCGGCTGGTGCGGTATGCGCCTGTTGCTAAACGGATACCCGCGTGGTGTATACTATTGATGGGTCGCAGAGTGGAGGGAGCTGCTGAGCCATACACTTCACTACCGTAGTCCAAAACTGAGCGGATGAGTGATCTATACAGACGTAAAAGGGTAGTGCGGTCGGCACCCCATGATGTACCATTCAGCATTCGGAGAAGATTAAGGGGAGAGACACATCTGGTTTGTAGTCCACGGATGTGAGCGCGCCAGGTGAGAGACTTGTCAAATGTAAGCCCCAGGAACCTGGCAGATTCTGCAAATGGAAGCGGGTTTCCTGCCAAGTGAAGGACTGGATTACTATGCAAATGGTATATCCTACAGAAATGCAAACCGATACATTTAGTAGAAGAGAATTTAAAGCCCGTTGACGTACTCCATTCGTGGAGCTTGTTGAGCACCATTTGCAGTTGCCTCTGGATCACGCTGATGCTGCTGGAGGAACAGAAGATGGCAAAGTCATCCACAAATAACGATGCCTTAACAGGTTCTCGTACAGTCGACGCTATACCATTGATGGCGATGGCAAACAGAGTGACACTCAGCACTGATCCTTGAGGGATACCATTTTCAAGGGGGTGACTACGAGAAAGTCTATCACCCACACGAACACGGAAGGATCTATTCAATAAGAAGTTTTGGAGGAATAGCGGAAGCTTCCCCTTAAATCCCCAAGAGTGCAGGGTTTGCAGAATGCCGTACCTCCAGGTGGTGTCGTAGGCCTTTTCTACATCAAATAATATAGCCACGAGATGTTGTTTCAAGACGAACGATGTAGAGATAGCTGTTGCCAGCGAAACGAGGTGGTCCAAGGTAGATCGGTTTCGTCTAAACCCGCTTTGGATTGGCGTCAACAGATTTTTATGCTCCAAGGTCCAGGCTAGACGCTGATTCACCATGCGTTCCAGCACTTTGCTTACACAGCTTGTGAGGGAAATAGGTCGATAACTTGATGGCAGTGATCGATCTTTCCCCACTTTGGGAACTGGGACGATGATAGCTTCTCGCCACATGGTAGGGATAGTATGCTCTTCCCAGATACGGTTAAAGAGCCGGAGAAGAAATTCCATGGCAGTTTCGGGAAGATGCTGCAACATTAAGTTGTGGATTTCGTCTGGACCTGGAGTGGTTCTTTTGGCAAGCTTCAGAGCAGAACGCATTTCATACATAGAGAAAGGGGTATTATAATCCTCATGTGCTCTGCTCGAAAAATCCAAAGCGCGATTTTCCATTCTTTCTTTAAACGAAAGGAAGTTTGGAGAGTAGTTTGCCGAACTCGACATCTTTTCATAGTGAGTGGCAAGTTCCTCTACAACGGCGTCTCGATCTGTGATTATCTGACAATTTTTTCTAAGGCCTGGCACTGAGTATGAGGAAGGGTACCTTTTAATTAGACGCACCTTCCTCCATACTAGACGTGGTGGCGTGTGGCAATTCAAGGAGGACACGTATGCCTTCCATGATGCATTCTTGCTTTCTAATATGGTTCTCCTCGCCTTAGCTCTGCACCTCTTGTAATCAATAAGGTTATCCGCGGTTGGATAATGTTTAAGTCGAGCCAACGCTTTCTTCCGAGCACCGACAGCCCTTGAGCAATCCAAGTTCCACCACGGTACAAAGGGGTGTCGCGAATTACCGGTCGACTTGGGGATTGCAGTGCCCGCAGCTTGCAATATTGCAGTGTTAAAATGAGCAGCCATATCCTCCACACTAACAAATTCACCCACTGATAAATTCACATTCGCTTGGAATGTCGCCAGTCAGCACGAAGGACGCGGGGAGCGCGCCAAACCACGCGCAAGTCTATCAATGTGGACGATAATGGGATAGTGGTCGCTACCATATAGGTCGTCTAGGATGGACCATTGCAGGTCGGTTGAAAGAGAAGGGCTGCAAAGAACTAAATCAATACACGTGCTCGAGTTTGTGGCGACGGCAAAATGAGTTGCTTCACCAGAGTTCAGAATAACCAAGTCCGCTGTGTCTATTACTGATTCAAAGATAGTGCCTCACGGACACGTGCGGGAAGAGCCCCAGAGAGGACTGTGGGCATTCACATCGCCGACTATCATAAATGGAGAAGGCAGTTGATTTATCAACCCTAAGAGTTCGTGTGCTGATATAGTCAGACCTGGAGGGATATAAATGTTGCACACAGTAAGTGTGAGGGATGGGAGGTGCACCTGCACACATACTGTTTGAAAGTCAGTCTGAAGAGGTACCTCTGTAGATAGCAGCGAATCACGCACCAGTGAAGCAACTCCGCCATGAGCGCGGAGACCATCATCCACATCGAACCTGTACGACGAAAATCCGCGAAAAGATAGAGGGAGAAGTGGGGTAAGGTGTGTCTCTTGAAGACAAATCACCATAGGATTGTGACGGGACACCAACAGTTTAAGGTCGTCCCGTCGCGAGGAGAAACCATTTGCGTTCCATGACATTAGAGCCATGGTAGAATTAACTTTCTCTTTTCTTCCGACGTTCCAACGGGAGCCTCCCCCAAAACAGAAACCTCCTGGGTGTTGCCAGGGGGGCTGGATGCTCGCTCAGAGCTAGTTTCAAAAGTTGTAGTCGGTCGCGACTTCGAAGGTCCTTTTATGTTGGGGTTTGGTGTCCGTCTGACGTCAACTTCCGTCGATACAGTTTTTGTTGTCGATTTCGTGGACTGTGCTGGTTGGACTTTTTTGTGTACCTTATATTTTGTGGGGATTATTATTCTCCCACCCTCAAGGGGAGATGTATCCCCAGGGAGGTCTACTGGTGACACTTGGCAACCAAAACGCACTACTTGCGGGGCAGCGCGTTCTGTTTGGCAGCCCGCTGCTACCCTCGGAGAGTTCGCTTTCACAGTGGCAGAAAACGAGCGCGAGAGGTCGACTGGGTTTCTCGCATGGAACCGACGTTTGGCTTCAGGGAAAGACACTTTTTCCACGACTCTTATCTTTTGGATGTCACGCTCTTTCAAAAAGGTGGGGCATTGATTATAATTTGCCGGGTGGGCACCTTCGCAGTTTACGCAATGCGGTGTAGTGGTGCAAGGTCCAGGTTCGTGAGATGATTTACCACAGTTACCGCACACTGGGGTATCTGCCATGCACCGCTGTTGTGTATGGCCGAATCGTTGGCACTTGAAGCACCGCAAAGGATTGGGCACATACTGTCGCACGCGGAGGTTATAAAAACCGCACGAGATATTCCGGGGCAAAGTAGGGAGGTTGAATGTTAGGATAAGAGTGGAAGTGGGGATTTCTCGCCCATGCTCCCTCCTCTTAATTCTATAAACATCTGTCACACCCTGACTCTTGAAGAAAGCAACCAGATCTTCCTCGCTCTCTGTTGAGAAGTCAACATGATTGACCACTCCCTTACAAAGATTGAGTGTTGGGTGAGTGGTCACCTCCACCTGGAGGCCGGCAATCTGCTTCGTCTTCATAATTCTATCAATCTGTTCATCCGTTAGCGCTTCAAAAAGAATGGTGCCATTCCTTTGACGCACTACGGCTTGCAATTTTCCATATTTTTCCTCTATTGCTCGCGCCAAACGCACAGCACTAACCATTTTAAATGATTTACCTTCCTCAGCGCATGCCATGAGGAGGAATCTAGGTTTCTTTGGTCTATCTTCTTCATTGAAAAAGAAACTATTCAAATCAAGGTTTCTTTCCGGACATCTCTTCCTTGCGAAAGAGGGCGGGGGAGAAGGTTTAGTTTCCATAAAGATGGATCAGGTTCATCCTCGTGGTCCCCACCCACCACGGAGCCCAACAAGGGGACACTCCATCGGAGTGCCAGGGTTGCCACGAGGATATAGTGGGGGAATAACACAGCGCTGCACCGCCGTGGATTCCCCCGCTCACCCTGGAGTTCAGTACAAGACCTAGTCCGAGCCGATTGATCGGGAGTGGGTTAGCTCCCGACCGCCCGTCTAGAAGAGTCCGGGGCCAAAGCGAGTGTGTTGGAACCTACAGGGAATGTTTCCCAAAATACGTAATCAACGTACCCCTTAGTGCAAGGCGAACAGTAGCACTAGGACTAGATAGGGAAACAAACAGGTCCCTCAACTGCCAGGACACACATTCCCTCCGACACGGGTCGCCATGCACGGCAAACACATGGGTGGGCGTTCAGCATACAGAGAAGGCCAGTGAGGAAGAGAAAGTAGTCAAAAGAACGTACATGACATGAAATGAGAAGCAAGAAGATGAAAAAAATGGAGAAAGGAACACTTGAGAGCCTTCTCTGCATCCCCCCGTCAGGACGTGGACCAACCCACCTCGACGGGAAAGGTCAGGATCAAGGTGGGAGTGGGGATCTCTTTCCCATTCTCCTTCCTCCTGATCCTATATACCTCCGTAACGCCATGGCTCTTAAAAAAGGAGAGAAGTTCGTCCTCACTTTCAAGCGCAAAGTCTTCGTGATTGACCACTCCCTTACATAAGTTAAGGGTAGGGTGAGTGGTCACTTCCACTTGGAGGCCGGCAATCTGCTTGGTTTTTTGATCTTGCCAATCTGCTCGTCGGTGCGCGCTTCGAAAAGAATGGTACCATTCCTCTGTCGCACGACCGCTTGCAGCTTTCCAAAAGAGTCTTCAATGGCTCGCGCGAGGCGGACCGCACTAACACTTTTGAAGGATTGTTCAACTTCAACACACGACATTACAAGAAACCGAGGTTTCTTTGGTTTTGTTCTCCTCCCGAAGGAAGAAGCTATTCAAGTCTACCGTCTCACATCGCCTCTTCCTTGCGGAAGAGGGCAAGGGGTTTGTTTTGGGCTCCATACGATTGAAGGAGATTCGTCTCCGTGCTCCCCACCCACCATGGAGCCCAACAAGGGGATACCCCACTGGGGTGCCAGGGCTGACACGGAGATATAGTAGGGGAATGTCACAGCGCTGCACCGCCGTGGATCCCCCCGCTCACCCTGGAGTTCAGTGCAAGAACTAGTCCGAGCCGATTGATCGGGAGTGGGTTAGCTCCCGACCGCCCGTCTAGAAGAGTCCGAGGCCAAAGCGGGAGTATTGACACCTACAAGGAATGTTCCCCAAAAAAGTACGTACCCCTTACGTAAACGTACCCCTTAGCGCATGCCAAAAAACGTAGCACCAGGACTAGTTGGGAAACAAACAGGTCTCTCAACTGCCAGGACACACATTCCCTCCGACACGGGTCGCCATGCACGGCAAACACATGGGTGGGCGTTCAGCATACAGAGAAGACCAGTGAGGAAGAAAAAGGAGTGAAAAGAATTTACGTGACATGAAATGAAAAGCAAGACGATGAAAAAATGGAGAAAGGAACACTTGAGAGCCTTCTCTGCATCCCCCCGTCATGACGTGGACCAACCCACCTCGACGGGCAAAAATATATTGTTAAAACACATTTGAATGGATATAAATCCTATAACAAGGTGGTCTCAAGAAAACGTAAACACTCTGAAAAGGAAAAACTGAAATAAGGAGGAGGCAGAAGATACATGTACTTCTTAACAATTCTGAAGATTAAATTTTATACATCGCTCATGAAACTTCAAAATGGTATAACCCACATAATCAATGAAATTGAGATTCTGACATCAATAGATTCATTGTCTCAGATACACCCTTCACAAAATGTCATATTACAAAAATAATATTTCCATGCTAAACTTCATAAAAACAAAATGCCCTATATCAATAATTTGAAATATTCTGCAAAAATGTTGTATGCCATATAATTTAAAAACCATTAAAAAAGTATCAAATTTTATTCACTGCAATGATAAAAGTATGGAACTAACAACATAACTTTAAATCGCAAGTCAAATTTGAAACTCTAAAAGTTTATTAATAAAGATGCAATAGGTCCCATTTTCACTGTTAACTCTGAATTTTCGATAACTGCAAAAGTTTGAATTTTATTTGGCATCTTGCTACAACTACAAAAGTAAAGATAGAATTATTCATTCAAATGAAATTTGTTCCCCATCATTAATTCTTTCATTAAGGTCATGTACATTTTTTTGAAAATTTTAGTAGTTTTCATGCAATAAAAAAAATAACAAGAACACAATTTTCTCCAAATTTTTTCTTTAAACTTTTGGTTGGGAGAGGGCTAAATGTACTCTTTGAGATGATATAAACACCATTTTGTTCTATCTTTTCTTTTTTCAAAAATTACAAAAATGTAATTTTTTGACTAGCCTCTCCCATAGTTAATATTTACATTAGCTGCATTTTCTTCACGTTAGTGCATAGTGTACAAGTTTTAATTCTGTTGTATCTAACATTATTTTACTTGATATATAGTTTCCCTCTTTCCCAAATATCATGAATACAGAATTCTGTATGTTAATTTTGATGAGGAACATTTGCAGAATTCTGGCAAGGCTATTTATCATTTTCTGTAAATCTTTTCTTGAACTAGCAAAAATTGCTATATAATCAGCAACTCTTAAACAGTGTATTTCTAAACCACTAAATTTCATGCCCTTTGATTTTCCTTTAAAATGTTGCTTCTTCTATAAACAAGTTGAATAAATGGGGTGAAAGGGAGCATTCTTGTCTTACTCCATTTCTGTTCTTCGCTTTAGTCTCCTGGTTATTGATGGCTATTCTTGCGTACAGATTGTTATTGAAGTGCACAATAATTCTTTGGTCCTTCCAGTCTAGACATATGCCTTTCATAATCTGAAATGCTATTTTACAGGGATCCTTGTCGAAAACTTTCTCCAAGTCTATGAATGTTACATATGTGATCCTGTTCATATTCAATCTTCTAAGATGCTCTGAGTGCATTTAATTATCAAACATTATTATTCTTGTCTCTTAGATGGTATTTACATTCCACTTTCTCCCAAGAAGGAGAGTTTTCTAGGCCGTCTTCATCGGCTGTCATCAAATTTTACGCAATGCACAAGGACATGTTACACTGAGAAGGGTATCCTGCACGTGTTGCAGATAGGTGGAGCTTCACCTCAAAGGATGAAACCATGCGAGAGGTGGCAATGGCTGATAAGGAGAAGGGTTTAAATTATTTTCTCATGCCTTGCAACACAGGATAACGAATGCTAGGGCTTTACTATGTCCTTAATAGCCCTTAACTTAAAAGAGGTGTTGTGCCACTCTGTCTGCAATGCACTCATTATGAAGCGTTTCAGATATGCCTCCAAATCATCTCAGGGGACGAAAGGAATATCAATATCTGATTTCCAAGTTGATTTTGCAGCTCGGTCAGCTAACTCATTTCCCTTGATTCAACATGTCTCAGTAACCAACAGAATACAAGATCAAAGTGGAGAGACAATAGATAGTGGAACAGGTGTTGCATTGTTGACGCCAAGTGGTCCAAGAGAGAACGGGTTAAAAAGGACTGAAGCGCACACAGAGAGTCACTACTTATCACTACTCATTGAGAGTTCAATGAATATCAGGGCCTGGAATATTAAGACCTTCTCGGCAGAGAATACGCTACAGAATGAGTGAAGCCGGAAGGAGCGAGTTGCAGTTCTGAGACAGAACGCACAAGCCACAGAATCATCAATGGCAGAGCCATCGATGCAAATGAAAGTGTGATCAGTATAGGCTGCTCTTAGTTGATGGAAAAATTTCAGATATATCAACAGAAGAGTGGTACTTTCAAAGAGGTTTAATAGCTTCCGGTCTACAATGGGATAATGGAGTTTCCAAGGAGGGATAGCGCTGATGACGGGTTTTAGGTGAGAAGGGAGGTTAACATTTAGGTTCGCCAGCAGTAACCGAAAGCGGATACCTGGGGGTTTGGGCAGTGATGGCCTCAGTAAAAGATGGTTAGGGAACAGGGATGGCATTTTTTCATTATTCGTATAATTTTCTAGTGCAATCTGAAGGTCTGAGTACTATAGGATAGGCTTCTCCAGAACAATATGCCTCATCTCAGGCGGGAACGTACATTTGCTAAATACACAACGACGGGCATGAATGTTGACAGAATTTGAAAGAATTCTGAATGCGTAACGTAATGAATTTAATTTAGGGTTTAATTCTGTAATATGTACATTCCATTTGAGGTTTGACTGAATCGAGAGAACTAGACATGTTGTTACCTTAAAATCAGCTAATTGCATGTTGTTAATTTGCAATGGAGTATACAATTGCCGATTTGATACACAAAAATGCAATGAAATCGTTTATCCTTCGTTAATTACTATTAATTTGTTATTGCGACACTAATTTGAAACTTTTGGAATCACACTTTTTTCTTCTTCTTCTTCAAAGAACATTCGTCTTGTCAGCGAACAGAAATGATCTTCCATTTTTTAAAAACGAAGGCATATTTTCGTGTAAGACAAATAGCCCGATCATTATAAGTTTTTAGTTCTAGAAAATAATATCAAAGATTTTCTTTCTTTAATAGTTTTATTTTGTATTTTTTAACAACATATTTAAGATATAGAGTGATAGTGGCTCAGCCAAAAACATAATTGAAGTCAAAGGCCACAAAAATCAGCATTTTGCAAAAAATCTCATTTTCTAGGGCTTGGAGAGAGGAGAGAATATAAAAATGATCATATTCATTTTTCACATATGACAAACTATTTTAATGAAAGTAGGCGGCGAAGTTTCCATATAAATCGTATGCTCCATTCCGTTTAGCTCTATCCATTTCCACACCACCATTAAAGTAGGATACAAAACGTATTTTTTTACATGATGTCCCCAATTCACCTAGTCCATAGGAGTTATACAAGTAATATGTTATGTATTATAATCTAATAATTGCTACAGAATGGCACAGACTTTCTCATACTAGTTAGTTTTTTATTTTCAGATGGGGTTTAAATATTAATTTTAATAAAACCAAACGCATGTGCATTGGAAGAAAAAACACAGATGGACATTACAGTAGATGGTGATAAAATTAAATCCTGTAACAACTTTAAATATCTTGGCTCAATAATAAGTAACACTGGCACATGCAATAAGGATATTAACCCCAGAATAATAATGGGGAAGAAAGCAACAAAACCTCTACACAAGTGTGATATGGAATAGCAATATCCGACAAGAAATGAAGAAAAGAATAATCCACACTATGGTAGAAAATGTAGTCCTTTACAGAGGAGAAATGTAGCCTCAAACTAAAAAAAAAGTAAAACAAAATATGAATGGTGGAAATGGACTATGTGCGAAGATGCCTATTTAACATTGTAGGATAAAGTCTAAAATGAGGATGTATGGAATCAGATGGAGGTAATTTATTCAATTACTAAAAGATTAGAAAACAAAGCACTCCAATGATATGGCCGCACCCAGAGGATGCCTTAAGGAAGATGGCCACAGAAAAGAATATTGGAACAGAAACCATCAAGAACAAGGAAGAGAGGAAGGCCAACTCTGGAATGGTAAAAATACATCAAAGAAGACACAGAGGACAGAAGTTTAAGACCTGGTGATTGGGAAAACCAAGATCTGTAGAGGTCGAAAACAGTGAACTGCTGAAGGGGAAATGCTGAAGAAGAAGAGGAGGAGGAAGAACAAAAGGAGGAGGAAGCAGAAGATTGATTGATTGACTGATTGATTGATTAAAGTTTAGAGGGTGCTTCTACTCCTAAGGTCATTGGCACCCATGACGAAGTATTTTAAAAGGGAATAGGTTCAGTAAGTGTTACAGATGGAACTTACTCCTTGATTAAAAGCATATACATAAAAAGAGTCTTGAACTCCGCATTGGGTATTCAAGTAGTATGGCAAAAAGGAGAATAAAACAAACACGTAAAATTCATCGTAAAACTGAAAAGTGGCTGTAAAGGGGCCAAAAAACAAACAAACATAAAACACTATTCTTATCTCTCAAATAAGATAATATACTCCGCTTTCCCTCAAAAAACAAAAAAGTTTTGAGAGCGGGGAATCGTCATCCCCGAGCACCTCCCTTAGCGAGTTGCCCAGGTCATGTCTTCGTCGGTTGCCAACATATTTCCTACAGTTCAGGAGAACATGTTCTACAGAAAGAACCATCCCGCATGAGTCACATATGGGGCGAGTTTCTCCTCGAAGGAGGAAACCATGAGGAAAGTGGCAGTGTCCGATACGAAGACACGGTTAAGAAGACAGAAAAGGTTAAAATGACACGTCTAGAGGAGTGAGATGAGGAACACCAGGGAATTACAGAATTCTTTATCCCACTTAGTTTAAAAGTGGTATTGTGCCACTCTGTTTGCCACGCTCTAAACAAGGAGCGTTGCAAGTAAGCCGGACAATGGTACAGCAGGTACAGCTTGTAATACGAGTATTACAAGTAGCTAATTTCGCCGCCTCGTCAGCCAGCTCATTCCCTGTGATTCCCACATGGCCTGGAACCCAACTAAGAACCAGGTCATAGTGGCGGGACAGAAGACTATGAACCTTTAACCTTCAGGTTAAAGACTATGAAACTTTAAGACTATGAACCTGAACCGCAAGAACAGGTAAAGATAATAATAGGAGGAGGGCAGTGATTCCAACAGCTCATACAAATAATGGGGTTTGATCTAATGACATCCCAGGTGCTCGTATATTAATTATTGTTGTAATGAAATTAACGGCTCCCAGAATTGATGAGATTCCAGCTAAGTGTAATGAAAAAATGGCTAAATCAACAGATGCTCCGGCGTGGGCGATTCCTGTTGATAAAGGTGGATAAACTGTTCATCCTGTCCCTGCACCATTTTCGACTATTCTTCTGGTTAATAAAAGGGTTAGTGAGGGTGGTAAAAGTCAAAATCTTATATTGTTTATTCGAGGAAAGGCTATATCGGGTGCACCTAGTATTAGGGGTACTAATCAATTTCCGAATCCACCAATTATAATTGGTATAACCATGAAAAAAATTATGACAAATGCATGTGCAGTTACGATAACATTATATGTTTGATCATCTCCAATTAAATAACCTGGTTGTCCTAGTTCCGTTCGAATTAAGATACTTAAAGAGGTACCTACTATCCCAGCTCAAGCTCCGAAAATGAAGTATAAAGTTCCAATGTCTTTATGATTAGTAGAAAATAATCATCGTTGCGATAAAGTGGCTGAAGATAGGCGATAGATTGTAAATCTTTTCATGAATATAATTTCCTTTATCATGGCCTTATATTCAATAATGATTTTAGACTGCAATTCTAAAGGTGTAATTTTACTAAGGCCTAAAAATATGAATTTCATTTTCAGCTTTGAAGGCTAATAGTTTTTTTTAACTTAAGGCCTTAAATTCTGAAAAATATGATTGGGTAAAGCGGTAATGTGAATAGTGAAATTCTTGTTAAAAGGGAAATCAAGTAGGGATTATTTAACTTTTGAATTGATTGGTGATTCCATTTTAGTTGATTTACGTTAATAAGGAATGATGATATTATCAATCGTAAGTAATAAAATAGAGTAAGTAATGTGAATAAGATTATAATTAGTACTAAAAATTCTATGTTGTTATAACATGAGTTTTGAATAATTATTCATTTGGGTAGAAATCCTAAAAAAGGTGGAAGACCTCCAAGGGACATTAAATTGACTGAAATGAAAAATTTAATTGTTGATGAGTTTCATCTGAGAGGGATTTGATTGGAATGTTGTGATGATAAGTTGAAGAAGATTAAGAGAATGGTTATTGAGAGGATAATGTAAATAATAAAATAGAATTGTCAAAGGTTCTCTGATATTATTAGTCCTAATAATATTCAACCAATGTGGTTGATAGATGAATAGGTTATGATTTTTCGTAACGATGTTTGATTTAATCCACCAATCGATCCGATGAGGATTGAAGATAATATCACAAAAATCATAATAGGCTGGTAATATGATAAATATGATAGGATAACAAATGGAGCTAGTTTTTGTCAGGTTATTAAAATGAAGCAATTTAGTCAAGATAACCCTTCCATTACAGAAGGGAATCATATATGGAAAGGTGCGGCGCCTATTTTTAAAAATAAGGTGATGGAAATAATTGAATTGGTGGTATTTTCATTTATAATATTTGTGTTCATGATTGAGTTAAGAATGACAAAAGTTAATAATATTGATGATGCTATGGCTTGGATAATAAAATATTTTATTGCTGCTTCTGTTGATAATATATTATCTTTTGATGAGATTAATGGAATAAAGGCTAGTAAGTTGATTTCTAAACCTATTCATGTGGCTGGTCATGAATTAGATCTAATAGAAATCATAGTACCTAAAATTAGTATGACTAGAAATAATGATTTTGAAGGATTAAATATTGAAATTAAAAAGAAAAGGATTTATACCTTTATAAATGGGGTATGAACCCATTAGCTTAATTAGCTTATCTTTTTAATTATGAATTTTGGTGTATGATGCACGGGAAATTTTGAGTTTTTAAGTAATAGTTTAATTCTATTAAATTCAATGAAAGTAACTAATTTACATAATTTATCCTATCAAGATAATCCTTTATTCAGGCATTTCATTTTAACTTTAATAGTAATTTCTTATATGTTGGTTCAGGTATTTAAGTGTAAATTATTTTATTGTTGATGTGAGAGGAAATTTAAAATTACCAATCCACGTGGGGGAGCACAATCTTTTTTATATTGGATAAGATTGTGCTCCTGTGGATTGGTAATTTTAAATTACCCTTTAGTATATAAGATCTTGTTAATTATATTACAATTTACAGAATAATAGTCCTATTGGGGTTATTTATATATATATAATAAATTTATTAATAATCATCACCACTTTAGTGTGTATGCATATAGAAGTAAATTCTAGAATACTTATAGTTAATTTGTATTATATGCGGTGTATTTATTTATATATATAACTATTAAATAAATGCTTATATATTAATAAATACTTATTATTCCCTTTGTTAATAAATTGCTTACCAATAATTGAAGCACAATAGTTAGGGATATAGGTCTTTATTACATCGAGATGAATATATATCATAAACCCTCACTGATAATTTTCCCTTTTTTATGAGAAAAAAAAAAAAAAGGGAAAATTAGTGGAAGTGTTATTTCTAAAATTGCAGGATTCAATAAAAAATTATGAGAATCATAAGGGATTATATGAATAGGGAATAATAAATAATAAGAAGGTTGAGGTGGCATTGAACGATTTGGCTGGTTGTTCATGTTGCCGGTAAAGTTGGTTGGGGCTTGGCCCCTAAGTCGGGTTGGACCGCGCTAACATTGGGGTTGGTTGAGTGGTAGTGGTTGTTCTTGAGAGCATGGAAGGGATAGAGGAATTTCTGGTGCAAGGTTGTTTGTTCCGAGGGTTGGTTTGTGGGAAGTAAAGATGATGATGAAAGGTTGAGGTGGCGTTGAACGATTTGGCTGGTTGTTCATGTTGCCGGTAAAGTTGGTTGGGGCTTGGCCCCTAAGTCGGGTTGGACCGCGCTAACATTGGGGTTGGTTGAGTGGTAGTGGTTGTTCTTGAGGGCATGGAAGGGATAGAGGAATTTCTGGTGCAAGGTTGTTTGTTCCGAGGGTTGGTTTGTGGGAAGTAAAGATGATGATGAAAGGTTGAGGTGGCGTTGAACGATTTGGCTGGTTGTTCATGTTGCCGGTAAAGTTGGTTGGGGCTTGGCCCCTAAGTCGGGTTGGACCGCGCTAACATTGGGGTTGGTTGAGTGGTAGTGGTTGTTCTTGAGGGCATGGAAGGGATAGAGGAATTTCTGGTGCAAGGTTGTTTGTTCCGAGGGTTGGTTTGTGGGAAGTAAAGTTTTATTCTTGCTTTATTATTTGTGTATTGAATAATTTACATATATTGATGATCTAAAGGGTATTTTGGTAGTAATTAATATTATACAATTAAGGTAAATTAGATATAGTATTTCTTGAAGTATTGGTGAAATGCGTGCCAGCTGCCGCGGTTAGACGTGAAATACAAGTGAATATTGTTGATTAGAAGTTAATTGTTATTATTCATAGTAATTTTAATTAATTTTGGTGAAATAGGTAAGTTAATATTTGTTTGATTGTTAAGATGATGAGGCTTTGAAATATAATGATAGACTAGGATTAGATACCCTATTATGTATTATGTAAATAGATGAATATCAGGGTAGTAATAGCTATGGTCTTGAAACCCAAAGAATTTGGCGGTGTTTTAGTCCTTTCAGAGGAATCTGTTCTGTAATTGATAATACACGATTTATGTGACTTGATTTTGTTATCAGTTTATATACCGCCGTCAGTAAGATTATCTTGTGGAGAGTATTAAATTTCGTTATATTTTATTTTATATTATGTCAGGTCAAGGTGTAGCTAATAGTTAAGTAGAAATGGATTACAATAAAAATATTTATATGGATAATAGTTTGAATAAGTTATTTGAAAGTGGATTTGATTGTAAATTTGGTATAGATTGGCTAATTGATTAGGGCTCTAGAATGTGTACATATCGCCCGTCGCTCTTGTTTTAAGATGAGATAAGTCGTAACATAGTAGATGTACCGGAAGGTGTATCTGGGATGGCAAAGTAGAGCTTGTTAGTGAGCATTCCATTTACATTGGAGGGGTTTTTGTGCAAATCAAATATTTTGATGATATTAATGTTATTGTTTTTGTTAAATAAAAGTATTTTTTTATTATTTATTTTAGTATTGTTTAGGAATTTATTGGAATTATTATAGTTTAATTTTACAGTGATGGATATATGAAAGAATTGAAACGTTTATTTGAAAGTAGAAGAACGATTGTACCTTTTGTATCAGGGTTTATTAAAAATAATTAATTTATTTTTTGTTCTCGAATTGAGAGGAGTTATTTATTTATGATTAATATTGTTGTATAAATATATTTAATTGATAAATGGTAATGATATGTTATTCGTTTCTCAAGATATCTAGTTTCTCAAGATGGGAATTTAATTTCGGTTTTTTATTATAATACTTATTAATATGTATGTATATATTTATATATATTATGAATATTATTTAAGAGTCTTACTGATCTGGGGATAAGCTTGGATTTGTGAATTAAATATTACATTATGTTAATGGAATATGAGCTTTAAATTAGTTATTGTTTGTGAGTTTGTTATAAATTATATATGTATAGGTAATTTATATAATTTAGTGTATTAATGTTATATATTGAGATATTAAAGTTAATTTATACTTTAAGTAATGATGATGTAATTAGTAGATGATTTGTTGATTTAAATATGTTGATTATTTACTTTAAGGAATTAGGCAAAATTAGTTGTTCGCCTGTTTATCAAAAACATGTCTTCTTGTTTTGATTTGAAGTCGTGCCTGCCCACTGAGGAGTTGAATGGCCGCGGTATATTGACCGTGCAAAGGTAGCATAATCATTAGTCTTTTAATTGGAGGCTGGAATGAATGGTTTGACGAAATAATAACTGTCTCGGAGTGATGTATTGAATTTTACTTTTGAGTTAAAAGGCTCAAATGAAAATAGGGGACGAGAAGACCCTATAGATCTTAATATTATTATATTGAAATTTATGTTTGGTGGTTTTTTATAGATGTTAATATATTGTGTTTGGTTGGGGTGACAAGAGAATAATTTAACTTCTTTATGTTTAACTATGATGATTGGTTAATTGATCCTGTATTATGGAATGAAGATAAAGATACCTTAGGGATAACAGCGTAATGTTATTGGAGAGTTCATATTGATAATAAAGATTGCGACCTCGATGTTGGATTAAGAAGATTGTTAAGTGCAGGAGCTTAATATATTGGTCTGTTCGACCATTGAATTCTTACATGATCTGAGTTCAGACCGGTGTGAGCCAGGTTGGTTTCTATCTCTATTTATAGCTATGTACTTTAGTACGAAAGGATTAAGTACATTAAATAATTTATTATTTGGAATTATATTAATTACTATTTTGGCAGAAGGAAGTGCAATGAATTTAGAATTCATGAATGTAATAATATTACATATAGTATTGTTAAATTATATTATAAGTTTAGTTTGTTATATTGTTTTAGTAATTTTTGTATTGATTGGTGTGGCTTTCTTGACTTTATTAGAGCGTAAGGTTTTGGGTTATATTCAGATTCGTAAGGGTCCTAACAAAGTTGGTATGGTGGGGATTCCCCAACCTTTTGCTGATGCTATTAAGTTGTTTTGTAAGGAGCAAACTTACCCTATAATGTCTAATTATATAATATATTTTATATGTCCAGTAGTTAGTCTATTTTTATCTCTTTTAGTATGATTAATTTATCCTTTAGGTTATGAATTAATTTCTTTTGATTTGGCGTTATTGTTTTTTTTTTGTTGTACAGGGATGGGAGTATATTCTATAATGTTGGCTGGTTGGTCATCTAATTCTAATTATGCTTTGTTGGGAGGATTACGTGCTGTAGCTCAGACTATTTCTTATGAGGTAAGTATGGCGTTGATTTTATTGAGATATATTGTTTTAGTAGGGGGTTTTGGTATGAATTTATTTTATATTTATCAGTCATATATTTGATTTCTTTTTCTTTGTATTCCGTTGTTTTTTTGTTGATTTTCTTCTTGTTTGGCTGAGACTAATCGGACTCCTTTTGATTTTTCTGAGGGTGAGTCAGAATTGGTATCAGGTTTTAATGTGGAATATAGAAGAGGTGGTTTTGCACTAATTTTTATGGCAGAATATTCTAGAATTTTGTTTATGAGAATATTAACTGTTTTAATTTTTTTTGGTGGTGATATATTCTCTTTGTTATTTTATTTTATATTGGTTTTTATATCATTTGTTTTTATTTGAATTCGTGGAACTTTGCCTCGTTTTCGTTATGATAAGTTGATATATTTGGCTTGAAAGGTATATTTGCCTGTTTCTTTAAATTATTTGATCTTTTTTTGTTGTTTTTCGTTTTGAGTTAGTAATGTAGTTTGTTGAGACATTTTAGGAACAAAGTTAATAGAATGTTTAATTCTATCTTTTGTTTTCAAAACAAATGCTTTAAAGCTTATTAACTTATTCAATAAGTTGATCTCATAATTTAAAGGTTAATGGATTAATAAAGAAGGTTAAAGGTTTTGAACTGATTTTGTCAGGTAGTCTGACGAAGGACAGGAGCCAGCTCTAAGAGAGCTGAGACAATCAGAACAGAGAACTACTCGTCGCAACGTTGTTGACTCGATGTATTTTAGGGCTTTGGGAATTGTATACATTTCAGCAGTGAATGTAGCACATTGAGAATGAAGCCAATATGATTTAGTGGCCCTGATACAATGAAAACTACATGTCACTGCGTCATTATGCAATGACTTGTCAGTGTACAAGAATAAATGATCTGGACAGGCTTCCCTCATACGCTGGAACTGCTTCTGGTAAACCAGAGGACAAGTAATTTGTTTGGAAAGATTGGAGAGTCTGAGGTCAATATTGGGGAGAAGGAGTTTCCAAGGGGGAATCAGGTCATTTGGGGGTTTCACAGGAGTGGGAAGATCGACATTAAGTTCCCGCAAAACATTTCGCAATCAAATGCCTGGGGGCTGGGGTAGCGATGTTCGAAGAATATAAGAAGATTCATATTTTGGGCGAGTGATTATTCGACGACAAGGATGATTAAAGTCCTGACACTTTAGCACCATAAGACGCTACTAGAATATCTCGCCTTCTTTTTAAGAATGGCTCCCCAGAGCCAGCTAGAATGCACTCGATTCAGCTGGTGCAATACGCACCTGTTGAGAGGCGAATATCAGCGTGGTGTATGCTGTTGATGGGTTGAAGGGTGGAAGGAGCTGCAGAACCATACGCTTCACTACCGTAATCCAATGCTGAGCGAATGAGTGCTCTATACAACCACAATAGGGTAATGCAGTTGGCTCCCCATGAAGTGCCACTAAGCATTCGAAGAAGATTGAGGGGGAAGACACATCTGGTTTCCAGTTTGCGGATATGAGGACGCCACGTGAGGGACTCATCAAAAGTGAGCCCCAAACACCTGGCAGAGTCAGCAATACCCACAACTGCAAAGATCGCAGAATGTCATACCACCAAATGGTTTCATAGGCCTTTTCTATATCGAATAGTATTGCCACAAGGTGTTGTCTCAGGACGAACGAGCTGGAAATTTCCGTTGCCAAAGCGAAAAGATAGTCCAGGGTTCACCGATGTTTCTTGAAACCGCACGGGATTGGTGTGAGTAGATTTCTGCACTCCAAGGTCCAGACCAAGCGCTGGTTTACCATACCATGCGTGGTGGCATGTGACAATTGAGAGACGAGACGTATGCTCTCCATGATGCATTTTTGCTCTCTAAAATAGTTCTCCTAGCCTTCACCCTGCATCTTTTATACTCGATGAGGTTTTCAGTTGGATAATGTCTGAGACATGCCAGTGCCTTTTTTCGAGCACTGACCGCTCAAGAGCAGTTCACATTCCACCACGGGATGAAAGGGTGTCGCGGTTTACCAGTTGACTTTGGAATTGCGATAGAAGCAGCAGCGAGTACAGCGCTATTTATTCATAGCTACAGCAAAATGTGTTGGATCCCCAGTGTTGAGAATCATCAAATTCATGATGACAGATTCCAAAACAGCACCTCTTTGACAAGTACAAGTAGAACCCCAAAGAGAGCTGTGGGCGTTTACATCACCCACAACCAAGAAAGGTGTGGGCAATTGGTTTCTTAGACTTTAGAGGTCATCAATCGACATCGTTTGTCTTGGGGGAATATAGATGTTACACACAGTGAGTGAGAGTGACGGGAGATACACCTGCACATAGACTGTTTGAAGGTCGGTTTGAATGGGGATTTCGGCACAATGCAATGAATCCTGGACTAAAGTAGTAACTCCGCCATGAACACGGAGGCCATCATCGACATCAACCCTATAAGGAGTGAAACTGCGAAAGTGTATGGGCTGTGGTGGAGAAAGATGTGTTTACTGTAAACAAAAAATTGAGGGTGTATAATGGGACAACAAGAGTTTTAATTCGTCCCATCGGAGAGAAAATCCATTGAGATTCCAGGATAGGAGAGCCGTTATTGAAGGAGTTAGGAGGATTTTAATTTTCTAATTAAAAGGTTAGGAGGATTCTACGATTTTAACTAATTTTCTCTGGGAGAGAAGGAAGATTAAAAGTCAGGATCAAGGTGGGAGTGGGGATCTTTTTCCATTTCTCCTTCCTTCTGATCCTATACACCTCCGTAACTTGGTCCGTGGTCACTTCCACTTGGAGGCCGGCAAACTGTTTGGTTTTTTGAATCTTTTCTATCTGCTCATCAGCGCACGCTTCAAAAAGAATGGTACCATTCCTCTTTCGCACAACCACTTGCAGCTTTCCAAAACTGTCTTCAATGGCTTGCGTGAGGCGGACCACACTAACACTTTTAAAGGTTTTCTCTACTTCAACACATGACATCAAAAGAAACAGAGGCTTCCTTGGTCTATCCTCCTCCCGAAGGAAGAAGCTATTCAAATCTACTGTCCTGTCACATCGCCTCTTCGTTGCGGAAGAGTGCAAGGGGTTTGTTTTGTGCTCTTCAATAGAAGCAGATTCGTCTCCATGCTCCCCATCCACCATGGGGGTCCAACAAGGGGACACCGCACTGGGGTGCTAGGGCTGACACATAGTAGGGGAATGTCACAGCGCTGCCCTGCCGTGGATCCCCCCGTTCACCCTGGAGTTCAGTGCAAGACCTAGTCTGAGCCGATTGATCAGGAGTGGGTTAGCTCCCAACCACCCGTCTAGAAGAGTCCGAGGCCAAAGCAAGTGTATTGACACCTACAAGGAATGATCCCCAAAATGTACCCCTTAGTGCAAGCCAAGAAAAGTAGCACCAAGACTAGTTGGGAAACAAACAGGTCCCTCAACTGCCAGCACACACATTCCCTCCGACACGGGTCGCCATGCAAGCAAGGCAAACACATGGGTGGGCGTTCAGCATACAGAGAAGGCCAGTGAGGAAGAAAAAGGAATGAAAAGAATGTAGGTGACATGAAGTGAGAAGCAAGAAGATGAAAAAATGGAAAAAGGAACACTCAAGAGCCTTCTCTGCATCCCCCCCCCATCAGGACGTGGACCAACCCACCTCGACAGGAGGAAGTAGAAGAGGAGGAGGAAGAACAAAAGGAGGAGGAAGTAGAAGAGGAGGAGGAAGTAGATGAGGAAGAAGAGGAGAAAGAAAAGGAGGAGGAGGAAGAGGAGGAGGAAAACTAGGAAGAAGAACAATAATTCATAAAATAATTAGTTTTTTCACCACAGCTTAACATAACTGTATACTACAAATGTAGTATGGAAGAAATAATAAGTTTTCTTCATCTTTCAGTGACATTTTTTTGTTTTGATAAATCATTTGTTAAGATTGGTTGGATAAAAGCTGTAAAAGTAATCTATAACTACAGAATTAAATGGGTTATGAATGTGAACAACTAATGAAATTGTAACTGACCAGACATGAAGATGTCAAATAGGTGTCTGAGACCCCCATGCTGGATAAACACCTGATTCCAGTTTTCAGATGTTCCATCCAAACTATCTTCTGAAACCTGCAAATAATAAAAATATGTTTGTTTTGTTCACCAAATATGAAAAACCATTTTTTCTTTCATATGTAATTGGGTTTTTACCTTATTTGTCAAAGAGTTATGTTTGGCAAAACTTGATCTCCCAAGTGATTCAACAATGTAAAGAGAATACATTAACTTCTGTGGTGAAGAAGGGTCCAGCAAATCCTGAAGAGTGGGTTCTGTGGTGGTATCCAAGTTCTGGAAGCCTCTAAGCAAAATGGGACTTGTGGGGAGCAGAGTAAGGATGTCCCAAACTCTGCGTGACAACACTTGAGCCTTTGTGTGAGGCATCTCATGCTGAAAATAATAACGTTCTCCAGTGATTCTCGGTTAAATAACACAAGGTTCAGAAAGAAATATAATGAATAATTCAAGAATAGTAACAACAATCTACTATCGTTAATAATGCAACTTATTTATGAACTTATTTAAGTGAATACATTTATAAGTTGGTTTTATAATTGATACACACTTAAAGACTACTAGATAAAATTTTGTAAATGAGTCTAAACCTTATAAAAATGAATTCTGAAACATCATACCTATTAATGTTACCAATAAAACAATTCATTTGATTTTTATACATTTTATTCTAATTTTATCTGTTATTTCACCCTGCGGAAAGTTGCAGAATGTTGGCTGAAATGGTAGCATCTGTAATAACCCCGCAACTTTTCTTGACCGAGGACCTTGCTTCCCCCTCCCTCAAGCAATAAACAGTTGAAGGCAAAAGCTCGTAGCTATGACAACATTCCAAACATTAAAACTTCGTTGGTGCAAAACAGAAACTAGTCAAAGCTAGTTGCTTTCAAAGTTGAGAACTTCTCTTTGGATTTCTCAATAACATGGAGGAATATAGAATATTATATATTCCTCCGTGCCCAATAATATCTAAAGAAATGGTCGAGTCAGGTTCAGGTCCTTCAAGGGAGACATCTCAAATGCCTGGAAAAATTAAAAGGATGTATACTAGCAGCGAATGCACAATTATCGAAAAAGTTGCGAATGCTTGTGAAATGGAAAGGAGAAAAAGGTTTTGTTGTATCTTTTGAGTAATGCTTTAGATCGGGATTCACCATAGATTAGAGCTAGCATTTCCGCGACACGTAGAATAAAGACAAAAAGAGCCGATGATCCTTTAAAATCCTCAGAAACATCCTCAGAAAATGTAACATTCAAAGAAAGTAATTCATCATACTCTATGTAATTATATTTTTATTTTAATTAAATAATATAATAAATTATTTCCAGCAATTTTACACAGATCTTCATATGAAAAGCTTTTTTATAAAATTTTAAGACTGTAAAAAAAGTTTGCTCATTAATTAATGTTTACTGCCACAGTTGATAAGAAGAAATTATTATAATAAAATAAGATTTGTCACTTCAGACAAAGAAACTCAGTACGCTCCCAAGTCAAGAAATTAACCAGTCATGCATTACAAAATATGAGGGCCAATTTTAAATACAAATCTGAGATAGAACTTTTCTATTAAAGATTTACTGAGAGCAAAACTCAAGAAGATGTGAATACATAGAGCACAAATCTTAGTAATTAGTTATTTCCTGAAAATGAATATTCATTCTTAATCAATGAAATAATTATTTCATTGACTTTCATTTCCCAGACATTGGCATTTTTAAAGTATTCTAGTGACTGACTTTGTAACTAAAACTCCCACTCTGCCCGGATTTCTTCAATCCATCGTTCAAGAAAAGTTGCAAGGTTATTACCTAGGATGTGGCGCCTTCAAGCCAACCAGGAAGTCATCGATTCTGGCTGCAAAAGCCTACGTTTTCTTCTGTATATATTATTCTCCCAAAACTTACTGATATAGATTTAATTAGAAATTTTAACTCTTCAATATTCACATTAGACTTTTTTGTTACTATAGTTAAATTCTAAAATATCTTGAACATTTTATGCCTTGGAATTTCAAAACACATACAATATAGGACTTTGTCTTTCCAATATCATTGCTGTTATTAAGCTTCTTCTCATGATGACAGTGATGATTAAATATGACTGATGAAGAGCCATGCTTTCTTCACTACTTGAAGCATGTTCTTTCTCTACGTAGATATAAGTGTAATTCCCCATTGTGATAGTCAATTTTAGTTCTGATACAATCCCAACATCTTGTGCAACATTATCATGTACAAAATGCAATTCACAACAGAAATAATTTCAATGACACTTACCCCACCCTTCATTGGAGTCCGCATGGAGCTCAATGTGTGCATGAGTCGAAATAACTGCTCAAAGTACTGAGGTTGTAAGAGCAGTAGAGTAGGCAAGCTCTCCCGGGGAGGTGGAGGTAATGCTGATGGCATATCCAAAGCATCTCGTTTTTTCTGTTGACGGGAGGCTCCCATAGAGATGAACACCAACTACAAGTAAAACATGGTTTAAATTCAAACTAGTGAAATTACAACAGCGCATATGTCTCATTTTATCTATAATGATAAATAATATTACAATACTGCAGATTGCATCCTACCAATGTTTGCATCCATTTCATAAAATGTTCTTTTCATCATAAGAAACGTGAGAGATTTGAATTTCTAATTTTTGAAAGTTCATGGAATGAAATGTTGAATGTCAGTTGAATGAAAATTAGACTTACAAGAAATTTAATACATCATTTTGTGCTACTCACAGAGAAAATGTTGGGCTACTCAAAGAAAAAATACAGTTTGGAAATGGTGGGAATCAAACCAAGGCTTTCATATAACAAAATCACAGTATTAATTACCTGACTATCTTACCAGAAGTGACATAGTTTTCTCAGATCAGTATTTGTGAAGCAATTTAAAATTACTTCACAACTATTTCTGGATTTAAATCAACTGATAACCATGTGCCTCTCCAACACAATTTGGAAAATTTGATATCATTGTTCGAAACAATTTAACTTATTCTTGAATATTCCAAAATACATAGTCACGACTTTTTCTTGTCAGAAGAGCAATATTCACTTCTGTTCCTCAGTAATTAACATTTTGAATTTGTACCAGAATTCAATGAATAGGAGGTTATTTTCAACACTAAACTGAAATTTTAAATTTAATACTGATAAAGTGATAATGAAAGCTTGCCAAAATAGGCTGCTTTAGGAGAATGACTACTGATTTTACAAATCCTAAATTGTTATCCACACTACACTTAACAATGGCTGACCAGTATTGATGTACACATCACAAATATGGTCCCTGACCTATGAGAAACACAAAAGCATCTGTACTGCACAGATTTTTTAATTTTGTAGCATAGACATTGCATTTGCCCTATCCTTGAGCTAGCCATGACCACAGTCAAATTGGCTGCAAACTAAATATCAAAGAGTTTATAATTATTTATACTTTTTATTCAATTTAATAAATATGTTCAAATTACTGATCTCTTTTTGGAGCTGCTTTGGAAAATCCGTACCATTCATCTTTGAAATAGAACCCAAGCTATTTTTCAGGAGGCTGACTACTCTTTCTAACACCCTTATTCAGTACCTGCCTCAACAGTTTAGGATACGTTCCCTTTTTTTAGTCAAACAATAGGGTTTCTATTTGTGATAAGTATTTCAGAATTTTGTATTATTAGTTACTATTGTGGAAAATGACAATTATGCTGAATATTTTGAGTTTTAAACACATTTTGAGTACGGTACTATGAAAGGTACATTACAGAGACCTGGGCAAACTGTTAAAAAAGTACAATGATTATGACAACAAAGCGGTTGTATTTGAATAAAACAATTGAGTAAATTCATACAACACTTAAGTAACTTGTGCTTAAATAAGTGCAACTCTTATGCTGCTGACACAAAAACTTACAGAGACAAAGTATATTTCTTCATTATCTTTTACTTCATTGCTTATGACTGTTTTATTAAATTGAATATTTCCTAATTATTTCAATGATTTATTATACTGAATAATTGAAGTTCCAAAAGTGGCTTCAGCAATTTAAATTATTGTGTAATTGAATTAATTATATGCGGATTAATGCCTGCATTCATCTTAAATTTTGTTAGTAATTAATGATCGACATGTTCAAATCATTAATATTATTTTTTTGGTTTCGTTAAGTCTCGTAACAATTATGTTTCTAATTGTGACAAGTTTTATAAAAGAATTTTGTATTATTAGTTAGGAATTAAATTTTTTATTATATATTAACTAGTGGTCCAACAGAATGGCCCAGACTTTCTCATAGTAAAGTTTTCTAAACCTTGGTGTTGACTGTCTTTATGGTCTTGCCCTATCACCAACCAAAGTATATTTCTTTTAAATATTCTCAATTCTTCGATTTACTAATAATAGAATTGAAATAGTACTTCAAGAATATTAAAGAAGAGCAAAACCTCATCCTCGATGGTAATTGTTATTGAAAAATTTGGAGCCATTTTTAAGGAAATGGCGTGTAAGTGTAACTCTAAACACGAAATTTGAAGCTCCTTTTCACATAAAACATTTGAGTTTTAGAAAAACTTCATTGGAATTTGTTTGAAGCGCTTCCAGTCACAAATGCAGTGATGTTTACAAATCGCTGCAAATGTGCGTAATAACAGCGTGAGACTTATTTAAAAAACCGTATATTTGTGTAATTTTTGAAAAAAACAAAAGAATACAGAAAAGTTAATTCTATGTCATCTTAAACAGTGCAATAAACACTAGCCGAACGAAAAGTTCAAACACAAATTTTGAGTAATTTTTGACAAAATGGTGTCTGAACGTTTCTGAAATTGTGGAATTTTGAGTTCATTTTAATTGTTGAGTTTCGAGAAACTTTGTATGATATTATTTAAAGCAAATATACTCATAAATATGTGAACAGATCACCTCTAATAAATATTAATAACCTGAGAGACAAGTCAAAAAAAATTTCATTTTCGTACACTGATCGTCACACCTCGTCAAGACTTGGAATGCTCAAACTTGGAAACACTTCGGCTCCAGATCAACATACAACAATTTCTCCTTTGCTCAATATACAGACCTCCCTCTACCACTAATGAAAATGAAACTGATCTTACTCTTTTCAATATGCTAAGTGCCAATGATTTGAATGACACGACAATCATCATAGGAGATTTTAACTTCCCATCAATACACTGGCCTCAACCTTCATTAAATAATTCAGCAGAATATCAAACACCAGCAGGCAGAGATTTTCTTTAAGTATACGAAGATACAAACTTTAACCAGCTGGTCACGGAAGAAACCCGATTCAGATAAGGACAGTGGCCATCAATTCTTGATCTTATCTTCACAAACAATGAGTCAGCATTCTCAACGCCCTCCACACACATAGCTCTATCGGAACCAGCGATCGCGTTGTTCTGACGATTGAAATGCAAATCATCCTGTATGGACATTCCCTTATACAGTGTACTCTGAGAAATTATTGGCGTGCAGATTTCGATGTAATTAGAAATGATCTTTGGCAAGATGTTTCTCACCAACATCCAGTTTCCCAAACAGTTGAACACAACTGGCAGACCTTTAGCCCAAAGTTGACAAAAACTTTGACTACTCATTCACCTCTACAATACAAAATAATAGAAGGAAACTGAATCAACAAAAGAATGCTATGGCTGATATGCAATAAGAAATGATTATGGATCAAATTTAGAACTACCAATTCACAACATCACTTCTGGAACTATAAATCACTTCGCAACTGCATCACAAGTGAAATTCGCTCCGCCAGGCAAAAATAAGAAGGATATATAGCACAAAAGAAAGGCAAACAACTGTACTCTTACATCCGTGGTCAAACTCGCTCTTCTACAACTGCTCCAATGTCCTTACACAGAGAAAATGGTGAAATTACATCTGATCCACAGATCATTGCTGACACTTTAGCAATTGTATTCCAGAATTCCTTTTCTGTAGAACCGGATGGACCACTTCCACTCATTAACACTCCACCTTCTGAAGAATATCTAGAGGACATTGACTTACAAGTCAGCAACAAGTCAGTCTATGAAATACTCCGAACCCTTAATTCCAGCTCTGCTGCTGGACTAGATGGTATCCCTCCTATTCTACTGAGAGAATGTGCATCTGAAACTGCTCCAGCCTTACATGAGATTTTTCGGCAATCTTTAGATTCTGGTATACTACCAACTGACTGGAAAACTGCGGACTTCCTATTTTCAAGACAGCTACAGACCAATTAGTTTGACCAACAGGACCTGTAACATTCTGGAGAGGATCCTGGTCAACCACATCCTTGAATTTCCACTGACAACTAAATGCATTCCACAGAATCAACATGGTTTTGTTCCTGGCAGATCAATTACAATGAATCTGCTGACCTCTCTCCACTATTGAACTAATGCTCTCAACAATGGACTTCCAATTTAGCCTTAGACTTCTGAAAGGCGTTCGATAAAGTTCCTCATCACAGGTTACTTCACAAGCTCGAGCACCTTGGAATTAGAGGCAAAATTCTTCGATGGATCAAATCCTTCTTACAAGACCGTAGTTACCAAGTGAAAATCCAAGTGAAAGTTCTCAAAAATCTTCTGTCAAAAGGATTACAAGTGGGGTTCCAGAGATCCATTCTGGGTTCTGTTCTATTTATACTGTACACTAGTGATCTCCCTATCAACAAGGCCTCCAATTTCTTAATGTATGCAGATGATACCAAATTTTACTCTATCGTCAGTTACAAGAAGACTTAGATGCTGTACAAGACTCGTCCACGACATGGATGATATCATTGAATGAGTCAAAGTGCACTGTATTGCACATAGGAAAAAATAATCCAAAATCACCATACTCCCTTGGATCTACTATGCTAACAATCTCGAAAGTCAGGAAGTCATGACTTGAAATGGGTATCATGGTCAGTGATGACTTGAAATAAGAAACATATGTCTCTTACATAGTAAAGAAAGCAAATAAGGCCATATATAGAAAAGCTTTTAACTTGCTCACAGCAGAATCTTTCACATTTCTTTACAATACGTATATCCTTCTGATAATAGAATTTGGGACTGCAATCTGGAACCCTTATTACACTTAAGACATCAAGGCACTTGAAAGTATACAAAGGCGAGTGACAGGCGTACCCATCAATCTCAAACATCTCCCGTATGAAGAAAAACTTGACAGATTGAAATTACCCTTACTCAGTGAGAGAACAGTTCGTGCCGACATCATCGAAACCTACTAATGGATATTACAAAGCCGATCTGCAAGACATATTCCTCTTTGCTACCAACATGCATCTTAGAGGACACTCTATGAAGCTGATGAAGTCTAGACACAACCTGGTTCAACACCAAAACTTCCTGAGAAATAGAATATTAGACATGTGGAATCTCCTTCCCGAACCTGTTGTGACTACATCCTCACCCAATGCTTTCAAAAAGCTCTACAATCGCTTTGTAAATAGATGAACTCTACATATTTCATTCTATCTCGAATATGTTAAAGCCTCTACGTTTTTGCTTTGTGAATAGACAACTTAACTTTATTATTTCTCTATTGTAACTCACTATACACTAACTCCATATATTTTGTGATACAATAGTTTTAAATTAATTATTATATGTTATATCTGCACCGAATCAGGTTACCATCAGTGTTACTATTGCCTGTATTAATTACAAATAAATAAATAAATGATTCTAAATGTCAAGAGTGGTACTTAATACAAGATATTGCTAGAAATGAAATGGTAGGTGAAACATTGTTCTCCTTGCCACCATGGGAAAAAAAATTCCCCAGGTTTACAAGAAAAAGAAAGTCATGAATTACAGCTTGCTATATCATACCTTTTAGTGATAAGAATCAACATTTTATTTACAAATTCCAACTACCAAAGCTACCACCAATGATCTTGGAAATGTATGAATTGCAAAATTCATCAGTTTATGGCAATTAATTTTCTTATTACTTACTATCCGAGTGCCAATGAACATTAGATTCTCAAACAGAAAAAGGATCACTTGACAAATTTGGATACACATACAGACTTTGGCATCTGCATTCACTTCTTTCTATTCTTGTATTTCTTGCATTCAGATGCTGTTGAGTAAGTAAGCAAATGAAATATTACAAACTGCTTCAGTCAGTCTATTACATAAACTGTTGTAAGTATTAAAGCAGTTCATCTTGCCAGTCTACTATCTGATAATCATCTGAAATGAATTAAGTCATGTTCCTCATCTTATTCCTTGTATTAATAGCAGTAAATAATTCCCTTATAGTTTTGGCCTCAAAGGCCTAAAAAGTGGTTTTTATGTGACCTTGAAGGCACAGAAAGTAGTTATGTCAACATTTACAATTTTCAGGACCTGGAAAGGTAATGTAAAAACTTAAAACCCTCACTGACTAGGCTTAATATGTGAATATAAGATGACCTCCACATTTTTATGGTAATAGTTTTTTGTGTCATATTCAATCAAATCATATCAATTATCCAAAAAGTTGTAAACAAGATTTTCTGATTTTCTCTGGCCCTACGTTTTTAAAGCTTTTTGCACAAATGGGAGTGCAATGCACTGAATCATTGAACACAATTGCTATTTTCATTAAAATCACTGTATTTGCAAAGAGTAGCAAAGGAGAACATTATGTACCTTTTCCCACCAAAATCACTGTGTCATTAAAAATGAAACAAATTAAAAAAAACAACCAACAACTGAAAAATTAACTTCAAAGTATAAAACACACTTAAAATAAAAAAAAATTCTGATATACCTTTAATTAATTTATTTAATTACAGTACTAGGACAGGGAGATAATCTGATAATGTTCTCGAACATTACGTAGCCAAATGGTAACCAATAAGAAACATAATAATTAAACTAATAATAATAATAATAATAATAATTATTATTATTATTATAATATAATGGTAATCATAAATTTCTTTGTCAAACAAAAGGGGAGTCAAACAAAAGGGGTTCAAATTCATTTTTTAAATTCACAACAGTAAAAATTTAAAATATTTATTTTCAGATTTCTATGAATGTAATTAATATCCATTAGGGAAAATAAAAAAGAAACTGGGTATATCCAGAATTCTTTCATTCATTTCAGTTACTTTTTAATGCAAAAGACATGTTTCACCTGCAAGTCCTTAAAGCCCATTTCTTGCAATGTCTTTTCATCAAATTCAGCAGTGAGCTCTTGACCTTGGGTAATCATACGAATGGGACCTTCAGCCAGAAGTGAACCCAACATGTGCCCTGTTGCTCCAGTGACTGCAGTGGCCTCTGTCTTAGACTGGAGGCCCTCCCACCATTTGGCCACTTCTGCTCGCAAGTCAGCCACATAATCTCCAGAGACAAGATCTAGGGTCGTTTTATCAGGAACTCCAGCAGGCTGCACTACAACCCGGACTGGAATAGCACCACGTTCACCCAATGGAAGCTGAACATGACTTGCAACACCACGCCCTTCTAGGGCCCAGCGTCTTAGATGATAAGCGTACCTACACATAAAAAAAAAACAAAAGGGTAATATTGATCTCCAAGTAAAACACAATGTAAACTTGTCTCAATTTCACTGAAATAATTAATACATTCTTTACATCACATTTATTTGAACTTCATTAACATTTTGTGATCTTTGCAACACACTAATAGCAGGTCTGCACAGTAATAGCATTTTGCACTTTTACTAACCTTAGGAGTCACATGCGAGCAACTCGGGTGCGAATGCGAAAATTGATGAAGTGTGGGGATGAGACTCATTCTAAGAGGGGGGAGCACCAATTAGAATGAGCAATTCAAACCACAATGGGTAAATTGAAAGAGCAATCGGCAAAAACGTGACTGTCACATGCAGTTCAAGAAACAATGCCTTTTGTGTTATACTGAAAAGGTTTGTCGCCATATATGACAGTGTGAAATATGAAACTATAATGAATTATACATATTTGATTGGGACACCAAGTATAATAATCGCTTATAGGGCTGATATTGTAATTCGCTTTGCTACAATGTGATCACAAGTTCAGTGTTTTGCTAAACACAAAATTATGTTACTCAATTGTTTTTGTTTGATGAGACAGCAATAATCTATTTTTTCATTAATTATTTTTAATTGAATAAGACAGTTCTATCAAAGCTAAAACATATTATTCTTCAAAAAATCGTCATTATTTTCTGTTTATATTTTAACATGAATAAAGAAAGAAAAATAAGAATCCACAACACAGAGGCAAACCAACCCTACAATATGGCAGTGAAATAAGAAAGACAAACAGAGAACAGAGGCAGCCTACATGAGGTATCTGAGAACAATACTTTGAGTAACATGAAAAGACAAAATAAGGAAAAAAGAAATACAGAAAACACTCAAAACAAAGAATGTGGTCATTGAAATAGAGAAATATCAGGCAAAATGGCAAGAACACATAAAAAGAATGCAACCAAGTAGATTTCCAAAGATGGTAATGAACTACTGACCAAGAGGAAATAGAGACCCCAGAAGACCAAGGAAATAGTAAGAGGACCAGGAATATCTTAACAAGTGTAGGGGAATACTTAAAACAAGGAACGGGTCATAGGACCTAAACCTTAATATGTTGTTGTTGTTGTTGATGATGATGGATGATAATAGCAAAGACTTAGCAATATTAAAATTATAGTCGAAGTTCAAAGATTAAAAAGCTTCAAAAGTTCTATGAATCTTTGATGGCTGAAGTTAAAAGAATTAAACAAACTTGCTGATTCAGACTTCACACCATTAGATTACAAGTCAAAAACACTGAATGAGAATTTGTATACGGGCAAGTGTGCTAAAAATCTTACTTCTTGTACTCCCATTAATGTTTACATGATGAAAATCCAGAATGAAAAAAAAAATTCAATAGAAACGGAGTAACAGTCTTAATTTAAAAATATGTTCAATGACTGTAATAGTTTATTATTTCACAAGTGGATAAAACAAGCCATAAGTGAAAGTGAATTAACAATTAACAAGCACATAATGGCCTATTACCCAAGTGTAATATAAAACGTTCTTCTTCCAATGCCTTTTTATTGACATTGGCAGTAGCAATTGAATGGTACCCTACATTTGAGGTGAACGGTTATTCAAAATAGGAAGCGAATGAAGTGCTCTGAAGATGGTTGAAGAAATTCCTGGAAACATAAGAATTCAAGATGCTAAAGATGTGAAGGAGAAAAAGAGGAAAAGGAGGAGGAGGAGAAGAAGAAGATGCAGGAGGAGGAGGAAGAGAAGAGATTATGAATAAGAAGAAGAGAAAAACCTGCTGTATTTCACTACCATCTGTAGTAAAATACCTGTAGTCCCCGTTGTTCATAGGTATTGGTCCATAAATGAAGATAATGTTTTATCAGTTTGCCAACGTTTCGGAGATATATTTCTTCATCATCAGGGTTAAAATATGGTTTAAAACAAATGACTATTTATACATTAGTGTTTATATATATATTGAAACCAATCAGCCAAAATATTGGCTAAATTGATTTTCAGCCATCTGTTTGTACGAGATTCCACCACCTGCCCGGTCGCTCACGCGCCGCCGGGCAGCCGACGAGTTTTCTTATCGGTGGCTCGGAGGGGTAAAGAAGGGGTGTGCCCCTCTTATCACCAGGAGTGACATGTGCAGGGTAGGGGAGAGTAAGGTTGAGTGCGGGACAACGGGGCAGAAAGTTCTGGTACTCGGAGGTGTGCAGTAGGGGAGAGAGAGGGGAGTACGGGACGCCAGGGGCAGAAAGTGTTTGGACTCCGAGGTGTAAAGGTGGACGGCAGAGTCAGAGAGATGTGGCCGCGAGTCAAGTCAGCGTGAGGTGTACCATGCTAAGGCGGCTTTCGCCACCCCTTGTTCTTGTTGCAAGCTTTGCTGCTTGGGGCGAGGCAATTTTTCCAACGGACTAAGGTCGGTATTTCGATCCTTGTATGTTCTACATTGGGCTTTTTCTACAAGAACTGCCCAACTGCGTGAAACTGAGTTTATTGTCTCGCAAGAGGTATGTATAATGCGTAATAAGACCAGTGGGGTAAAAGTGCTCCGCGTGTTCTGCGGGGACATGAGGGAAATAATCTCAGAACTAAAGTGGCCGCGTATTCCATACTAGAACTGAGAATTTCGAAGCAATTTATTATAGTATGCAGACTGGTGTAAGGCACGTGTTCACGTAATTCACCGTCAGAGATAATTTTAGGGGCCATTAACGTTATTTCTAAGAAAATTCTTTTGGGTATTCTGTGCTATCAACAAACTATGTTTATTCATTGTAATAGAATAGAAGATATTCTTCTTGTAATGTCATTTCTTTAGTTTAAATAAACTTCTTTTGAATATTGCGTGTTATCAAGAAAACATTATATTTGTTCATTTAATTGAATGGAGATTTTTTGGGGAGTTTCTAGAGAATTTGTGAACGAAATTATTTGCATGTGTTTTGATGCAGTGTATAATGAGGGACAGTTAACTGCAATTTTCGTAAACGGAAGGTACTACGACATTGAGTCATGCGAGAAGCTTGCGCCCTTCACTCATCCCAACCGGGATTTCATTCTATCCATTTTGTTGAGCTTCAACTTGTTTTGTCACTGACGATATTGCTGTGATTCTAAGTTGTACTAGTCTTAAAATCAATTCGTATATTCGTCAATATATATATTGTATTCTAACCGAACGTGCCGTCGGTTTCGGGGATTTTAGTGGGATCGTTGCTCATCAGAAGATAACGGAAAAAAAAACAACACAAAGTCGTGACCACAACAACATGTAATTGGACACGCGCTGAAGTGAAAACACACGAAAAAAACTTGGAGAATGACCGTAACATCGATATATATGTGTGTGATATATGATTAAACATTAGTGTTTATATATATATATATCTATATCTCTCTCTCTCTCTCTCTCTCTCTCTCTCTCTCTCTCTCTCTCTCTCTCTCTCTCTCTATATATATATATATATATATATATATATATATATATATATATATATATATATATATATATAAACACACACACACACATGAGAAGAAGAAGGAAGAGAATAGTGGCAAAAACCATTATTATGATGATTTTAAGGAACAAGAAAATAGTGATAGCTCGGGGCAATAAGTTTTTAACATTTACATCAACAAGAAAATTTTTTAGTCAATTGGACAATCTGCAATTTTATTTCGACAAATTAGTAAGCATATGTTAAAAAATTTAAACATTATCATATAGCCTCTTCCAAATTAGGACGTCATCTTGTATTCGAATAAATATAGTAACATCTGAACCTACTTTTCCACACTCCCTTGGCCTGACAAGAAACTGTGAACATACAATTTAGAAACTAAATCCATACAATGAGAATCATGATTCAAGAACCAAGATGGGGCTAAGGGATACCATGGGCAATTATATTATGGTAAAGGGCTGAAATAAGTCTATGCAACATTCAGGGAGCATGAAGATGCCCTTCACCGGGAATGTCTCCAGAAAAGAAGTAGGTACAATGAGAGGCCTTGGAATGTCTTTTAGTTGCTGATAGCTGCTGGGAAGACAGTGAGCAAAATTTAAAAAAGACAATCCCAGACTCAAGAGTTTGAGGTCATGAAACTTATTAGCACGAGACAGTTTGTGGCATTCTGTAAATGTACATGTATACTTCAAATATAAGATGCAAAATCACACAACACACATAACACAGGATTGCAATAATTTCCTGATTTGAAGAGAGTGATGAAGAATCAGTTTTTCATCATGATTAGGTATGTGAATTCGGTTTTTCCATTCAATGATCATTTTATGCAAAGACAATTACACCTGAGTAATAAAGTCATAAATTCTTAGAAGTTCAACGTTTTAGTCGCAGATGGCATCTCATTAATAAAATTATAAACTTTTATACCTTCGGCGAAATGTCTCAAGATGTGTTTTGAGTAGCAGTAATGCTCTCTGGATGCAGAGGAGACTAGCTTCTTCAGCAGTGGCAAGATCAGATGATGCAGCAGCCAAATGAGCCATACACTGGGACACAAACTCAGATTCATGGTCCAACTGTCGCCCTACGTAGTAACTGTTTAAGTACTGGATAGCAGCCATGCTGACATCTGGAAGGCAAATTACAATTTGTGAATGCACTTTTACTCTAGGTATATAACAATTGCTTATATCTATTGCATTATCATCATTCATTCAAAAAAATATTAAAATTCACAGCCTATAAACTTTGATGCATTCAGTTTCCTAGAGCATTGATTGATTGATTGATTGATTGATTGATTGATTGATTAAGGTTTAGAGGGCGCTTCAACTGCCAAGGTCATTGGTGCCCATGTCGAAGTATTTTAAAAAAGGGAATAGGTTCAGTATGTGTTACAGATGGAGCCTACCCCTAATTAAAATCATATACATAAAGAGACTTGAATTCTACATCGAGTATTCAAGGAGTAAGACAGAAAGAATATATAACAAACACGTAAAATTCATAGTAGAACTAAAAGTTGGCTGTAAAGGGGCCAAAAATAAAACAACAAAAAAGTAAAACACTATTCTATTCTCTCAAATAAGATTATATATTCCGCTTTCCCTCAAGAAGCAAAAAAGTTTTGAGAGCGCGGAATCGTCATCCCCGAGCACCTCCCTTAGCGAGTTGGCCATGTCTTCGTCGGTTGCCTAAATGTTTCCTGCAGTTCAGGAGGACGTGTTCCACAGACAGAACCGTCCCGCATGAGTCACATACGGGAGGAGTTTCCTAGAGCAGTTTACAGGAGAAGGGAAGACTGTCTTTGTCAACAGTGTTAATATTTCACCATTGCAAAACATTGGAATTACCATTTTAATGTATAGCAATGGTATGCAATATATTGACTGCTAGGCAAATATATCTTGAATAAAGCATACTGCTTTGATTTCTCCTGTTGAATATGGTATCTTCATTCTAATGAACAAAAGTTATTAGATATTCTCTTCATCCAAAAATAATTCTGAATTTTTCGCATCAAGAGTTTTTTCGCTAAGAGAGTGATAGCGACAACGAATTGTGGCTTAAATGAGGTGGACCCCAGATAGAGATCTAGATGTTACTGAAATCAATCACATCCTTTATGCATCTGGATATCTGGTATCTCAGATAGTTTTGGGGCCAGCCAAGAACACCGATGGCACACACCAAAACAGAGAAAATAGCCCTCTACCCCCATGGACGAAGAGAATTATGAAACGGATAGCCGGCACTCGGCGTGAAATGTCACTCTTAGCTGAGGCATCTTCTAAATCAACGCACACCTCTAAAGTTCAACAAAAAATATTTAATGTTGAACAAAAATACCAAATTGAAAATGACACAAACAGGCTAATCGTAATTGAGAAGCTTAAAGAGAAAATTCAAGCATGGGCTCAATGAACATTACAAGCTATTACAAACGTAGAATAGATTTCCGTGCACAGAATCGGTTATTTGAAGCAGATGCGAAGAGATTCTATCACAATCTGACTCAAAAATCGAATGGCAATGCTGTCATTCCTTCAAAAGATGATGTTGAAGCATTTTGGGCAGGAATCTGGGAAGCGAACAGATCCTACAACAAAGACGCATCTTGGATTCAATCTGAAGTTGATGCTGCCAATCGACTCATGGAAAGAATGGAACATGTTCACGAATTCTCGGAAGAGGACCTCTGCCAGGCAATTAAGAACATGGGAAACTGGAAATCCCCCGGGATTAATAAGATCCAGATTTATTGGATTAAGAAATTAAAAGCATTATATTCTCATCTGGCAAAGGCTGTTAATAGAATTTTAGAAGACCCAAAGGAACTCCTGGAATGGCTCACTTGTGGCATCCCAAAGCAGGAGACAGCTCTTTGGCGAAGAACTACAGGCCAATGACTTGCCTGCCAGTAATGTACAAAGTTATAACTGCAGTCATAGAACAGAAGAACCATCTGTTACCAGTTGAACAGAAAGGATGTCATTAAGGTTCCTATGGCTGTACATAAATCTTGCGACGGAATAAAATCATCCTGAATGATGGAAAGAAATGAAAACATAATTTATGCATGGCTTGGATTGGCTACCAAAAGGCCTTTGGCAGTGTACCACATGATTGGATTTTGAAGACCCTAGAGATCTATTGATTTCATCCTAGATTTATTGATTTTTATCTATTTATTTCATCCTAGATTTATTTGCAAGGCTAGTATGAAGTTATGAAGTACCAGGTTACTTATACACAGCGAAAAGGGAGTAGTAGTAAAAAGAAGTATTCAGATCAACAGGGATATTTTTCAAGAAGATGCGCTACCCCCTCTGCTGTTTTGCATTAATTTGATTCCACTATCTAGACATTCCACTATCTAGACATTATCGCACTATGACATTGGTTCCCATAGTGATGAAAGCTCAGTATCACACATGTTTTACATGGATGATCTTAAAGGGTTTGCAAGGAATGAAGCGATTCTCTCTCAAATGCTATCAGTCATCAATGATTTTAGCAATGACATCTGCATGAAGTTTGGTCTTGACAAGTGTGGAAAAATCAACTTCAAGGGAGGCAAAATGACAATGAATACTTCGAAATGGTGTTCCTGTTCGCGAATTAAAAAAAGCTCATGTTTAGCTCATTGTGCTTACCATAGAAAATTAAATTAAAAGGGAATGGTCGCACAGTACCTAAATTAGATATTCAACAAACAGTATCGGCTTGCAAGAGCCATGGAGAATTTACTCAAAAATTTGATGTTCCGTTGTTTGACAGTATCCTGATTGTGTGGCTGCGACGAAAAGAACTCACTGTTTTGTTTCATATGCTTACTGTTTGGAGGTGACGATCGTTCGATAAAGGAGGGGGTGTGCGATCTAAAACATCTTCAGAAGAAAATATAAAAACATGAACAATCAAGAAAACATAAAGACAATGTCAGTTTTCAATTTCTAGGAAAATGTAACATATCTGAAAGTCTGAGTAGTGCTTATAAAGAATCTGTTCGTCTTCACAATGATTTAGTGGCAAACATCAGGATAGTGTTTCCAAAATCGCGATTTTTTTTACTTTACTATGAATTTTCGGTATTTTAATATGGTTGAGCCCTTCCCGAAAAAAAATCCACGAGCCGCTAATGGCTGACAGAAAACATGTCATAGTCAGAAGATGCTTCCTCTCTGAAGTAGAACCAGAGCAAATTCGACAGGAAGTCGAAAACTCGTCGCGACTATCTGCGAGTACAAATGAACAAATAGAAAGGAGTTAATCAGTACTGAGGCAGGAAGCCAAAAACTCATGGCTACTAACTGTCAATACAGATGAGCAAATAGAAAGCAACAAAAGAGTACTGAACTCTGGAGATGATGTAGATCCAGAGGAGGAGACAAAGTGAAGGAAAAATTCAGCAGTCTTCTTGCATACTACAGCCAAGTCGATCCTTTAAACAGACCAGCCATACCAGCTTTACGTAAAGTAAATAAAGCCAATGTAGTTCTTTCTCAAATCAATGAAGTTTTTAAAGAGCACCTGAGTATACAGCGAAATCTGTCGGAAGTTCAACTTGCTATATACACTACTGCAGTAATAGCAATTGAAATAAACGGTCAGAGGACTTACTATCCCAGACAAACATGGCGAAGTCAATACGAGAGAAAACCTGCCTGGAAAAGACGACTCGAAAACAATATTGATGAATTGAGAAGTAAAGTTAATGTTCTCTCTCAATATTTAGAAGGTAGTAAATCAAAAAAGGTTCTGCAAAAAGTGAACGCCATTGCAGCTACAAATAAAATTGATATATACCATCACAATAGCCGACCAAAACTTGTTGACCTGAAAGATAACATCAGACAAAAGATGAAAATGAAGTGTGCTCGGCTTCGTTGATACAATAAAATTACAAAAAGGCACAAAACGTAGAATTCAGTTTCCGTCAAAAAGAATTTCTGAGAAAGTTGAACTCTGACTCAAACAAGCAGCGAATCGGTGTAAATTAAGATTTTAAATCGTACTAGACAAACAAATGGGCTAAAACCTGTGGATTCGATGAATCCGGATCTTGGATTAACAGTATTAACAAACAACACGAGAATCTGCCCCAAATGAACTTACAAGAAATAACTGCAAAAGACATTGCGAGTGTCATAGGAAAGACTCAGAATTGGAAATTTCCTGGACCAGACAGGATCCAAAATTTCTGGCTGAAGTACTTCACTCATGCTCATGAAAGCATTGCGTGCTGTTTCACTGAGGTGCTGAATAACCTTGATAAAATGCCTAACTCAGTGAAAGGGACACTTTTCTAATCTCACGAAGAGAGACCAAGAAAACCCAATGAATTATAGACCAATAACATGTTTATCAACCATATATAAGCTCTTCACCTCTGTTATTGGTGAGAAAATCTACGTCCATTGTGCAAATAATAATAATATATTTGAAGAAGAACAGAAAGGTTGCATTAAGGGAGCTATGGGATGTAAACATCAACTCATCATTGATTCTGTCATCTTGAAGGAAGCTCAGACAAAGAAAAGAAATCTCCACATCTGTTATATTGATTACAGCCAGGCTTTTGACTCAGTTCCTCACAAATGGCTAAACAAAATACTGGAAATTTATAAAATCTGTCCAAATGTATGATTCCAAGGTAATATCTTGGGAAAAGCTGATGTGCGTAAAGGTATATTCCAAGGCGATTCCATATCAGCACTATGGTTTTGCCTTGCTCTAAACCCATTATCAACTCTCTTGAACAAAACTAAATGTGGCTATAGAATGAATATGAAAAACCCAAGAAGACTAACCCATTTACTGTACATGGATGACCTAAAGTTGTATGCCGAAACACAAGATAAATTAGAATGGCTTATAAATGAAGCAAGAATGTTCAGCGATGACATCGGGATGAAGTTCGGTCTTGATAAATGTGGTATAATAAATATTCATAAAGGAACTGTTCAAAATACAAACCAAATTGTGTGTGATATTAAACAAATACCACCTGAAGAAACATATCACTATTTGGGAAACCCTCAGAACCATTGACTGGACCATAATCGTATCAAGGAGGAACTTCGAATAAAATATCAAAAGCGACTGACAAAGTTGTTAAACACTTACTTATCAGGGGGTAATCTGATTTCAGCTATCAACATCTGGGCTGTGCCGGTTCTAACTTACTCCTTTGGTATTGTTAAGTGGACTGAATCAGACCTGGAGGAGCTGGACAGATCGACGAGAAGACTATTACATAAATTCCGCTGTCTTCATCCAAACTCTTCAGTAAGTTGTATCTATCCCGAACGATGTGGGGCAGAGGGTTAGTTAATATAAAACTCATTGCCTGAGACAAGAGGAAAAAATGCGACAGGTTCTTTTAAACTCCACCAACACGTTAATGAAATTAACTGTTAATGAGGATTACGGCTTCACTCCATTGAACTTCCATGAGCGAAATTATGAAATAAATATCTCTACCCACCATTCGAGCTTCAATGAATGGAAGCAACGAGAAATTCATGGAAGATACCCAAAACTCATGTTTCAAGACGATGTAGACAGACATTCTTTGGTGACCGTTTTAGAGAAACAAATATATCCTGAGACAGAGGGTTTTATAATGGCCATTCAAGACAGAGTTATTAAGATCAGACACTGTCGAAAGCATTGTTTGACAGAAGATATGGTGGATAAATGTAGGAAGTGTGGGGCTGTAGGAGAAACTATAGAACACGTCACAGCTGCATGCTCTTCCCTCTCAGACAATGCTTACTTGGGAAGGCATAATCAAGTTGCGAAAATCGTACACAGGGCAATCGCAATACAGCATAATTTACTGGATGAATCGACACCACCATTCTATAAGTACACTCCTGCTCCAGTCCTGGAATCAAGTTCCACTCTTTTGTATTGGGATAGACCAGTTCTGACTGACCATACTGTCGATCACAACAGGCCAAATATTCTCCCCATGGATAAAAAGAAAAAAAAGTAATAATAGACATGGCAGTACCATTATCCCACAGTATCAAACAGAAAGAAATTGAAAAAATTTCCAAATATGAAAACTTATCTTATGAACTAAAACATATTTGGAAATTAAATGTTACCAAAACATACCCACTGGTGATATCGGCGGAAGGCCTTGTCAGTAAAAGCTTCCTAAAACACTTAAAAGAACTTCAACTACCGAAAAATGTTCTGAACATGGGACCGCACGCAGTTCTGTTGCAAACAGCCCATATTGTAAGAAAATTTATGTCTTAAGTCCAGATATAAGATGAACTTCTTTTTCTGTGACCGAACCTGTTCCAAAACAACTCTGAGGAAGGTGAACATTTTTACCAGCGAAAATATTACAATAGTGAGAATAATAACAAAAATAATGATTCTGCTGCTGATGACACTGTTAATGATGATGATGTTGGCCCCATGGCCAAGATCGCTAAAGCAGTAGTGCCGTGGTTATCTCGAGCCGCAGGGTTGCGGGTTTGAGTCCTGCCTCGGACTTGGTGTATTTGTGTTTGTTTGTATGTGTGTGTTGTCCTCTCATCCCTCATAATCATCACCTATCATCATCTTCCATTCCCCCCAGGCTAACAACCCTGGGGTGTAAAAATGGACTCAGCAGAAATGCTGTCCTCCCCCCCCGAAAAACAGTATCTTATGTGCATAAATGCACATTAGCGTCGTCGATAGAGGCCGATTTGCGAGTAAAAAGGATAAAAAGGAAAAAAGAATTAAATTAATAATAATAATTATTAATTTAATTATTATTATTAATAATAATTATTATGTTATTAACTTAATCCATTCAATTTGAAACAATATAATTTACAATAATTACCTCATACAAGTACAAACAAAAAGAATATTAATAATAATAATTTTATGAACGGGATACATCCTAAGAATCTACAGTGGGTGGCCAAATTATTATACTCAAGTTGTTTTTGAGGTAATTTTAAAGTCTAGTCGTAAATGTGTTAATGGATTTTATACGAAACATTTTTAGTGGTTTATTTTATTTATTCGTAGTGTATTTAAAGAAGTAATACAACAAAAAATTATGGTTTAATACTTCAATAAATTATTTACAACTTTGGAAATACATTTTTCAGTATTTTGTAAACACTCCTTTTGCTTTCTGCTGAGCTTTCTTGTGGATTGCATTTACATTGTAATGCTTGTGATACATTTTATGGCTTTTTCTGTCAATGAAGGATAATTTTACCAAACCCTAGTAATTTTCGTGATAAGTTTTTTCTTAGTTGTAATAACTTTATCCTTTGATATTTATTTTTTTAATTCTTCTCAAACATTCTCTATTGGATTCATATCCGGCAAATTCCCATGCCAGAAATCAGTAATTTTTAGTGCTTTGTGACAAGAAGCCGAACTGTGCATGAACACAAAGTCATTGAGAACTTTGTTTTTTCATCTGAGGAAAGAGATTTTTCTTGTAGCACTTACATGTATTAGCCCTGATGCATGGTTCTTTGCACAAAGTAGAGCCTTCTTTTGCCGTGGCAGCTAATACCCGACCATGTCAGAACAGAAAGAGGATGTTTTACTCATTACACACTGCATTTCTTATTGTACTTCTCATTATGCCTACATTGAATGAATTGTTCTTGTTCTGCAAGATCAGGATTGACGACTAGTCTGAGAAGCAAATCTTGACAATAGTAGATTTAAAAGTTTTTGACCTCGTTGGCTGTTTTAATTTTTTAAACACATTACAAACCTTGTTCCAATCTTCATCGGTCCAATTCCATTACTTTTGAGCACAATTTAACCTCTTTTCATCATTGCTGGTGTGAGTTTGGGTTTTCTCACAGGTCGTCGACACTTGAGATCCATTTCTACAAACCTTCTGAGAGTTCTCTCAGATAGATGCACACCAGCATCGTTGGGAACCATGCTTACATATTTTTGGTGTTTCCAATGGTTTTCTTCTGCAATGCAACGTATTTCCCATTAAGTTGTTGGTGAAGTAAATTTTTTCTGCCACCATTTCTTACTGTTTTGCTTCCTAAATGGACATCTACCTAAAGCTTTCTTTTGATTTTTCGTAGTGTTGACTGCAAAATTCCTTTATAAATAGCAATTTTTTTTTTTTGGTGGATCATGATCTTCACATTAAAATACCAAATAATAGATTAAATCATGTAGTAAATGTAGAAATTACATTCTTTGTGGCATGATTGCATGAGATACTCATGCATACCTGAATAAAAATACCAATGAGAACAAATATTTCAAAATAACTTCAATTAGAAATCATGCGTCATGTGAATAGACTATGAGAAATATATGGACTATATGAAATACATGAAACAAAACTATGAGGAAAATAAAGTGGCTTGTTGACCAGTTTGGCCAATGCCAAAAAAATTTAATAAATGCATATATTTACTAAATAACAGTCAATAATTAAAAATATTGAATCAATTAAACAGTAAAATTACAAAAATAATTAAATTTTGATCTTGAGTATAATAATTTGGCCATCCACTGAATGTTGGATGTTTGCAAGTATCATCTGCTGGTTATCATTGCAGCAATTCCTAACTATGTTATCATTGCAGGAATTCCTAACTATGCTGTTATATTTTGGAATGGATCTGACTAATGACATATAAGAAAGTGAGAGAAAATACCAGGATTTCTAAAAGATCTGGTGTTCCTCAAAATAAATTCCAATCATTTCACAGCCTCGTTAGAAGTTTCACAAGAGTGGATGTAAAAGGAAGCCCTCAAAAAGACCCCCTCAAGTCAGAGACATGATGAACCTTCTCAAAAATCACATCATCAATCGAGTAACAAATAGGGAGAGGATTTTTACGCCGTAAAAAAATCTTGAAATAAGCTTTTAAAAATACACATTAATGACCTAAAAATTCTGAAATAAGCACTTTAATATGCAATTAAAAGTAACAATATTTCATTTCCTCTACAAACCTTTCTTGATAATATTCAAGAGAAGCATGTTAGGAATGAAATACATTTTTGTGCAAAAATAATATAATCTACCAGACTGAAATAACTGAAGTAAATATTCGCCTTAGTGAAATACATTGTATGTCTTTTTGTATTTCTTCTGACTGGTTTAAAAAAATATGTCAAGAAATATCCTACATTTACTCAAGTATTTTATCATCTACAGAAAGAAAGAAAGGGGGAGGGAAAGGGGAGAGCACACAAACTGTAACAAGATCTTTCGAAACAATGAATGCTTACAACTAAATAGATTCTATGGAAAGGTGAAATGTTTTGTGGATAAGTCTCTATTTTAACAAAATATGCGCCTATAATTACACAAATATGCACCAATAGGAAAATCGGCCAAATATGCACAAAAATTCACTTACATATTAATCTCTACAGCATCATATTCCAACCAAATATCAAGAAATTTCACTTTGCTATGATCCAACATGACAGACAAAAATATGTAATATCATAGAAATCTGCTCTCTAGTAATGAAACTATACTCATTTTCATGTCATGAAGGCACAATGGACTCTTATGGAACATGTTATTCTTACGGGAGAAACTCATGCACTTTTGTCAAATTGTATTGTTGCAATTTTATAGTACTTTTAAGTAAGAAGGAAAAACATAATCTTGTAAAGAAAATGACAAGGAACACGATGGTACTCATGAAAAATGTGTCATTTATTTGCTTTTCAAATAAAATAATAAAAACACAGGATTTCTGCAGAACTGACTTTTTAAACGCCTTTTTATTCAGACTGTTAAAACATATCCAAAAATTGGTGGAATTATTTTGGAAAAAATCAGTACAATATTTCAGTTACTTCAGCTGGGTGAGAAGCTTTCATTTTTATCAATAAAAATTAATTGTCAACAAAAATATGTTGTTTTATTTTAATTTATTCTTCAAAATATATCGCTGGCAAATTTTCGTTTTTCATGTCCAATTAAAAACTTCCAGCGACAAAGTTTTGGATAAAATGATGAAATTATTTTCTATCATTGCCCGAAGGTCCTCTGATGCATTACTTCTGTGTATTTGATGTTAGTTTTAAAGTCGAGCCGCGCACAACATGAGACGACATGAAGCTCGATGGAAAGACAAGGCAGATTCAGGATGTGTCACCTGTAGCGCTGAAAGGAAGTGTTTGTTTATATGATGTTATCAGCGGAAGGGACTTTCCAAATCAATACTTGAATGATCATCAGAAGTCCTTTTGAGAATTTCACATTGCTGGATATTCTGGTAAGTCGATTTTTGCTGGTGAACGTGAGCGTAGATGGTGGATGTGCAATAGTAAAGAAAAGTAGGTATGTAATTTACTGAATCATGTAGTGGATTCATTTTAAGAGATCTAAATAGTTCACAGAGAAAAGGGTGAAATAACTAAGTGCTAAAAACATTTGCAAAATACTCGAGAATTTAAAAGGAAAAAATCCAAAAACGGAGTCAATCGTTTGAATGAATTTTGCAGAGCAACAGGCATAAGCAGACATTCCTTCATTAGAATAAAAATGGAAAGTGATAATGAAGAAATCCCAACCCCGAGAAAAATGAAGTTAACTGAACTGAAGTATAAAATCAGTAGGAAAATGAAGATTGACAATTTTGTACATGTGGTGTATCTCAATTTCCATGCGTATTTATTTTTAAATCTTCATGCAACAATCATGTATATATAATGAAAGATATTAATGATAAACATTTACCAAATTTCAAATATTCTACATTTTATCGCTTATTGATAGAAATCAAATTTGAATAGGAAAAGCGAGAAAAAAACAACAATAGAATGAAATGATACAAAATATGCTAATATTCATAACTACGAGAAATGAGACAGTTTAGAAATGACAAAAGGAACATAATGTACTACGATGAAAGATAATTTAATTAATATTTGAAGTCAAAATCAACAATTTACGAACTTTTTTCATTTTATAACAACACTTATAAAGGGTCACTTTGTATTAAATATTTACGCTAATAAAAATATTATGGCTATAAAAATAATAATGTGTGCGAATAAACTATGTTATCAGTAGATGCATACATTGAGAAAGGTAGCTGTGATTTTGATAATTCTGGAGCAAGCGGGTGAGCAAATGTGTCGCGTCGGCAACAACATGCGGATTCTTCCTAAGACCCATTGTGCCTTCACAATGTGAAAAGACACATTCAGAAGCATGGCATAATGATGACACCCATCATTTAATTTATCCTATTTACTTTGCAAACAATAGGCATCCTCAAGACTACACACCCACCTAAAAATCTTCGCATTATCTACATAAAGTAGAATCTCACTGCACTTCCAAGCCTGTTGTACCTCATTAATAAGGATGTTAAAGAGAAGCGGGCCAAGATGAGACCCTTACAGAACACCAGACAATATTTCGAACAGTGAAGATAAAGGCCACAAATCTGTACGAACTGCTTCCTGTGCCTTAAGTAGTTCTCAAGCCACTAATGCACAAGAGCCACTAAAACCAAATATTGCAGTAAATAAATAAAATATAAGATTATCAAGAGTTAACCCCCCTGCCAAAAAAAGCGAAATAAAAACAATGATCATAGACATATTGCAATAAGTAAAAGGACACAATTATTGGAGGATGCTATAGTAAAAAATGTTGATGGTATTTGTGACCTAAAATTCATGATGTTCTGTTTACCGTGAAATCACATAAATTCGTGCGAGGATGGATGAGTAGTTAGCTTACTGGCCTCTGAACCCCCAGAGCACTGGTTCGATTTTGGCTGAGGCACATGGATGCGCCCGCCTTATCCCCGTCTCCCCCACCCAGCGTCATGCTGTCGGCGTCCCCAGGCTCGATTCCAGGGGTCTTGCACAAACGTCCCAGACTTGCCATTAACCTTTCTCAACACTTTATTTGCGGGGAGCAGCCACATCCTGTCGCCCCTTTATTTTTAGTTCAGGTGCACCCTTTCACTACAGCTTACGGCTTAGGTTTGCTGCTCGCTTGGAACGTTGCCACAATGCCACAATTCCATGGCACAGTTACACCATAGTTATTAACTGCTAAGATCATTAGTCCCATAAATGTAATGCATGTGTTTTCCTCGAGAAGTGATGGTGAACTTCCCCTGGATGATAAGATCCAACATCGACTTACAGTTGGCTAATGGGGTTTCCTCCAATCAGGTATCTCCCCCCAACAGGACACTGGCCCCAGCTGAGACAAACTCTAAGCTCCCAAATGGTCTCCTGATGTATGGTGGTGTCGTGCATGTAAGAGTAAGTCTGTGTTAGGGTGGGGATAGAATAAGGAAGAGGAAGGAACGATCGTGTGGTCCATGGTCCATTTGTTAAGGTACTGGTGCAGCATTCACTTGGTATTGATCAGAGAAACCATGGAAAACCACCGATCAGAGCAAATGTGGCTGCTCAAATTCTATACTAAGCGACTGAATTCGACCTAGCTACCTAGCTAGAATTGAAAATCCTGCCACCGTAGGGACTCAAACCCAAGACATCCCAGTCAGAGGCATTGCAGTGACATCAGCTGATGCTCTTAGCCGCCTCACCCAGTATATACCACTGGAAATCAGTCCTTTGAAACATCACAACAAAAGGACATTGGCATTCTCATAACCCACAATTTGTAAAAGGAGAGTGAAAATGCTTCAATCAATACACAGGCCAACACCATGATGTGCTTAATTAGAAGCTGTTTCCACTGTGCCTGCAATTAGGAAAATCCACACTTTGAAGCATATCCCGTAATATGTAAATTGGAATGGTCCTAGAGTGTCTCAAAAAAAATCGTAAAAGAAGTCTTTTTTTACGAAGTCATACCATCTTAATTTTTGTCCACTGCCAAAACAACTGTAAATGAAATTTTTTGTATGTAGAATCATGGCAACTCATGCAGACTTGCATCAAAACTTGTTAGTTCTTGCAGACTCACCCAAACATGAGCTGGCCTATCGACCTCCTACTAGTTACCTCCTACTAGTATTTTGTTAGTAAACACGTTGTTTTCAAATAGTCAACATGTCAATGGACTTGCACCATTCTAAGAAGAGTAGATTTTTTAATAGGGCTGTGAAACATCAAACAGTGGGTTCAAAACTTCCTTCAAAAAACAAACTGATAAAGAGGAAAAGGTATGCCTTGAAACAATTGAGGAAGGAAAGTGGTGTGCTAAATATTTTTCCATGCCAACTTCTTTGACACCATCTTATGAACCGTTAAAAACGATTCATCTCTAGATTCTAATGAAAATATGGATTTGCAAACAGATTTGCCAATGGTGATCAACAGCACATAATCTGGATCAAGAGCAAATGACCTGATCAAATCCATGTGTAAAGATTTCATCCTCCAACTAGCAACAGTGCTTGACAGGTGGCAGCTAAGTATGAGAGATTTCATAAATATTCTTGAAGCGACCATTCAGGCACTTGGACACAATACTGACCACAGATGAATTTTCAATAAATAGGAAATCAATTCAAAGGATTTGAACGAATAAACAAAAAGAGCATGTAGAAGCCACACACGTTTTCAAAACGAATTACTAGACGTGACTGTTCACTGGGATGGAAAATCTGGTTGCCAAATAAACACAGGAACAAGAGACCTGACAGCTGTAATTTTGTGTATTGGTGATGAGATTAGATGTGATAACTATTAAAATATGGTAACTGAGCATCACCTTAGATACATTGATTGCATGCAGTAAGATATGCATCACACAAGTTGAAAAACACTTTCAGGGTACGTGCTGCAACCATTATTTAATAAATACATTTTTTAAAGACAATAAAAATGTAAAGTGAAAATGATTTTAATTCATTCAGCATGTCTTGCAAACACTAAAAAACATTATTTATCAAAGATACATAGTACCAGGAAAAATTTGCATTGACATGTAAATCCATTCCTTGGCATTAGCATTTAGATAGATAATAAATGTTAGACGATGGGAGACAGTATTTTGTTTAAGGTTATAATTATTATTCTTGTAAGTTTCTTCTTTCTGCAACTTTCCATGTTCTTTTTTTTAACTTCCTCATTTCTCAAACATTGAATTAATTGTATTTATTTGAACAAATAAATATTCTTTCATCATCATGGAATTTCAACACTACCTTTGGTGGTCTGTAAACTGTTCTTTCCACATGTCTCAAACATTTTCTTTGGTATTCCTATACATTATTACACCTGTTCTTTTCCTTCAATCTTTTTCTTAATTTCTGAATCCATCACTGGCTTTTGAAATTTTACCTTAATTTCCGAATGTTATAAATACATGATATCAAACTAATCAAGTTTCTGGTTTACAAGCACTTTTTATTTCAGTAGATGAAACATTAAAAAAATGCCATCTTGTAATCGCTACAACCACAGTTTGGAGTAAATAAAGATGAAAAACTACCATTAAATAATATCAATAAAAATAATGTTGATTTCATTGCCTCCTCCCCCACGAAAAAGATGAGCAAAACTTAATCTGCAAAGGGTATGCACAGAAAAAATTAAAAATTAAGCTACTTTCTTCCCAAGAAAATTATTCACGTTTTCGGCAGTATTAATGACATAATGATACTGTGTTGAAATTAGTGTTTGTCCATTCAAAAGACAGTAACTTGTTTCAAGTGTCTCAATGGTATATTATGCTCCTCCTTAATTCAGAGATATTTGAATGCAATTTTAGAATGTGTAAATTTCAAACTTCCATACACTAGAGTTTTTATTGAAATTATATCCTTAGCTACCTGTATTATTAGCTTTCAGAGCAATTTTCCACATGTGATCCATGCCCACTGCATCAACATCCTTTAGTGGGCTGTCCATATGAACATTGGCTAATCTTGCAAGACTACAAAGCTGTTGAAACAGGCCTAAGCCTGTCATGCTCATTGTCTCAGGCTCTAGTGAAGGCAACTTTTTCATGTAAAGGTGTTTCAAGGCATCAACACCAAGTGCATGTTGCTCTTTGCTCTTGGCTTGGCTCAATAACCAGGAGAAGAGTTCATCAGAACAACGAGGATCTGTTGCCAAACAGGCCCATAGTGTGTCAACCTGCCCAAGACTTAGCCTGCAAATCATGGTAACATATGGAAAGTTCACATTGGAAAAATTTGAAAGAGATGACAGTAGCAATTACAATTTACTCTTATTTAATAATTCAGATGCAATAACTTACATACCTGAATGTATCAGGGGACCCAAGAGGGGAGAAGACAGAGGTAAGGAACTGTAACCGTACTTGGATCTCCATTTGATGGGAATAAAGGCTTGTACGGGGGCCTTCTCGAGTGTAGACCTTCAAGTTATTAAAGAAACATTCCATCATATTATGCTGCTCTTCTGCCCATGTAGTTATTTGGTGGGTATCCATTCCACGAAATTGTTGAAAAGAAGCAAACAATTTTGGAAGTAATCTTAAAGATACTACCACAGACCTGTAAAAATACAAAACATATCATCATTATCTGTTGTTTTACACTTTCACACTAAAATTTGCTTTAACAAATGGAATCAGCAAACCAATTTTGTCACTCATTAGCCCAAATTCAAACGCCATCTTCATAAACGAAACAATGGTCTACAGTGATTTTGCATCTCATGAAAATCAAATGTATACATGCTCATTTCGTGAATAGTTATGGTTGTGATAGTATTACTGTGAACAGTTCTGGCGGTGATGGAAGAGATAAAGTGTCCGTGTAGAGTTGCCAGAACGTGTTGGTAAAGTTGCATCTGAAGTTTAAGACATAGTGGAAAGAACATAAACAGTTGAATCTCATTGTAGTACAAATTGCTTAGTTTGTGCACATATCTTTTCATCATAACCTAACCTTCAAGGTTCAAGGATTATGAGGTTTTATTTACTTTTTATTGATCATTTTCTGACAAATTTTTATTTTTTATTTTCTTTCTTTTATTGGAAATAGTGATATGCCAGTTTATGAATGCTGTAATAGCAAAAAATGTAAAACCTTGACATGTATAAATTGTGGAGCTACGTATCAGGCATCATGTTTGGTGAGAAGAAAAGTGACATGCATTGATAACACCAGGATTAAATGCTGCGAAACAATTGAAGAAGTTGAAGTTGATAGTTCGGTGAATGAAGTTAAGATGCTCAAAGATTTATTAGATGAAATGAAAAAAAGAAATGTTCAATTAGAGGACAAGATTGCACGTCTCGAAAAAGACAGGGAAAATTATGTCAGTTACGCAGATGTTGCTATGCAAAAAGAGAATGTTAAGAAGAAAAATGATAGAGTTCCATCCCCGAATCCAAGTCAAAGGATTCGATGGAAAAAGGAATGATAGCAACTAAACTGAAAAAAAGTTTAGATATCTGTGCCAAAAAGCTTAAAATAAACTCTTTGAAGAAACAAAAGATGGAATATAATTGTTAAATGCAAAGACGTGGATCAAAATGAATTAATTAAATTAGAACTGGAACAAATTTACTGTTGAAAAAAGGAAATTAGCCAAACCCAGAGTGAATATCCTTGGAGTCGTAAATGACTTCGACATACAGAGTGCTAAACAAGCCTTGATGAGACAGAATTTTGAAGACTGTGACTCAGACAGGTTAAAAGCGCTTCATGCGAGGAACATTCCTGCAAAGGGAACACAGACAATATTCGTTGAATTAGAACCTTCTCTTTTTCATAAAGTAATTGAGGATAAATTGGTTTACATTGGATGGCAGAGATGTAAAGACTATGAATACTTCAACTTAAATTGCTGCTTTCAATGTCATGAACAATATGAACATGAAACAGGCACAACATGAAAATTACAGAAATAGAGAACATTGTTGTTACTGCATGGGACTACATGACTTCATAAAAATTTGGATCCCGCCAAAGAAATGTAATAATGAAGATATATATAAAAATCGGGTAACAGGAATGTTTATAACAAGAATACTGATTTCAGTCTTTAAAACTCGTGTTAACAACAGTTTATAACTCCACCTAGGGAGTACGTGACCTTGTAGTTGGTGGTGGAGATTGAGTCGCATGATTCCAACTGTATCGAGCAGTGCTGGCAATCATGCAACTCCTAGCAGCACAACCGAGAACGACGCAAAACACCATGAGATATTCCTTTTAGATGACACACCCCCACACGCCAAGAAAGAAAAACCGAAGTATAGTCATCAGTCACTCATATTTCACTGTGAATTCACTGTGAATTTCAATGTGAATGTTATGTATGCCTTTTTTTAGAGATATGTATGCTTCTTGAGTAGCAGTACTAGTACTAATAAGATGTCCAAGGCACATTGGGTAACATCCTTGAAATGTTATTTTTTGATGTTATGAAAAATTTTAAATAACTTTTGGCAATAGAGGAAAATAACCTAAAAGTACCGTTTCATCAGCATTTCACACTGCTATTTCGCATAAAACTCTCAAATAAACCATATAATTTTCACATATTTCTCAAAATTTTACTGGAAACAACTGTCCATAGTTTTGTTACCTTTTCCATGAATTTCCACAGGAACTTCACAAATTCTTTCATTTTGTTAAAACAAATCAGTCTAACAACAATTATGCTTGCTCTTATGTGTTGTAAATTACTTTCTCTTATATGTCGTGTCATTAGAATCCATGTTTTGTGGGGTCTTGATACAGAAAAATTGGTTTATGAGAATAAGTCCGTTGGTCTGACCATTTGTGAGCAACTTTAGCACAGTTCTAAACCATTCACATGGTTCTCACGAAATCTGATACACTTTGAACGATCTGACTGGTGTCACTGCCCCTTGAATTTGGGACAGGTAATTCAATTTTTGAATGTACTTTTTGAGACTTGAACATTTTCAAAATTTTCTCAAAAATGTCAATGTTTTTTCTTTAATTTTTTCTCAAATAGGGAAAAGGACACTTATAAAAAATGTTGGAGGTTTGATTTTCATTGAAAACTTAATTTTCGAAAATTGCAAAATTTAAAAAAATATTCAGTGACTCTAAAACTACAGTATTGAAAAATGATTTTTTCTTAATGAAATGTAGGCTTCAAAATTAAGATTTTTAAGTAATGTCATTTCTTTTTTATGAGAAATTTTCCTTGATGAGTGAAAATCTTCCAAATTTTTGAAAATTGCAAATGTTGAACTTCCTTTTGAAAGCATTGAAAAGATTGTTATGACAACTCACACAGTTGGTGTAGTTACATTGCTTGCTAAATATCATTAACAGACACTGAATGCCAGCATGGGTAAACATTTTGTCAGAAACACTTTTGCGAGCGCAAGTAGTATTTTAGTAATACTATAACAAGTAACGCATTTCAGTAATCCTCTTTTAGCACCAATAGTTTTAAATTTTCATGCATGTTTTGAGAGTGAATGCAGGCACACAATCATGCAGGAATATTGATACAAAAAAAGGGTTTCTTTCTGATAATACATACCAATTATTAGCCAAGTTTTCCAAACAACCCTCTATGAACTTCATTCGTATCAAACGTTCAGTGTTAAAACATAAAAGATTACACAGTGCCTTTTCAGCCTCAAGAGCAAGTCCTTCTCCTAACTGCACCTAAACACAAAATCACAATTGAATCACGACAGAGTATTATATTACTGAACTGTTCCATTCAAAACAGTACTATGTCTAATTTCAATCAGGAAACAACAAATTCCGATTACAATTTGCTTGTGAAACATCTTTACAATATTTAGTTGAGTAGTTTACCTCAGGTAACTTACAATTTTATCATCTTGCAGCAGATCCCACAATAATGTGCTCCCAGGTTTACAAACATTCTCCATTTGGAATTGAGAACATATGCGAGTCACTTGCAAACCACCACGAGCAGGCAACTTTGTAGCTGCTCTGTGGAATCTAGAGTGAAAGGCCATTGTGCTGAGATGCTGTGGCAAAGTGTGTGGTGACAGGTGAGCCTAGGGGGAAAAAAAAGTAAATTTAAACAGCAACACATCTGACATAGGTTCATTCAAAATGTTTGCAAAGGCAGATTTTTGCCCTCCCCCCTTTGTGACAACTTGTAACACTTCAAGATTAACATTATATTTCAAATCCTATCCCTACATTTCCTGAGTTAAACAAAGGTAATTACAATTAAAAACTGGGTAAAATTTTATGTAGGCTTTAAAATGATTTTTCCAATTAAAAATAGGAAATTTCTTAAAGGTTTTAAAACAATTCTTCAAACTCCTAATATCTATGTGAGAGGGAAAACCTGCATGAAACAAAGCAGGAAATTGGTCCGCCACTGCGCTACACGTAGCTGCTGCCAATCAGCCCCCTTCTCCTCAAACCGACTTCTCAGCACTGCCGCAATGCATCTCTTGGTCCAGCGCAGAGTACACACATTGGATGCTGTCCAGAAGTAGCAAAGAAAATGAAAGTTCTAAGCTTTCATTGGGTATCCACCAGCATCCCTTCATTGATAAAATTAGATTCAATGGCTTTACTTTCTTTGGAACTCTTTATGTTCATCTACCTAGCTGTTATGTTATCTAGTTAGTGATGAAAATCTTGCCACCTTCAGAATTAAACCTAGGACCTTCGGGGCAGAGGCACTGCAGTGACATCAGTTGTAGCCCTGAGCCACCTCTCCCAGTGCTTTTTTTTTAGTGATTTTGTATTTTGAGGTATGAATATTTTGAGAAACAAAATACTTCTTTTTGTGTGATTCAGTGAATTTTCAGATAATTTCCAAACAACAAGTTTGCCGTTTGCCATTCACTGAAAGTACCTCCACTCCAGATTCACAGAAGTAATTTTGCAGCTTTCTACTGAGGGATGAACTTATTTTTTGACATTTTCATGAAATATAACGTCTGCTGAAAAAAGGGCAGTGAGTAATAAAAATGACGTTCCAAGATAATACTCACAGCCACCTTGTAGGAGAGTGCTGTTACTGAATTCAATCTTGTTTCTTTAGCATTTCTAATCTTCTTTATATATAAAATTCTCGTGTCAGAGTTTTAGTTACCATACTCCTCCGAAACGGCTGGACCAATTTTGATGAAATTTTATATGCATATTCAGTAGGTCTGAGAATAGGTTGTTATCTATTTTTATGCCCCTTAGTGATCAGGGTGGTCCACCCCAATTTTTTTTAATTTTTCGGACAAAACTTTTTTAGGCAACCCGCTACACACGGTAAGTATTTCACACGGCGGTATTTCACCCGCTACAAGATGTTTCTCCATATTACGCACCTGCTCAGCGATGTGCAGAATCTGCTATTAATGTGAACAACACGGAGACGGTGAAAGAGAGAGACACGTAGAAAGTAAGACGGGGAAAGAGAGAGGCAGACGGAGAAAGAGGGATATAAGGGCAGAACAGCGTCTGCCGGGCTCAGCTAGAAAAATGTTTGTCTCCGCCATACATTGTTGCGTTAGGTTTGAGGAGTCTTAAGCATATTAGAGACTAATATATCATTAATTCTATAATTAGCAGGAAAAAAGCACAGCAATTACTATTTGACTACAGGAAGATATGACATTGGGACTGGGAACTTTGTTTTAATAATTTGTGATGTGTGTTGCTGCGAAATGTTTAATTAGCCTTAATTAATTAATGTTTAGTTAGCCTTCGAAAGTTGATATTAAATTCTCGAATTTACAAAATGGGGAACAGATTCATTGTTGAACAGTTAAAAATGTGTACATGTATTTTATAACAATTTTTAAATGATTTTTCTTTAGAGAATATTTATTTATCATCGTTAATTATTTTCTCCTGCCGTCTTTTAATATATAGATTTTCGTTTTTTACTGCCATTTAGTGCAACAATAGGTAAATAATGATTCATTTACATGATGTAATGATGTAATTATCACTTGATCAGTATCCCCGCAAGGCGTCTACCGGTGACACTTCTGACCAGTGTTGCCAGATGTACCGCATTTCCGCATTTTATACCGCATTATTAACACCAAATCCGCATTAAGCGATGAGGATGCCAAAAAAATCTGCATTTCCATGATAGTGGATTAAAATCCTCTTCTTCTTCTTTTCTTTTTTTCCTCAGTTATTACAACGATCGTTAGATGTTCCGCGAACTATGGTTGACAAAGTTTGAATGTTCAAAATGCTGTCTCTCTCTATTCCATTAAAAGTAGAAAGCAATAAAACACCAGTCATCTACCTATCATTAGAGATTTATCCAATTGCCGTATTCGAAAATTGATGACCAAGTACCAAGGTGTAGTCGTGAACTCCGTCCTTTATTGTCTTACTGTTAGAGATTCAGAGGACAAATAGGTGACAACATGTTGGTTAGTCGTTTTCGAATACTCCAAATAACAATACGGAACGTCGTTCGGATTCTTACTGCGTTTATTCAAGCCGGAGAAATGATGCACTTTGCGGTATATTGAAATTAAAAATGTTGAAATTACCTTACTTGGCTTCGTATTAAACTGAGAATAAAATTAAATTGAAAGTACATTTATAATAAAACTACTGATATTTTATATTTTTAATTTCTTGGGTGAATCGAAAACATTATAGTGAGAACAAACATAGAACAAATATAGTGAGACAATATCGCATTTAATTAATTAATAAAACGGAATTCCATGTCGATATATGAATTATTGATGTTTTCCCCAATTTTTAAATTATATTATACGTAGTAAATCCGCATTCATTAGAAGAAATCCGCATTTTCGAACATAAAACTTCGCAATCGGAAGTTTCACATTTGGCAACATAGCTTCTGACCCAGTAAGCAGCACGGAATAGGGATGAGATCTCTCACACAATAAGCCGTTTCTCACTCACTACAGTTTTCGGCCTTATTTTTATTGTGTGGACGTTAATCGTAATGTTATTATTCTATTTCGGTGTAATATTTAAATAATTTATAATTAATTAACAAAACAAATTATAATTAACAAATAATAAATAACAAAACAAAATCAATGTGGGATATAGTAAAAAATGCGATCAAACCAACTAGAAACCTTGTAGAGAATGTTGTTTTAACCCTTAACTGGTATCATGGATTTTGGTTACGTAAACGGTATTGTCGGGTCACCGCAGACCCAGAAATTAATTTTGTAATTTGGCATATTAATTCTTACTTAATGAAACTAGAAATCGATATAAATCTTAAAACAACTTCCCTCAAGGATTGTAACTGAAAGACTTCTTCAATTAAATTCATTTTGTGTGTCTATAGTACCATATTTCTGAATTCGTATATATTTACATGGGTTAGATGAGATCAATTTGAAAAGTGATTCAATTTTCAAAATACTAGAAATGTTTCATTGGCACGGGTCAAAATGAAGAGCTAGCACTTGTATAAACATAATAGGGACAGAAAAACACAAGAATGCTACTTAATTCATAAAATTTGCAAGCATGCTAAAGTGGTATACAGCAAATGTTTAATTTTTTGTCTGTTTATAATTAGCCAAATAATTATGCAGTTATGGACTGGATGTAATTTATTCAGACTCTATGCACTCATTACAATACAATTTTACTAACTGTGGGTTTTGCAAACAGTTTTGTTGCACTGACAGCAGACTGTGTTATATTTATTGACCTTTGATGACGGTCAAAGAGAGCAGTGCTTCCGTTTCTTCGGCTCGTTACCCTCATCATTTTCACTGAATGAATCATGATCTTTGTCTATTGTTGAAGCGTCACTGAGATCACTATCTACCTCTGCAAGCTACTGTTCAATTTGTACAGAATGTTCTTCATATTCCATTGTTGAGAAAACAGACTTCGATTTTCACACTATAATTAAAAGACTAACGTCAACGGTATCGTCGGGTCTCCACTGACCCGGAACACACACTGCAAGGACAAATCAACTTCCTTTCATGAGTTCTAAAACACCACTGCCCATAAGTATAGAGTGTAGGGATCAGGTGGCAGCACAGGCAAATTGCGGCAAAATTGCAAGGTTTAAACAAAAAGAAATTCTTCTGGGTCAAATGTGACCCGACGATACCAGTTAAGGGTTAAAAGATAACGATAGAGATGTAAACGATCCGGCAACAGTGGCTAGTCTCTTTAACCAATACTTTTCGAGAATTGCTGTCGATCTCACTAAGGGTTTACAGCCACAAAATTCAACATCTGACGTTTCCCTAAAAATCTTAAGACACAATGTTCCTTTCCGATACCTCTTCCTATGAAATTCTCAAAATAATCGGTAAATTAAAAAATAAATATTCGGCCGGTTTAGATGAATTTCCGGATTGTTTGTTAAAGACGTGTGCGCCAGCCATTATACACCCGTTAACTCACATATTTAATGCATCCTTATGCACCGGAATTTTTCCAGATATTTTTTAAACAGCTAAGATTAAGCCGCTCTTCAAAAAGGCAACAAAACTGAAATTCAAAATTATCGGCCAATTTCTCTTTTGTCAGTTTTTTCAAAAACATTAGAGATACTTTTTTATGTGCGAATAGAAACCTTTCTCAATAAACACGACGCGTTTTCAAATTGCCAACATGGATTCCGGAAATCAAAATCTACGGAAACAGCCATTTTTTCTTTTCTTAAAGATGTTGCCTCATCATTGGATCAAAACGAAGACACTATTGGAATATATTTAGATGTTTCAAAAGCTTTTGACGTCATTGATCAGAATATTTTACTTTCAAAATTACCTTCATATGGAATCCGTGGTATTGCTCTAGATTGGCTATGTTCGTACATTAAACAACGATCTCAGAGAGTAGAAATACCTTACTGGAATGATAACTTTATGTACACACCTTTTCTGTTCTTTGCCAATTGCACGTGAAGTCCCGCAAGGATCGATTTTAGCCCCTATTCTCTCCCTATTGTACGTAAATGACGTGCCCTTAGCGATTGGAAACGGAAGAACAGTTCTCTTTGCGGATGATACAAATATTATTTGCAACAAAGAAACCGTAAATAGTACAATATCAGATGTTTCAAATTGGTTCCGTAATAACAGATTAATAGTAAATAGAAAGATAACTGTTTTAATGCAGTTTTCCATTTCAAATAAAAAATTCTATACTCTATTGAAAATGAACGGTGTGCCATTGACTTATATTAAAGTAACAAAATTTTTAGGTCTATCAATTCAGTCAAACCTCAAATGGAATGCCCACTTAAATGAACTGAACACAAAATTAAGTTCATTATGCTACGCGTTCAGAATTCTTTCAAATTCCGTCAGCCTTCATACAGCTCGTTGTGTATATTTTGCCAATGTTCATTCCCGCCTGAGATACGGCATAATATTCTGGGGAAACACATCTTATAGCTCCCAGACTTTCAGATTACAAAAGAGAATTGTACGAATAATAAACAAATCCCACCCACGTGATTCTTGTAAGTCTCTCTTTATTAATCTAGGAATTTTACCATTACTTTGTCTCCTGATTTACGAATCAGTAGTATTTGTCAAAAATGACTTACTTAAGGGCGGGAATATATTTTCAACCAACTCTGATGTCTATAAGTATAACACACAACGTAATAATCATATTCACCAGGTGGAAGTATCAACAGCTCACTACAAAAAATTCACATACAATTCATGTACATTACTCTACAACACTTTGCCAGAAGACATTAAATGATTAAATTCGCTAGAAAAGTATAAGTCCCAAGTAAAATCTTTTCTGCTGCATAACTGTTTCTATACAATTCGAGACTATACAGAGCATGAAAAAGGAAAGTTGCATTAATTTTAACAATGATAGTTAATGTAATTATTTAGCATTTGGACTGTATAATTCTAAAGAACCTGTAACAAGTATTGTACCACAGTTTCTGGGTTGATGGCCCCCATCTCGATCAGGTTTTTCGTCCAGTTTCCCTGATCCTTGAGCAAATGCTGAGATAGTCCCCTGTTTTGCTTCTGGACATAAATGTAACTTCATTATTTGTGCACGTCTTCTGAATTTCAGTGGGAAATACAGTTATTCAAATTATCATTTTCCATATTATCGTGGCAAAAAGTATTATTCTTTCATGAAGAACATGAGGGTTCAGGGAAGGAATTTATAGCTAATTTACCTTTGAAAATATATTTTATTATATAGATTATATAGAAATAAATTTGCAGGGCTGTAATGAAAAACGTCATCGAAGCCATCATTTTAAATGGCAAATTTCGAAGTGTGAACATATTACTGCCACGGATCCCTATAATACCCACAGATGTGTCAATTCAATTTAAACGTCTTCAATTTCCATTAAGATTGGCATTTGCGATGACTATCAATAAGTTTCAAGGCCAAACTATGTCTGTTTGTGGCTTATTTTTGAGCACACCATGTTTTTCACACGGTCAATTATACGTGGCATGCTCTCAAGTGGGCAAACCATCCAGTTGAGAGCCATTCCACGTCAAATCGCACAAGAGTTGACACAACATTTTTTAAAATGCACGATATTTTTTTTCTTATATCTGGACATCAAAAAAAGAGACACGTATTTTTTTATTTGCCTGAAAATTGATTATTTGTGTAGTTATGGCTATATTAAATTTAGGAATTTACAGGTATTTCACAATATAAGATCAATTATCTCTCCGAATGTACCAAATATAAAAAAGTCTGGTTTGTGTCATTTAATACTTTGAAATGTGTATTTTATTCTTCTGTAAATAAATTTTTCAAAAAATATTTTTTTCATTTTAAAAAATGTATTTTTTTCAAAGAAAGTAAAATTTCTATATAAACTCGATGAGATAAAAATTTGAAAAAAATATAGGCATGTTCCTTATTCAATTTTCTATAAAATACAACAAGAAAAAAAGTGGGCACTCCACACGTACAGTTCTAAGAAAATCAATTGTAAGTATGAGGGCAAGCTCTGCCTACCCATGCACTAACGCATTGTGTTCGGCCAGTCTTTGATGCAAGTGCTGAAGAACTTAAAAAAGAATGACCGTCTGCCTGATAAGGGTTTCAAGAGTTATTAGTATTTCAGATGTTCACTCTGCCCCCAGAATGTATGACACTGTGACATACATATTTTTGCGGGTAACATTGTGGGTGACTTGTGGGTCATCTATGTTCTTATGGGTGAGAGCGAGTCATCTATGTTCTTATGGGTGAGAGCAAAACGAATTGAAATATGAGCCATTCCACGTCAAATCGCACTCAAATTGACACGACTATTTAAAAAAAATGACACGAATATATGGCATTCATTCTGGACATCAGAAAAAGAGGCACATGTTTCTTTATTTACCTGATAATTGTTTATTTGTGTAGTTTCGTCTATATTAAATTTTGAAATTTACGCGTACTTTGCAAAATATGATTAATTGACACTCTGAATGTACTTAACATAAATATTACTGGTTTGTTTCGTTTAATTTTTTGATATGTGTATTTTATTCATCTGTAAATTACTTTCTCAAAAAATAAATATTTCATTAAAAAATTGTAATTACTTTTAAAAAACAAAAATTTCTTTATGAACTCTCTCAGATTAAAATTTGAAAAAATAGGCATATTTCTTGTTCAATATTCTACAAAAAATAACAAGAAAAAAGTGGGCTCTCAACACGTACAGATTAAAACTTTTGAGTTAGTATGGTATTCGGGCGCGTGGTTCCTGCCCCTGCACTAACGAATTGTGTTCGATCAGTCTTGGATACTAATGCCGACGAACAATAAAAAGAATGGTCCTCTGCCTGATTTGTGTTTCAAGGAACATTAGTAAATCATATGTTCACTCTTTCCCCAGAAGGGATGGGTGACAGCAAAACGAATGCTTTTCCTCGTGTCAGAAATGTCCTCGAATTTTACTGCAGAGTCCCTTTGCGTCCTAGGGACGGGGTGCCATCCTGACCTTGCTCGTGAAATACAATCGACCACTTGTCAAGAGACATGGTAAAATTTTCTCAACATTAGTCGCAATACGCAATACTTATGAAGACAAGAGAGCTAGTATTTGTTCTGTGAATCGTGTGTACATTTTGCAACAGGAGTGGCGATCGGCGTATGAGATAGATGTTTCAATCCATTGAAACTTCCTGATCACGATTTTTAAAAAAGAAAATCTCCAAGACGCGTAAACCACGATTTGCTGGTGAATTTACAGGAGTCATTAGATTGGTGAATTTGTGCTTCATTTCGGAAGAAAGGGAATCGGCTTACAAAGCGGCCTTTTCTTAATGAAGATAGCGTCGAGATCAGTGGCTCCCGTGGCATTAACGAAGTAGCGGAAAGTCCAGTGAAAAAACTGGAAATCAAGTAAGTGACAATGGAAGCTCTTCAGCTAGAGTGGCTGCGAAATGAATAAAGAGAAGATAAACATGAGTTTAATTGCAATAGGAGAAACCCCCGCCAAGAAAAGAAAATTGGAACAAAATGGCATCCCCATGAGAAATTTTAGAAAGTACAGAGTGCCAACACAGATAAATTTTTTCACATTGAAGATCCTTGGACGTACATCGAAAAATCAGACAAATATACTATTTAGTAACTTATCGATTACTTTCACTCAACAGATGACATGACGTTGAAAATTTAAATGTTGACAATTTTTTAAAGTTGGACATACAATAAAATTAAACGACTTTTTGCAGCAACCGGACGCATGATAAAAGTGTCTAAAACGTTGGCTGAAGAAAATGGAATTTCGTCCAGAACTGAAGTAAATTCGGTAAGGCATAAAACTGTGCATTGTGACGAATTCTATGGTATGCAAGTACTTGTATTTAAAGTGAGTTGTGAGGGACCAGAAAATTTCAAAATGTCAATCAAAACCTGTGTCAAGAATCGGTCATTTAATTATTTATAAATTTATTATTTATGAATATATTAATATTATTTATATATTTTAATACACATAAATATTATTGTTTATAAATTAAATCATGAAGTTACACCACCTCAAGAAGTACTTAAATTACTGGTTCATCCAAAGAAACCGACGACCAGTAACGCAAAAAACGTGTCTACTGCAGCAATCTATTACACACTGGTTCATAAAATATTAATATCTTCTAAAGTTACTGAGATCCCACTTTGATTTTTTCTGGACTTATTATCAATACTCTAGTGCGTTTATAAATATTTTTTAAAAATTTTTAGCTCATCGAGTTTAGAAAAATATTCAATTTTCAAAATTTCAGTTTTTAAAAAAAAATTGAAAATATAAAAATTTTAATATTTTGCAAATTTCATTATAGAATATTTCCGAAAATAATAAAGTTAGAAAAAAACAAAAATACACGTGTTCACTTATTTGATCCATATAACAAATAGAAAAAATAAATAAGATAATAAATAAAAATATGAAGGTCAAATTTTGGTCTTTTTTGTGCGATTTGACGTGGAATGGCTCTTTATTTGTGTTAGCTAAAGATGGGATAACAAAAAATATTGTACACTCTATTGCGTTGAGGGATTGATATGTTTTTTTAAGTAAAATTATTATAATTAGTAATGTATATCATTTCAAAAAATAAATTACAATAAATTAAAAATATATTTTTAATTTATTATTATTTAGTGTTATTTTTATTTTTCATCGTTCACAATGCTCTATGCCTCTTCAACTCGTATATATCACATCCTCAAACACTGACAATAAGTTAGTCATTTTTTTCCACTAAAATAATCCTAGGAATAATTTATATGGCAAAACAACGTTTGCCGGGACAGCTAGTAGATGTATAAACAGCTGTCATTTCCTTGCAATTACTTCGCAGAGGTCAAAATTGATTCAACCGTTAGAGAAAGTAATATATAGTTCGTACAGGAACAAAGTTGATACCATTTTCAATACAGAGGAACCCACAATATGAATTTTTCTACTAAAAATCACAGATTTATTTCTGTGTACTAGAACATAGTAAGGGAGAAATTAAAAATACGCCCTCGTCACTAAAGACGCAAAACAAAAAGTGACAACAAATATTGTTGACTTTTTTTAAAGTTTACGAAACTGACAAGATTTAAAAAAAGGCATTTTGACCAAGTGAGTGAGAGAGAGTGTGTGAGAGAGAGAGAGAGAGAGAGAGAGAGAGAGACACACACACACACTCTGTAGTAACAAAATTTTTGTCTGTCAACTGAAAATTTTAGGTGCAAATCCATGAAGAGTCTAAGTATTAATTTGCACTATAGCCTGATGCAGAAGCTTACAGCAGGATGAAGGCTGAGAGAGTGTCACTGACCTGCACTTGCGCCTGAGCTGCTAACTGAACCAATTCATCTTCACAACCTGATTCTTCTCCATCAAAATCTGCCATGTTTTTTTCTGACTTGTTGCTCATACGTGATGAATAGCTGCCCTCTTCTCCACTCAACATTTCTTCCATTAGCTCTCTGTAATGTAACAAAAATTACAATTTATGAAGGTGATCATCGCAACACAAATAAAGGAGTTACTATAAAAACAAAGAACGGTTAATTCGCACACTCAATATTTTTCTTTACCTGGTAAAAATTAAATACCTTAGTTTCATACATCTCAATCGTAATTTAAATACAATATAAAAATAGGACTATTCAATGATTTCATGAATCCTCAGTTATAGACTCTAGCAGTAATCTCTATAATACATACAATGGCCGTTTAAGCAGATCCTTCATTTGTTAGTTGCAAGCATTAAATTAGCAACATGTGATAGCAATACACGAGAAAAAATCTTAAATGATTATTCTTACGCTCATGAAACATGTTTAACGTTATACTTATGTTTCACCAAGGTTGTTTCGCTTTATGATTATCAAAATATAAATTTTCACCAGCTGGCCCTGCCATCAATGACTTCCATGACTCGTTAATCTCTTATTAGGGTGCATCAAACGCCTGCACTGTATTTCATTGACTGTTATTTTATGTAGTGTATTAAATTCAAATTTAGGTGTAAGTAAATAAGGAAAGTATATTAACAATGTTAATAAAGAAAGAATAGATATTTATGTAACAAGTCCTTTAAGACTAATAAAGTACATGTTACATACAAATTTTTTTTTCATTTTTAGTTTTTCTTGTTACTGAAAATAAACATACAACACTTTCAAGAGTTAACAATTATCATTACTCTTGATGTTCTGTAGTAAGGGTTGTTGTTGTTAAAGGGTCTTGGTACTGTTTTTAAATAACAATCGCAGTGCATGGAAGGACCAAAAGGACAAAGGGGGACAAGTGGGACAAAGCAGGGAAAAGAGGTCAAACGGGTAACGGCACAAAACGGTGAAAGGGGGACAAATTAGACAATTATAAAAAATGGGACAATCGAACAAAATGAACTAGTGGTGAAACAGAATGGCACAGACTTTCCTGTATTAGTTATCTATTTATCTGGGTCTGAGCTAGCTTTTCGGAATTGCAATTTACTCTTGCCAGCTGCCATTTTCCGCCGCCCAAACTACAGTTTTTTGACAATTTCTTAATTAATCGGTTTCCTAACGGTACAACGGAAAAGTTAATTTTAGCGTTTCAAAAAATGCATATTTTTAAGCTAGTTTTCACAGAAAACAATTGAGAAACTGTACTTGACATTATTTAAAGCACATGTACTCATAAATATAACAATGTGAACAAATCTTTGCTAATGCAAATATTAACGATGTAAGACACAAGTAAAAAAAAATACATTTTTGTAATTTTTAAAAAACAAAACAGTACAGCAATATGGCATTCATGTCATCTAATAGAGTACATTTGTCACTATCCCTACCAAAAGTTTCAAGAAAAACTTTGGCGCCGTTTTTGGGAAAATATTTTTTTGTTTTGTTTTTTTTCTTCGCACATATTGCATGCAATATTGCGCGAAAACTACTAAAATTCTCAAAAAAATGTAATGACTGACGGACGGACTGACGGGAGGTTTTGTTTGCAATTGTTTTTTCGGTACCAAGGACCCCTAAAACATGGATTCTGGCTTCACCACATGTTAGGGGATTTTGTTTCTTAATTTAGCAACTGAATTTATCCGAATTATGAATGTAGTCGGCTACGAAAGTCATATGTATATTTCTGGCACACAGTAAGATGTAAAGGGTTACTCCTGTTAATTGCTCTGTGAAAGTATATTGTTGGTAATGTTTACTGCTGATTAGCACGTAATTGAGGGGTGACGCTCTAGCAGGCGCTGCAGCAAAACAGCAAGTATAGTTCGGTTTTTATTTCTTGGCGCGCGGGGGGGGGGTCAACAAAATGAAATATCTCACGGGATTTCGCATCGTTCTCCGTTGTGCCGCTAAGAGGCGCATGATCGCGACTGCATCGAGCAGTGCTGGCGATCATGCGACTCCTGGCGGCACGCTGGGAGAACAACGCGAAATACCGTGATATATTCCATTTTATTGACACCCCCCGTGCGCCAAGAAAGAAAAACCGAAGTATAGACATTTCTATTGTATTTCATTTCTCAGAATTATCTCGGTTTTCCACTTCGTAACTTACCAGACTTACGTAGAACTTTTCAGATATTCCAATGGCATTTTTTTTTCAAATGTTTAAACTGTCGATTTTTGGAATAAATTAAAAATAAAATAGATCAAAAAATGATTTTTAAAAATTTCAATGTCGCAAAATATTAAATTTGCCACAATTACAACACGAGTTAAGTTTCCTTTGGTCTCGGCTAGCTATTCGGACATGCCACATACTCTTGCCAGCTGCCATCTATCGCCGTCCAAAATACATTTTTTGACATATTCTTAATTTGCCGGTTGAAATTCTATCATATGAATAGATAAGTGACTTGGTTCAATATTTGTTACCTCGCAACAAGGACAAAATTAATGATTATCAAATAGGTTTTGATAATTTCTAAAAGTAATTTGAAAACACAAACTCTACTAAGTAGAACATTTTTATCTTATCGCTTCTACAATCTCGTAGTTCACCAATAATGTAATTTTCAAATATCCATAGCGGCAATGTTGCGTAAGTTTCAATAAAGCTTTGCGGATAGCTTGGTAGAAATACATCACAGGAAGAATACAAATTGTAAATTGTAAATTTAACAATTTTTTTTATCAATTGCTAGGAAAATCCGGCACACGTTGTTCTGCCCTTCATCTCGCTCTTTCCCCTCCCATCACCCTTTGTCACTGTCTCTCCCTCCTTCCCTCACCCTGTCCCTGTTTGATTGTGTACGTCTGTCTCTGTGAGTCTCTGTCTCGGATGCTCTCTGTCCCTCTCATTCACATTTACTTGCAGATTCTGTACGTCTCTCAGCAAATGGGATAATTTCGGGAAGCGCTGGACCAACAAAAATGTAATAGGTTGTTCGAGAAGAGCTCTTTCTGTATATTACGGTGTGAGAAACGTTTCTTTGAGGCCTTCGGAGGCAAAATTTAATTTTTGCGGTCCTAAAATGCGTTTGGGAATTGTTTAACGATATAGATTCAAAATGCTGCTGAGTGTGTTGAGGGTTGTATTTGACGTGAATATTTAGTTTTGTCCTACAGCACCATGTAGTGGAGTTACAACAGAATTAACAGCACATAAACCTTCTGGGTGAAAAAACACGTAGAAGTGCCAACATTCATGGAGATCAGTCCAACGGAGTCGGAGTTTAGCTCTTGTGTTTTGTTCTTTAATATTTTGCGACATTAAAGAACAAGAGGTGCTGTGTATGTATGTGTGTGTGTATACACACACACAGGTATTTAAAATTGCCGCACAGGAGGTGACGTGCAAGCGGCGAGGAAGCCCTGCACGCAACATCAGGTGCCTTTTGAGAGCGGCAACAACGGGGTTGGCACATTTAAAGACAGGAGGGAGGAGAAGTGGAGAGGGGAGTTATCTCGACGGGCAAGGAGCAGAGGTCTGGCCCTGGTCCGTTCTTCTTGTTAATCCAGCGTTCGAAGTGTGCAGATGTGTTCGCTTAACAGTCATAGGCGAGAGCAGCCGTATTAGTACAATTCATGCAGAGCATAAGTTTTCTGTCTTTCGATATAAAAGTATCCAGTTATTAGTTTGTGCGGGCAACGAGCAGCATAGGCAAGTTATCCAGTGTCTTCGGGAGTTTCGTGAACGAGAAAGCACGTATGGTTGATGAATGAATAATCGCGTGGAACATTAAATGAGAATAACAATACGTGAACTTGCTAGTCCGCTAGTGGTGGCAAGAGGCATAGAGCGATTTAAGAACTGTTTTAAATAAGCGCGAAAGCCAGAATCGTGCATTAATATCGCTCGGAAGAATCGGGGGAACGTGAGGAAGAGAAAACTGGACGAGAAGAAGGCGGCTACGGGACGACTATAAGAAGGTCGGAAGAGGACATGGGGTGACGTCGCAGCGACGGTACTAGAAGGCAGCACAGCGCGACGACCGGGCAGCGGTCGAGGCCATCTCTGTTGCCAGCAGTGCCAGGGGAGCGAGCGACCTTCAGCGACGGGTAGTGGTGTCCGACGCGCCTCTGATAAGTATTTGAAACTCGATTTGGGGGCCGTGTAAAAGCGTCGACGTGGCGGGGACAGTAAAATTGCATATTTGCATTGCTGAGGAGTAAGGCAAGGGACAGGCATTCTTTTTTAAACAGCGTTGTGAGCTGTAATCATTAATTTCCAAGAAGACAAAATTCAGTTGAAATGGTATTAAGTAGGTCGACGAACTATGAACTGCACAAAAAAGTTCGTGAAACGTTTAAAATCATTGTAAAGCTTCATTGGAGATTTGTATTGTTTTTGGATGGGAATAATGTGTGTTTTTTTAAAAGGGGATGTGATTGTCTTGGTCTTTCGTATTTGCATAAAAGTTGTAAAGTTTGAAGTGCACATTGAAAGGTTAAATTAAACGAAGCTTACAAGGTAGTCAAGTTCACATGGGATCCCATTTTGAAAATAAAAGGTCTGATCGAGTATGTGAAAAGCATGTGAAATAGTGTTACGTGCACGAGAGGGTAGTACGCAAAACAGAGGAATCATTCATTTTTTGTTACTGTTCTCGATTTAATTATTCTTTCAAAGAATAAATTTTATTTTTACCAGAATTGTTGTTTGTCAGAATACGAATCATTCGCACGTAACCGTTTCCAAGTTTCTCCCTGCCAAGTGCCTCTCAGGTTCAACATTCATTTTTTTATTTGATGAATACAGTGTACGTGAGTTATGTCACTATATATATATATATATATATATATATATATATATATATATATATATATATATTGACACACATGCATATATACATATACAGGTTGTCCGGGGAGGAAACGCCGAAACTTCGAAAATAAACTCTTAAGACAATTCTAAGGGTATTTTCTCTAATAAACTACGTGGATATTCCGAATGGTTGAGCCGCTATTAGCATTCAAAAGTTGGTATGAAAAAATTATTTTTAGACAAAAATATGCATTATGGAAGCATAGAAACACTCCGAAAACATGTAAATTGTTTATTATTTACAAAAGAAATTAATATATTTGCTCAGACAGAAGAATTAAGCTAGAAAGAAACTAGTGGTGCTACAGAATGTCACAGACTTTCCTGTATTAGTTTTCTATTTCATTGGGTCTTCGCTATAGCTATTCGGAATTGCCACATACTCTTTCTTGATAGCTGTATATATCACCGCCAAAAGTATGTTTTTTTTGTCATTTTCTTAATTTTTCGATTTCCTATAGGTAGAACGGAAACTAATTTTAGAATATTAAAGAACACAAAAACCTAGTCATAAACAGCAAATTTCTTTTAAAAATTATGAGCCGTTTATGAGAAAATGGCGTTTTAGCGCTACTAAAAATGCGAAATTTGAAGCTCATTTTCACAGAAAATTTTTGAGTTTTCAAAATACTTTATTTGAAGTTATTTGAAGCACATACACTCACAAATATAATAATCTTTACAAATTGCTGGTAATGTGCATATTAAAGATGTGAGAGATCTTTCAAAAAAATTACAATTATGTAATTTTTGAAAAAACAAAAAAATAACTCAAAATAAACTTTACGTCATATTAAAGAGTGTAATTAGCACTATCCGTTACAAAAGTTTGAAGAAAAAATCTGCAGCCATATATGGGAAAATGATGATTGAACGTTTCTGAAAATGCAGAATTTTGAGCTCCTTTTCACAGAAAACGGTTGTGTTTTCGAGAACTTTTATTTGACATTATTTAAAGCACATGTACTTGTAAATATAATGTGAAAAAATCGCCGCTAATGTAAATATTAACAACGTGAGAGAAGTCAAAAAAATTACATTTTTCCAATTTTTGAAAAAACAAAACAATAGTGCAATATGGCGTTCGTCATCTCATAAAATACATTAGACACTATACCTACCAAAAGTTTAAAGAAAAGATATGGAGCCGTTTTCGAGAAAATCTTGTTTTTGTATTTTTTTAAATGGCACATATTACACGCAATATTGCGCGAAAACTACTAGAAGTTTCAAAAAAATGTACAGGATCTTAAAGAAAGAAGTCACTATGAAGAAAAAAATTTATATAAAAGAAAAATCTCAATCAGCAATTTTGTACTTCCAGAAAGACGCCGAAATAATTTTTAACTTTTGCAATTTTCGAAAATTCAGAGTCATCCGTGAAAATCGGACCTATGCCACCTTAATAAGTGTATTTTACTCTATTCTTACAAGAAATTTAAAGAA